>OZ026517.1:30192664-30787664 GCA_964019695.1 Loripinus fragilis
GCAGTAGCAATTGCTACAGCATTAGAAGCAGCAGCAGTAAATAGCTACATCAGCAGCAGCAGCAGTACTTGCTGCATGGTATTTAGCTACATTATTATTAGAGGCAGCTTTCTTAACATCACCATTAGCACAGTAGAAGTAGCTACCTCATCATTTATGACAGCTATAGATTCTTCATTCACAGTTGTAGTAGCTTTACTATATTAAGCACAGCAGTTTAGACATCATCATATGCAAGGTGATGTAGTCTGCTACTGTTAACATTGTAGTAACTACTGCATGCTTCTTAAGATGGTGAAGTTACTGCTGCTGCTAATAGTAACATAGGTACTGTTACTTCATGATAATGACTATACCTACTACTGCTGCTTCTACTTCTGCTAATGGTTATATTGCTACTGATGCTGATTGAGCTGTGACATGAGATTTCCAACAATGTGGCATTTTGACAAGTGTAGACTCAGACAAGCCTGTGCAGCCTCTTTTGAAGCTTAGAAACTCCAAATGGCGTTCAGTCAGTAACTTAACGTTCATAGAATATTCAAGTGACTAGCAAAGGCTTTGATCAGACGGCGCGTATACGCAGGCTGATCTGAGGCTTTGCTGGTTGCACATACCACATTGTTGGAAATCTCATGCGGCGGCTCATTTTGCAAAAAATTGATGATAATGATGTAGCTTCAGCTACTGCTTATGATGTAGTAGCTACTTCTGCTGCTTATCATGATGTAGTAACTGTTAACAGATGCTGCTCTTGATGGTGTAGGCACTGCTGTCTTATAATGATGGGGCTACTGTTGCTGCTAATGATGATGTCGCTCCTGCCTCTGTTGCGAATGTGGATAATTATTGCTAAAAATAACTACTACTGCTGCTTCTACTTCTGCTTATGGTTATGTTACTACTGATGCTGCTAACTATTCAGCTGCTAATGATGATGTCGCTCCTGCCTCTATTGCTAATGTGGATAAATGCTGCTAAAAATAACTACTACTGCTGCTTCTTCATCTGCTAATGGTCATATTGCCACTGATGCTGCATATTATTTAGCAAATAATTGATGATGATGATGTAGCTTCAGCTGCTGCTAATGATGCAGTAGCTACTTCTGCTGCTTGCTATGATGTAGTTACTGCTAACAGCTGCTGCTCTTGATGGTGTAGGCTTTGCTGTCTTAAATTGACGGGGCTACTGCAGCTGCTAATGATGATGTCACTCCTGCCTCTGTTGCTAATGTGGATAAATGCTGCTAAAAATGACTACTACTGCATGCTGCTTAAGAAGGTGAAGTAAATAATGCTGCTAATAGTGACATCATAACTGTACTGTTGCCTCATGTTAGTGTAGCTACTGATGCTGCTTATTATTTAACAAATAATTGATGATAATGATGTAGCTAATGTTACTGCTAATGATGTAGTAGCTACTTCTGCTGCTTATCATGATGTAGTAACTGTTAACAGATGCTGCTCTTGATGGTGTAGGCACTGCTGTCTTATAATGATGGGGCTACTGCAGCTGCTAATGATGATGTGGCTCCTGCCTCTGTTGCTGATGTTGATAAATGCTGCTAAAATGACCTCTACTGCTGCTTCTACTTCTAATTATGGTTATGTTGCTACTGTTGCTGCAGTGATGTAGCTTCTTCTACCGCTAATGATGTAGCTTCTTCTACCGCTAATGATGTAGCTTCTGCTACTGCTAATGATGCAGTTGTTACTTCTGATGCTGATCATGATGTAGTTACTAATAACAGCTGCTGCTGCTCTTGATGGTGTAGGCACTGCTGTCTTATAATGATGGGGCTACAGTGCAGCTGCAAATGATGATTTCGCTCCTGCCTCTGTTGCTAATGTGGATAAATGCTGCTAAAAATGACTACTACTGCTGCTTCTACTGCTGCTTCTACATCTGGTAATGGTTATGTAGGTACTGATGCTGCTTATTATTTAGCAAATAATTCATAATAATGATGTAGCGTCAGCTGCTGCTAATGATGCAGTAGTAGGCTACTTCTGTAGACTGGCTCTGATCTGGTCTTAAAACAGAGGCATCAGAGTTAGACTGGCTACAAGTATATGATATGACACATTGATAAAAAATTGTTTTGAGGACTGGAGCCAGTCTACTACTTCTGCTGCTTATCATGAATCTAGTTACTGCTAACAGCTGCTGCTCTTGATAGTGTAGGCACTGCTGTCTTACTGCAGCTGCTGGGGCTACTGCAGCGTCACTCCTGTGCCTCTGTTGCTAATGGTCCTGATCTGGGCCCAAAATCTTCGCAAAAGTTATCAACAGATGACAAAAGTTGCCGCTAGCAAGGAAAGAGTTCTGATAATAGAGAATGTATGCACATCCTGTTCCCTAGTATATCAGCATCTCTAGGCAATTTACCTGAGTGCATCCATTCACCTCAATGGGAGAAATTATGTTCAGAAAATTATGACATGTAATAGTTTACTGGCATTATACTGTCATGTTTTTATGCTTTTGGAAAACTATCATGTTTTATTATCTCATAATTGGATGTTATTTTCAGTTGTGGATGAAACTGAATGTTGGAAACAGAATTTGAGTGGCTTCGTTAGAAAATAGCCTTTTTGACTTTTGGTATGTTTTTAAGTCATTCCAAAACTAAATTCCATTGGGGTTCAGGCCTCAAGATAAGAGTGTGTATTGGAAAACTATTTTCTTTATTTCTCATCCAAAACATAATGTTGTAATGGTAACCAAGAGGAAAAACTTTAAATAAGGGGGTTGGGGCCAGTTTTTCATATGTAAATATAGGGTAAACTTTAAAAATCTTTTTGTCAAAAACTACTGGGCAGATTTGAAAACATTTTGGCTTAAATAGTCCTTGGGTGACCCTTTAACAAGATTGTTCAAATCATATTGATCCATTGAAAAACATGGCCGCCAGGGGGTGGGGCCAGTTTTTCCTATGTATATATAGAGAAAACTTTAAAAAATCTTCTTGTCAAAAACTTCTGGGCTGATTTGAAAATAATAAGGTACAAATCCTTTATCAAGATCGCTCAAATCATATTGATCCACTGAAAAACATGGCTGCCAGGGGATGGGGCCAGGTATATATAGAGAAAACTTTTAATCTTTTTGTCAAAAACTATTATGCTGATTTGAAAATAATTTGGCACAAATGGTCCTTGGGTGGCCCTCTACCAAGATCGTTCCCATTATATTTATCCAATTATATTGATCTAATGAAAAACATGGCCGACAGGAGGTGGGGCAAGGGTTTCAAGTTCTTGAGATATGGGTTTTATGATGCTACTGTATTTTTTTTTTGCTCCTACATCTGCAAAAGACAATGTATTTATGAGACATTATTAGCATGAAAATAATCAATGAGCTAGATTTCATACAAATTTGGTCCACTATCAAGCCTTTTGTTAAGAGTGCGTACTCAAAATCATTTTTTTTATTTCTCAACCAAAACATATGTTGTGGGTACTCAAAAGAACCATCTCAATGAGACTGTTCTTTTGAGCACACAAAACATATGTTAAAACTGGTAGGTAAGAAAATATTCACAATTTTACACTCAAATTTTTTGTTTATCTAAACCTGTGACTATATAAGTCAGTATTACCGGTAGGTGGTGCTGTCAGCTTCGCAACGATATTTGTGAAAGATTTTATTATGCATTATGAGACAAGATATCTGGAAATGATATATATAGATATTTTGATTTTTTTATGGGTATACACTGTCGGAAAGAAAGAGTTATTGATGGAAATGCAGTTAAATCTTATTTATTGGAACATTATTTAATCTCAAGTTTTTTTTTAACTTTTGGTTATATTCTCTTGAAAAAAAACCAGTGTACATCCATAAACAACAACTCTGGTCAGACTGGCTTCAAGGTCATGATCTACACTGTTTTCAATATAATTCAGCCTGTGATTCAAATATAATCAATATGGTATTTTGATTACTGAATTAATTGGCTAGAAAAAAAGCATGTATTAAATTTTGGTCCTTAGTCTGTAGTCCATAGCTATTAACCGCCCTCAATTTTACAAAAAAATCTCTGAAGCCTGAGATTTCTAATTTCATTTTAAAGACCAGAACAGAGGACATTAAATTTTGTGATATCTTTCTTGATTTGTTTTCAAATATTGAGTCTTTTTTTATTTCATAAGGCACATGTATTGAGTTCCTCCAGTTTTTTTTTTGCTTCTTTTCAATATCCTTAGAAATTGTTCTTTGCTGGTCATTGTCACAAGATCTCAGCAAGGGATATTTGTAATTATCTTTAGCACAAAATATCTAATGATGTGCAAGGTCTACACTGATGTAGGTGGTATAAAATAGTTATACCATGTTTCTCCACCTGTGCGTAAGATAATCCACTCGCTAAAGCTTGTGGATTATCTCCACGTTCAGGCGGACAGGACAACCCATGGTATAACTACTACTAATTTATAATTAATATGACCCATGATTTAGCGTCAAACTGTTGCTTTACTGTGAATAAGCTCAACATGTTCGACAAAATTGTTCCTTTTAAAGAAATTCAATTAAGATTTCATATGAATCTAGCTTGAACTTTTTTAAAAAGGGAAATTTTAAATATCAAATTATGAAATCTTGTGTCTTCAGAAAATTTCAGAGAGTAGTTCCAAAATGAACTGTGCTGATATTTCTATTTGACAGTTGAAAGGCTTAAGGTTGTCAGCTAGTATATCATTTCAATCTGTTAGATGCTTCCTGGAATGGAATATTGGTGTATGTGTCAGTGATTGTCTTAGATTATGCCATCATGGTGATTATCAGACACACTGTCCATCAGTTGCTTTTTCATCTTTATTGTTTATGGCTATAAAGTATAGATTTTCAAGACTGTCTTACCATCTAACAGCTTAGGAGCGATTCCTCTCTTGAATCAGAACTGCAATCCCTGACTGAGTCAGACCTTTAATAATTGAGCCGAGACATGTGATTTCCAACAATGTGGTATTATGACATGTGTAGACTCCGACGAGCCTCTGCAGCCTCCTTTTAAGCTTAGAAACTCCAAATGGTGTTCAGTCAGTAGCTTAACAATCATAGAATACTCAAGCGACTAGCAAAGGCTCTGATCAGACTGCGCATACGTGCAGGCTGATCTGAGGTTTTGCTGATCGCACATATCACATTGTTGGAAATCTCATGCACTGGCTCATATTTCCTTTTAAAAGAATTTTCTGTCCAAGCCTCACTTTGCTCTTTGCTTAGTAATTGTCTTAATCGTACAATGATCATAGCTGGTAGACATTTAAACATAAATCAAACATTAAATTTTTCATTATCTGATCAGCACCTTTGTTTTTTCGCCTTTTGGAAAGTATTATATCCTAACTTGCTTCATGCGAATTTTCAACTTTCTAGCTAGTCTCTGTAGCTGAGCAGGCTGGTTTGAATCTCGCTTTTTCCGAAACCCCGAAAACAGTTTTTCTTGTGACGAGGCCCATTTACAGCAGCATCAGCACCTGAGTTATCATCTTCATCACCATCATCATTATTATCATCATCTAGTATCCCCTTTGGCCTAGCTTCCTATTGCAATCAACTGTCATTGTCATTGTATGGGTGGTATTGTCCTCATCATTATCATCATCATGGTAGAGTGTTAGACTTGGGATGGAATGGTCACTAGTTCGAGACATCCAGGAAGATAGGAAATAGTCCTCCCGACATGACTGTTGAAATTGTTGACTAGGATGTAAAGCATTACACATATATACTAACAAACAATCAATCAATCAATCATCATCATCATCATCATCATCATCATCATCATCATCATCATCATCATCATCATCATCATCATCATCATCATCATCATCATCATCATCATCACCTGAGTGTCATCTTATCATTATATATAATATTCTCCATCCTCATAAGCATCATTACACTGCCACCATAACTACCACCAACATCATCATCACCATCATCAGCAGCAGCATCAATATATGTTATTATCAGCTGCAGTAGTAGAGGCAGGAGCAGCAATATTGCCATTGTTGTTATAATCAGCAACAGAAGCAGCCCTAAATTAGGAGATAACTGTATTCAAAATTTTCATTTGGGGAGGTACATCATCAGAAATACTGTTGGAAATTTAGTTTTACGGCAATGCGCAAGCGGAGCCGTAAAACGTGATTTCAGAATGTTAATATCCGATGATATACCTCAGCAAATCAAAATTTTGAATATGGTTATCCCCATTCTAATGCACTTCTGCAGTGTCGTCTCAAATTGCAGCGTTGCAAGCCGCAAAGTGCTGCATATCATCCAATGAAATATGACGTAATTAATGGCGTCAAACTGTTTCCTACAGTATATCGTAGGATTTTTTACGTAATCCATTCAGAAGTTTTGTTACAAAAGCAAATGCATTAGAATGCAACATAATTGTTGCCTTCATAGTCAAAGACATCATCATTATGAGCAGAAAGTTGATCATCATCATCATAATCATCATTGTCATCCATCTCATTCTACTTCACTTCTGGGTACTAAGACTGTAAATTCTCATATCCATCCCTTAAAAAAAGTGATCTCTGCAAATTTTGAAAAAAAAGTTTGTCTTTGTTTTGTTATGCATTACTTTGTGTCCATTCTAGTTTTGCAATCAACTTGAAGAGTAAGAGAAAGCTGGTTGCTTTGCCTTTATTGACTTACAGTTTTATTGTTACTATACGTAAATGTTCTGTGGCTCTTCCTCATGGTGCCGTGGGTTGGTCCGCAGTGTGTGATTGTGGTATTTCTTGATCATACTCACTTGCTTTTTGGGTATATTTTAATTGCTATTGTGTGACCTTATTGTTAGGTCAACATCATTGTATTGACTATTGATTGGAAATTCCATGTTCAGATTGCATGGAGTGTAAATAAAACATGTGATATAAAAATGAACCATACTCCATATTCGGGGCATAAATGCTTATAACCTAAGCTCTGAGAGCCTTAGGTTATATGTTGTAAGGTTTCTCGCTATAATGTACAGTAGAATATGCCAATGGACAGCCGCAGGTCTAATCAGACTGCACATGTGCAGTCTGATTAGACATGTGGCTGTCCAATTTTGCAAGATTTATTTATTTCTTGTGGTAAGGCTGAAACAACAGACAGAATTGAGTCAATAACTGTAGTTATACAGGAAATTACAGAGATAACTAGTAATTTAATAGTTGATCTACTGTTAATGCCCGAGAGTAAACTGTCATTGTTGACAACTGGTCAAATGGTCAACTAACTCAGAAGATAGTCATTAGACCGGATTTAGAAATGAACCTTTTGAACAGTGTTTCACTCTTTCAATTTAACCAACATGCACTGCACTGCTTTGCGGTCAATTGTTATGAACCATTTTACTACACACTGCATAGGCGGCACAGTGGCTCATTGGTAGTAAAGGGCGTACCAACGTGCATACAACTCAGGACTGCAAGTAAATGGCCTATAGCTACATAATAGGATTTTTGGAAGAAACAATGCAACTAATAGTAATTACTAATGCTCATTTTAGTGATGTGACTTGCTCTAAAACTGTTTCCCCCGCCAAGGTTTTGCCTTCTTAACCCCCACAGGGGCAATAACTTCAGAACTCCACCTAGAGTGTGTTTATTCTATAAAATGCCTCAGGAACCCCACTGACAGTTAGTGCAACCCAGATTTTGCATTCTTATATATATAGTAGGTCAACATAACCTACATTTCATGATTCAATGATTTGCTTCTTATCTCAAAGACTTTTGGGTAAAGAAACTTACTAGTACATTTAAAATAATGAATCAGTAAGACTCAAAGTTATTATGTAGGTCACCCTAGCACATTGGATTCAGGTGAGCCATCATTGCCCTATGGGCTACATGTTAAAAAAATCTTGTGTTTGATTGGATGGAGATTCAGAACAACAGGAAAAATCTTACAAATATAATTTTAGAATCTAAAAGTGATGGAACAGGACAAAAAGTACCATTACAATTAATAATTTTCTGTTCATCTTCAATTCTGGTGCTCCCTTTTGATGCCAGGATCTGAAGATTTAAGAAGCAATAACTTCTTGGAGACTTCCAATATCTTGTCAGTTTCACCTGACATTACCTGGTCACCATGGTTACGTTGTCAACACATGTTTACTAACATTAATTATCTGGGTTGATAGATTGAAAAGAAACTTCTGATAAGACCATTGGTGTCACATGTATGAGAAAGATAATGACATTTTATTACAGATTAACCTGTAAAACACCAATCATGACAACAACAAAATGGGAGCGCAGTGGCTCAGTTGCAGAATGCTTAACTCGAGACCGAGGGGCCGTGGGTTCGAGCCTCACCGGCGTCACAGCGATGTGTCCTTGAGCAAGAACATTAATCCTAGCTTAGTACTGGTTCAACCCAGGAAGATCTGTCCCATTATTACTGAAAGATTGTTGATGGGACATAAAAAATAAAACAAACAAAACAACAACAGAGCCCAAAAATTCTGATATCTTTCCAGGGGATAGTTAAGGATTTCCAGATTAAGGGGGTTCATACGTATAAAGGTTTGGGGGGTTCGCTTTGTTGCTTTTATTTCATATTTCTTAAATATCCCATGAAAATTAAATAATTTGGTCTCACGGAGACCAAATTATTTCATTTTCATAGGATAATTGAAAATGGGGGTGGGGAGGGGATTTGAGTCCTGAACCCCCTCTGGATCTGCCACTGCTTTCTTTACTTGCAAGGTTACCAGTGTTGAACCATTCACATTTGATATAAAGCCTACTGCAATTGAAATCAAGGAAATTAAGGCTGGTAGAGCAAACTCCTGGATGCTAAGCATCGGTGAGCTAATCATTATATATAATACCAGTGACTCGGGCATACCGTGTCCGTCCCATCTTGCACCAGTCTGTCTCTGCTCTGAAAGCACTGGGCCAATTGAACTCAAATTTCATATTGAGACTCCTTAGGGTGGGGGAAAGAAAGTTTGTACAAATGGTCTTGGTCACAACCCCAAGTACGGTAAAAACCCTGTAATTTTTTTCTACAGAACCAGAATGCAGATGGTCAGGACTTGGTATATAGACCTTGGGGATGCGGAACCTACCAAATTTGTTCAAATGATGATCTTGGGTTGACCTTGACCCACTTATCATCAAGGTCAAATTTGTTTCCTAATGCATCTTGAAAATTTGCTTTGTTTAAAACTGTTGAAACCAGATTCGTTTTCCATACTAGATGTGTTAAAGGCCAGGGGGATATTTAAAAACGAGGGGCAGAGAGTGGGGTTCAAGTGAACATCTGAACCCCCTCTGGAACCGCCATTGCTTTCTTTACTTGCAAGGTTTAGGATGACACTTTTATAAATCATCAGCGTTGGATCATTCACATTTAATATAAAGCCTACAGCAATTGAATGACAATTGCATCTATCAATGGAAATTAAGGCTGGTAGAGCGAAAACAGTCCACACATCTCCTGGACGCTACCTGAGCCAAAGGCTCATGGGTGAGCTAATCATTATATACCAGTGACTCAGGCATACGGTGTCTGTCCTGCCCCCAGTCTGTATCTGCTCTGAAACCACTAGGCCAATTGAACTCAAAATTTTCATATTGAGACTCCTTAGGGTGGGGGAAAGAAAGTTTGTACAAATGGTTCTGGTCACAACCCCAAGTACGGTAAAACTGTCCCTTTAAATTTTTTCTCCAGAACCAGACGGCAGATGGCCAGGCCTTGGTATGTAGCATTGGGGATGTGGAACCTACCAAATTTGTTCAAATGATGATGTTGGGTTGACCATCAAGGTCAAATTTGTTTCCTAATGCATCTTGAAAATTTGCTTCGTTTAAAACTGTTGAAACCAGATTCGTTATACATACTAGATATGTTAAGCCCAATCAGACAATGACTAGTCTATATATACAGATAAGCGCCAAAGATCGAGGTTGACCTTTGACTTTTCAGCCAATGTTGTTCATATAGATTTCCATCAATATATTAAAACTTATTTTACTCTGAGAAACTACAAAGCCAATTGAGGGGGGGTAGGGGGTACAAATGGTCCTTAAGTCGGCCACCATGATGATCCTAGGTTGACCATAACCTACTTTATGGCAAGGACAAATTTGTTTTTAAATGGATTTTAATGGGAATAATCTTGAAAAGTTGATTTCTCGATTACTACTGTTGAAGCCAAAGTCATTATACTTACAAGGTATTCCAGAGACTCAAGAATTCATGCTTGTACTTTTCTTGTAAAATCAAGTAGGAAGTTCTGCAAAATATCAATAAAGGCATCCCAGCTTCACTGCATGCAACTCATAAATATTAATGCAGTTTATCTCTGTATTTACTAAAATGATTGTTGTGTTAAATCACATTTTCTGCCATTTTCTGGGAAGCTTAATATGCATTTTTAGCCATTAACTCTCTACCTGCTGGTGTCTTCTGCTGATAATCTCTGCAAACAGTTTGGACCCAGATCAGGCCCAACGTTATGTTGGGCCTGATCTGGATCCAAACTGTTTGACACTCAGATGGTATACACTTGAAAGAAAATTTGAAAAAGTTAATTTTGAAAAAAAATCAGCTGACAATTTTTTTTCTGAAAAATTACCCAGCATGCAACAACATAATATGGTGTAGGTCTTCCATAATTCATCTCCATTTTACAATTTGAGTGACAGTCAGTGGAGATAGTGATCAGCTGGCTTCTTCATACATTGACATTGTTATCACTTTACAGAGTTAAATGGGTAGTAGGGTACATGTATGCCCTTATGCAGTCTCTGATACATATGGTTCAAGTTCTGATGGGCAGGACAAGACAAGTCATTTTGCAGTAGCAAATGACGTCAGCTAGCGTGCGTTTTCCTCGCGCTTTCAAAACTGTGAATTATTGTTTGATATATCACGGTTTTTTAGCATTGGCTCTACGTATAGGCGAGGTGTGTTAGAATCACTCTTTTTGCTAAAAGAGTTTCAGTTGAGCAATTCATGCTCATCATTGTCCTCTTGTGATTGACAAATGTTGGCATAAAGGAAAATCTGCTGATACATGTATTTCCATAAGCTTTTAGAGAAATATAGTTTAGGGCTTTTATGATATTAATCTGGAATGAATGTGTTCAATTTAGATCGTTTCTTAATTTATTTTGCATTTAGAGTTGTTTTGCATGATTTCTGTGGAAATCTGAATATCTTTTAGGAAATCAAATTTCCTATGACTTTTTATTTATTGCCAGATAGATTTGGCTCTGAAATCTTTGTAGTTTTTAATATTACATTTACGCTTGTCATACTGAATAATTTATTTACTACACTTCTCCCCATAATGAGATTTTAAGCTGTAGCCCCGTCTCCACATGACATTTGGTGTTGCTGGGACATTAAACACAAACCACAACAAAAAACAGAAATTAACTGATGTGAATTTCTCTTTACAGAGTGTTAAAGCATCCACCAGATAAAACATGTGTTTTGGGTGTCAAAAAAATTTCCACCTCATTGAGACAGTTCTAGAACCATCTCATTGAGACATTTTTTTTTTGAGTACCCACACCATATATTTTGTAGTACCCTCACCATATATTTTGGTGTAGAAATAAGAAAAATATAGTTCATTATAATGAACTCTTATATGGATGCCCAAGTTAGAGTGATGTCATCATAGGCCTAGCAGACATGGTTATAGAGAATACATGGTTCGCATCTGATATCAAGCTTCGAGAATGCTTGTTAAATCGCGAGGCTTGCCAAGAGATTCAACATGCATCTCGAAACTTGATATCAAAAGATGCAAATCTGGTATTCTATATATCAGTTTACAAGTTTGTTCACACTTCAAACTATAGTGATTATGACGTAATTGTCGTCATTTTTTGTGTCAATTCAACGTCATAGATATGTCATTCAAAAAGTGCAATGTCTTGATTACCTGATTAAGACACATGCCCTGAGATAGGCAACATTTATCAGGTCATCATGTTTGTTATCATGCAACAATGCAATTAATTATGAGAGGCAACTGATAAATGACAATATTTGGATGCCAATTGGTATCCTGTTATTTTAACAGTTTGAGACTTATTTTTTGATAAATTTCTTGGAATATCTTGTGCTTAAAGGGTTGAGACAAATTGAGTGAAATAAAGGCAATTTCTTGGAATAAATGGGATAAGGATATTAAAGGTTTTAGCCATATCTATTGCGCCAGCAGATGGTGCCAGAAAATTACTTAATAACTCTTTGAGTGCCAGAACTGAATTTCTCAGACAGGAAATGCAGGTGCAAACAAACTAATTCCAGGAGCAATCTGATCACAGGGACTATTTGTTTGCTGCAGTGAGTCGGCTCCTGGAACTTTTCCTCCCAGGAGCAGCCTGACCAGGGCCTATTTGTTTAAATTGCTTTCTGCTTGTAGTAAATAACATTCCATTTCAGAAATTCAGCATTCAGCCAGTCTTAATGGCTTTTGTAAAGTAGCTGCCTTTGCCTTGGAATTATAAGCTGGGTGTCTGCACTATTCAGTCAAATTTGAGTTGAGAATGTGATTTGACCCGTATTGTATACCCAAGGGCTGCAATAATACACTTTTCTGACCCTTGCTAGTTTTTTTACTGGAATAATCAATTGTCACAAAAATCACATTTTCCATGGTTTTACTATATTATCCAAGAAGATCTATCTATATGCATACTGCATCACCCCCTTGAGGACATTACATGTATGTGCAGGAATATGTTGCACATATTTTAAAACTGTCATTTTAGCTCACCGAGTCATAGGCTCAAGGAGAGCTAATGTGATCATCCATCAACAATTTACTTTAAACATCATCTCATCCTAAACTGCTATGTGGATTGTCACCGTTTAACTTCACAGGAATGATCCTTGGGTGGTCCTCTTTCAAAGTTGTTCAAAGAATTCAATTCCATGCAGAATTCTGGTTGCCATGGCAACCAAAATGGCAACCAAAATGAAAAAAAAAACTATAAAAATATTTTTGTCAAAAACTACTGTTCAGATTTCAAAATAATTTGGTACAAAATGATCCTTGGGTGACCCTCTACAAAAGTTGTTCAAATTATTTTGATTGGTTGGAAAACATGTCCGAAAGGGGGAGTGGGGAGTATTTCCAATGTTAATATAGGGAAAACTTAAAAAAACAAACACTTGCAATTGCGGTTGTCTTGTTTAGTAGGGAGTTTTCTCCCTTGATTCTGGGTTTTCTTAGAAGATTTTAGTGTTTAATTCCCCATTATCAGACAATTTCGATCAAATTATGCCCCTGGAGCCAAATGTGGCACCCTCCTGTGGGTCACATGTTTCACATAGGACTAAGGTGTTGATTCTGTTGTTTAGTTCAGTGTTAAAAAAATTTGTTGCTCCTATTTATGTTTGGTCCTGGGTCACTTTGCTTATTGTGGTTTTTTGTGTGTGTCTTTGATCGTCCCTGTTCTATTGTCTCTTCCTCTAGGTGCCATGGGTTGGTCTGAGATGTCATATCCATTTGTAGTGTTGTTAAAGTTACAAAGACTTTGTAGACTGAGATTATATTTTAACCCTCTGTAATCTGATGGATTTTCCCCTACATATTTGGACTGCCCTTTGTGTACTCTAAGGGTTTACAGGTAGACTTTTGTAAATTATGAAGGTTGTCTTAATCTTAGCAAATAGTGCAGACCCTGATGAAATGCAGCATTATGCTGCATTTCATCTGAGTCTTTGCTGTTTGCCCAAGTACTCGTTGAGGGGTTTCCAGTATACAAAGGGTAAAGTTATATGCTGAAAATGGTTTTTTTTCTATATCTGAAAATCGTACCATAACCACTTATATCTTTTAGCAATTTCATATCTCCTTTCATTTGTGCCCCCAGGAGATGAATATTTCCTTGTGTATACTTTTAGTCTTCCATCAGATCTATTGGAATTTCTTTGCCAACAGGTTTGCATGACAGAAAAATTATAAACAAGCTGAATGCTAAACTATATTGTATTGTTTAGGCGACATCAATTAGCTTGTACAAATAAACCAATTCCCAAGAAAGTTTGCCATTTCTATCAATTTGAGCTTTTTCATAGCGAAAGGTTCTGAGCAACTCAGTAATGTCCTGCTGAATAAATAATATTCTCTCCACTTCATGCTGCCAGATCAAAATATCAACCTCTCTGGTTGCCAGTGTTTGGTATTACCTTCATCATGATACTGCATAGAAAATCACTCTCTCCAGTTGATGTGTGGTATCACAATGTGAATCATGATGCCACATAGAATATCAACCTCTTTGGTTGGTGTTTTGTACTCATACATTCATCATGTTACCACATAGAATTTCAACCTCTTTGGTTGGTGTTTGGTATTACATTCATCATGATACCACATAAAATATCAACCTCTTTGGTTGGTGTTTGGTATTACATTCATCATGATACCACATAGAATATCAACCTCTTTGGTTGGTGTTTGGTATTGCATTCATCATGATACCACATAGAATATCAACTTCTTTGGTTGGTGTTTGGTATTACATTCATCATGATACCACAGAGAATAACAACCTCTTGGTTGGTGTTTGGTATTGCATTCATCATGATACCACATAGAATATCAACCTCTTTGGTTTGTGTTTGGTATTGCATTCATCATGATGCCACATAGAATATCAACCTCGGGTTGGTGTTTAGTAGGACATTCATCATGATGCCACATAGAATATCAACCTCTTTGGTTGGTGTTTGGTAGGACATTCATCATGATGCCACATAGAATATCAATCTCTGGTTGGTGTTTGGTAGGACATTCATCATGGTGCCACATAGAATATCAATCTCTGGTTGGTGTTTGATAGGACATTCATCATGATGCCACATAGAATATCAATCTCTGGTTGGTGTTTGGTAGGACATTCATCATGATGCCACATAGAATATCAATCTCTGGTTGGTGTTTGGTAGGACATTCATCATGATGCCACATAGAATATCAATCCCTGGTTGGTGTTTGGTAGGACATTCATCATGATGCCTCATAGAATATCAATCTCTTGTTGGTGTTTGGTAGGACATTCATCATGATACCACATAGAATATCAATCTCTGGTTGGTGTTTGGTATTGCATTCATCATGATGCCACATAGAATATCAATCTCTGGTTGGTGTTTGGTAGGACATTCATCATGATGCCACATAGAATATCAAGCTCTGGTTGGTGTTTGGTCGGACATTCATCATGATGCTACATAGAATATCAATCTCTGGTTGGTGTTTGGTAGGACATTCATCATGATGCCACATAGAATATCAATCTCTGGTTGGTGTTTGGTCGGACATTCATCATGATGCCACATAGAATATCAATCTCTGGTTGGTGTTTAGTAGGACATTCATCATGATACCACATAGAATATCAATCTCTCCAGTTGATATACTTTATCACATGGTGCATCATGATGCCACATAGAATATCAACCTCTAATTGGTGTTTGGTATTACATTTATGATGATGCCACATAGAAAATCAACCTCTTTGGTTGGTGTTTGGTATTGCATTCATCATGATGCCACATAGAAAATCAATCTCTCCTGTTTTGTATGGTATCACATGGTGCATCATGATGCCACATAGAATATCAACCTCTGATTGGTGTTTGGTATTACATTCATCATGATGCCATATAGAATAGTATCCTCTTTGGTTTGTGTTTGGTATTACATTCATCAAGATGCCACATAGAAAATCAATCTCTCCAGTTCTGTATGGTATCACATGGTGCATCATGATGCCACATAGAATATCAACCTCTGGTTGGTGTTTGGTATTACATTTATGATGATGCCACATAGAATATCAACCTCTTTGGTTGGTGTTTGGTATTACATTCATCATGATGCCACATAGAAAATCAATCTCTCAAGTTGATGTACGGTATGACATGGTGCACCATGATGCCACATAGAATATCAACCTCTAGTTGATGATTGGAATTACATGGTGTATTATGATGCCACATAGAATATCAACCTCTGTTTTGTGTTTGGTATTACATTTATGATGATGCCATATAGAATATCATCCTCTTTGGTTGATGTTTGGTATAACATTCATCATGATGCCACATTGAAAATCAATATCTCCAGTCGATGTATGGTATCATATGGTGCATCATGATGCCACATAGAGTATCAACCTCTGGTTGATGTTTGGTATCACATGGTGCACCATGATGCCGCATAGAATATTAACCTCTGGTTGATGTTTGGTCGGACATTCATCATGATGCTACATAGAATATCAATCTCTGGTTGGTGTTTGGTAGGACATTCATCATGATACCACATAGAATATCAATCTCTCCAGTTGATATACTTTATCACATGGTGCATCATGATGCCACATAGAATATCAACCTCTAAGTGGTGTTTGGTATTACATTTATGATGATGCCACATAGAAAATCAACCTCTTTGGTTGGTGTTTGGTATTGCATTCATCATGATGCCACATAGAAAATCAATCTCTCCAGTTTTGCATGGTTTCACATGGTGCATCATGATGCCACATAGAATATCAACCTCTGATTGGTGTTTGGTATTACATTCATCATGATGCCACATAGAAAATCAATCTCTCCAGTTCTGTATGGTATCACATGGTGCATCATGATGCCACATAGAATATCAACCTCTGGTTGGTGTTTGGTATTACATTTATGATGATGCCACATAGAATATCAACCTCTTTGGTTGGTGTTTGGTATTACATTCATCATGATGCCACATAGAAAATCAATCTCTCCAGTTGATGTACGGTACGACATGGTGCACCATGATGCCACATAGAATATCAACCTCTAGTTGATGATTGGAATTACATGGTGTATTATGATGCCACATAGAATATCAACCTCTGGTTTGTGTTTGGTATTACATTTATGATGATGCCATATAGAATATCATCCTCTTTGATTGATGTTTGGTATTACATTCATCATGATGCCACATTGAAAATCAATATCTCCAGTTGATGTACGGTATCACATGGTGCATCATGATGCCACATAGAGTATCAACCTCTGGTTGATGTTTGGTATCACATGGTGCATCATGATGTAACATAAAATATCAATCTCTCCGGTTGATGTTTGGTATCACATGGTGCATCATGATGTAACATAAGATATCAATCTCTCCGGTTGATGTTTGGTATCACATGGTGCATCATGATGCCACTTAGGAAAACATTCTCTCCAGTTGATGTTTGGTATCACATGGTGACATCACGAAGCATGTGATACCAAACATTGACTAGAAAGGTAGAATTCTGTTTGACATCATTAAGCATGTGATACCAAACACTGACCAGTTGATGTTGTGACATCTACCTTCCTGGTCTGTGAATATGTGGTATACTAAATGCTTCATGATGTCACACAGATTTTCAGATTTTATGGTCAGTGTGTGGTATCACATAGTTCATTATGTTACACAGAATTTCAGCCTTTCTGTGGTCAGTGTTCAGACTTTCATACTTTCTGGTCAGCGTGTGATACCACATGTTTCATGATGTCACACACAATTCTACCTTTCTGGTCAGTGTGTGTCATGATGCCACACAGATTTTCAGCTTTTCTGGTCAATATGTTGTATCACATGCTTCATGATGTCACACAGAGTTCTACCTTTCTGGTCAGTCCCTTCATGGTGTCACACAGAAATCTACCTTTCTGGTCAATATATGGTATCACATGCTTCATGTTGTCACACAGAAATCTACCTTTCTGGTCAGTATATGGTATCTCATGCTTCATGATGTCACACAGAAATCTACCTTTCTGGTCAGTATATGGTATCTCATGCTTCATGATGTCACACAGAAATCTACCTTTCTGGTCAGTATATGGTATCTCATGCTTCATGATGTCACATAGAAATCTACCTTTCTGGTCAATATATGGTATCACATGCTTCATGTTGTCACACAAAATTCTACCTTTCTAGTCAATATATGGTATCACATGCTTCATGATGTCACATAGAATTCTACCTTTCTGGTCAATATGTGGTATCACATGCTTCATGATGTCACATAGAATTCTACCTTTCTGGTCAGTACATGTATGTGGTATCACATACTTCATGATGTCACGTAGAATTCTACCTTTATGGTCAATATGTGGTATCACATGCTTCATGATGTCACAGAGTTCTACCTTTCTGGTCAATAATATATGTGGTATCACATGCTTCATAATGTCACACAGCATTTAAATTTTCAGGTCAATATGTTGTATGTCACACAGAATTCTATATTTCTGGTCAGCATGTGGTATCACATATTTCATGATGCCACATAAGAGTGTTTTTTTTTATAAGGAAAACATGTTTTTGTCTAGTGTGTGCTTGTAAGTGCTATTGCTTTGGGAGAACTTTATAAATGCTTTTACAAGACTCATTTCAGAAGGCTTCCAAAAGGAATCTTGAAAGGCAGAATACATTGATCAATGACTCAAGGGAAGGTCCATATATCATCAATGTGACATCCACTCATTATAATTCAATTACTGCACCTACTAGTGCATCAGATTTGGACTTAAGAACATCAAGGTCTGGATAGAGAGAAAAATTGAAAGTAACCATGTTAATATTTTCTTATCGATATTTTGTAACATATGTTTTTGGTACTCAGAAGAACCGTCTCAACAAGACAGTTCTTTTGAATATCCACAACATATGTTTTGGTTGAGAAGGAAGAAAATTGATATTTAACTAATCGCTCCTTATCTTGAGGCCTATAAGAAGTTGCTATTTGGACAAACAAATAATTCCTGTTCTGACTGGTCCTCAAGCAAACAAGCAGATCCTGTTCTGAGACATCTTGTCAAGCAAGCAGATAGCCTTTAATCAGACTGCTCTGTAGTAAGCAGAATGAGAGTCTATAATCAGACTGCTTCTCTAGCATGCAGATAGTCTATAATCAGACTGCTTCTCTAGCATGCAGATAGTCTATAATCAGACTGCTTCTCTAGCATGCAGATAGTCTATAATCAGACTGCTCTGTACTAAGTAGAATGAGAGTCTATAATCAGGCTGCTTCTCTTGAGCAAGCAGATAGATAGTCTGTATATAATCAGACTGATTCTCCAGCAAGCAGATCAGACTGCTTCTCTAGCAAGCTCTCGAGCAAGCAGATAGTCTATATATTATCAGATTACTTCTCTAGCAAGCAGTTTATTCAGACTGCCTTTAAGCAATAGGTTAGTCTATAATCAGATTGCTTCTTAGCAAGCAGAATAGTCAATATATCCGACTGCTTAGCAAGCAGATAGGCTAGTTTCTTAGCAAGCAAATAATCTATACTTAGCAAGCAGATAGTATATAATCAGACTACTTATTATCAAGCAGATGGTCTATAATCTGGGACTGCTTCTTAGCAAGTAGATAGTCTAAATTCAGACTGCTTCTTATAGCAAACAGATAATCTGTAATCAGACTGCTTCTGAGCAAGCAGATAATCTATGATCAGACTGTTTCTTAGCAAGCAGATAGTCTAGAATAATCTATGAGTAGACTGTTTCTTAGCAAGCAAATAGTCTAGAATTAGACTTCTTCTTAGCAAGCAGATACTCTATAACCAGACTACATCTTAGCAAGCAGATTGTCTATAATCTGAAACTGCTTCTTAGCAAGTGGATAGTCTATAATCAGACTGCTTCATATAGCAAGTTGATCATCTATAGTCAGACTGCTTTTAGAAAGCAAATATCTATGATCAGACTGCTTCTTAGCAAACAAAAAGGCTATAAGACTGCTCCTTGGCAAACATATAGTCTATAATCAGACTGCTTCATATAGCAAGCAGATAATCTATAACCATACTGCTTTTTAGCAAGCAGATAATCTATAACCAGACTGCTTCTTAACAAGCAGATATTCTATAATCAAACTGCTTCTTAGCAAGCAGGTACCTTATAATGAGCTCGACTACTTCTTAGCAAGCAGATGGTCTATAATCTGTGACTGCTTCTTAGCAAGTGGATATTCTATAACCAGACTGCTTCTTAGCATGCAGATATAGTTTTTGATCAAACTGCTTTTAGCAAGCAGTTAGTCTATAATCAGACTGCTTCTTAGCAAGCAGTAGGTCTATAATCAGATGGCTTATTAGCAAACAGATAGTCTATAGCAAGCAGTTAGTTCATATCAGGCTGCTTCTTAGCAAGCAGAATAATCTGTAATCTGACTGCTTATCTAGCAAGCAGTTAGTCTATAATCAGACAAGTTCCTAGTAAGCAGATAGTTTTTAATCACACTGCTTCTTAGCAAGCAGTTAGTATATAATCAGACTGCTTTATAGCAAGCAGTAAGTCTAAAACCAGACTGCTTCTTAGCAAATATATAGTCTGTAATCAGGCTGCTTCTTAGCAAGCAGATAGTCTATACTCAGACTGTTCCTGTTAGCAAGAAGATATAGTCTTTAATCGAATTGCTCCTTTGCAAGCAGATAGTCTATAATCAGACTGCTTTTTAGCAAGCAGGTATTCTATAATCAGACTGCTTCTATAGCAAGCAGATAGTTCATAATCAGACTGCTCCTTAGCAAACATAGAGTTTGTAATCAGACTGCGACTTAGCAAGCAGATAATCCATAATCAGACTACTCCTGTTAGCGAGCAGATATTGTCTTTAATCAGATTACTCCAGATATTCTATAATCAGACTGCTTCTTGGCAAGCAGATATAGTCTATAATCAGACTTCTCCCTAGCAAGCAGTTAGTCTTTAATCAGACTGCTTCTTTGCAAGCAGATAGTCTATTATCAGCCTGTTCTTAGCAAGCAGTAAGTCTATAATCAGACTACTTCTTTGCAAACAGATAGTCTATAATCAGACTGCTTCTATAGCAAGCAGTAAGTACATAATCAGACTGCTTCTTAGCAAGCAGAATAGTTTGTATGTTAGACTGAATATCTAGCAAGCTGTTAGCCTATAATCAGACAACTTCTTAGCAAGCAGATAGTTTATAATCAGACTGCTTCTTAGCAAGCAGAATTATCTATAATCAGATTGGTCCAGTCTATAATCAGACTGCTTCTTAAAAAGCAGAGAGTTTATAATCAGTCCGTCAACCCAAACTGTTTGATAATCTGATGGTATTGCTGAAATATTCTTTTAAAGAGCTTAGTTTGAAAAGGAAAACAACACAAAAACAGCATACTCAGCTTGCAAAGAGTTTTTCTGAGCTGAATATAAAATGCTGAATAATGACTGTCTGTTTCTGAATGATAGATGATGTGGGCTGTCCCCTGTGGTTGCTCCTGACATCTTCAGAAGCTTGTTACAGGCGACCCTGTCTGCATGCTGATATTGTCGTCAATGGCAGTCAAGATTGTTTATTGTGATAAATGAAAGAAGTGCATCAGTGCTTGTAGATAAAGGCTTTAATATTCATTGTCTGTATAGGGTTTAAAAATGGAATTCAAATCTAGATGATTCCTTTACTTCTGTTAAGTTCTTGCTTAACCCATATATGCTTAGTGTCCTTTTTGTGGGACATATGCAAACAGCGCAGACCCAGATCAGACGCCGTATAACACGCCATCTGATCTGGAACTCCACTATTTGCGTAATATATTATTAAAATGTGAATTAAAACGAAAAATGCTACCAACAACCCTTGAATTGGAAATGCACTCCTCTAATTGATAGGGTTTGGAATGTCCATTGGCATAAATGGGTTAAAAGCTCTCAAAAAGCATTTTTAAATTGCCCAGTGTAAGCTATTCAAGGTAAGTAAGGTTGCAAAGATCAGGAATCGATACAATCAAGTACCACACCTGACCCAGGATACCAATGGAAGTGACAAACTCACAGAAGACACCACAAACGAGAGCCAAGAGGTCAGCCCTTTCCCAGCAGGTGACCACGAAGCACATATAAACAGACGCGCACAAAACATAGCAAACACAAGACAGAACAAAAACATAAAAGATCCACAAAAGAAGTACCGCCTTGGAACGGTCAGTAAAATATTTTACTGGAGGGCTTAAACCAGTTTTACGGCGCCAACCTCATTGACCAACAAGTCATATTGAGTGTGATTAGGTGTGTGATGCTTATAAAAGATACACAAGCAGTTAAAGGCAGGGATAAATAAAGAGGTGGACAATAGAAGACCAAAGTAGCCATCTATTCTCATAAATTCAATAATCACCAAAGAGTAAACAGCTAAACTAGCTCCTGTAGCTTATACATATAATTTGATTGGCCACTTCTTTTTGGTTGAATTAATCTGTGATCAGCTCAGTGACCCTGGACAGTAGTTATAAAGATAGCCATTCCTTTATTGAAAAAAGTTTAGAGAGTAAGCTCTATATTTTATCAAAAAATCTGGATAGGACAATCAATTTTTAACAGTGTCACGCTCAAAAATACACAGACAAAACCTCAAAAAAAAATTCTTATTCAGTGAAACAAATAATATTTAGAGTTGAGCTGAACATTTCTTGTACTTCAACAACAGCAGAATCTAGGGCGAAGATTTGGTACCAGTAAAATGCATTTAAGCCCCCCGGTGGCTTAGGCTGCTGTCCCTTCTAAGGCGGTGGTTCTGTTGTTGTTGACTTTTTGTTTATTGTTACTCCCATTGTGGGAGTCTGTAATTGTTCTATGTTTTGTTGTTCGTTACTTTATGTCCATTCTAGTATTGCAATCATCTTGATGGGGAAGAGAGAGCTGATTGCTTTGCTTAATATGTCTTTCTGTTGTCTCGTGATGGTTGAGCGGCTCTTCCTCGCGGTGCCACGGGATTGTCTGCAGTTTGTGATTGTGGTATTTCCTGATCATACTCACTTACTATTTTTGGCGGATAAAATAAAAAAAATAATTTTAGAATTTTTTCTTCTACTTTCTGGAAAATTACAGTAGGAGGGTTTGTAAATCAACTTATAATAAAAAAAATCTGGCCTTTGCCATATTGCAATTAAACCTGAGTCAGATACTTTCATTTCTCCTCTAAGAAAGTAATGAAACACAATAAGTCACCATATAAAAGAAAAATTACAGACATTAAAGACATGGCTAAGTATGATGTAGAGGCCAATGATTTGGTCAGTGATTCTTTTTGTTGGATACAAACATGACATGATTCAAGTAGGCTTACATTCAAAGCCAGAAAGTCCACAGTGGCTGATTCAGACCATAAATATTCTCCGCTAAGAACAGTTTGCATGCAAATAGCCATTTTTCTCTCATCTTTTTCTTAATTCCAAGTTAGTTAAATGAGGACAAACCTTAGTGTCCAATGTAAAATGTGGGCATCTGGCCAAGCTGGCCATCACAGCTACAGAAACTAGCCATGGGCTTGAGATATCAGGCAGGGTACAACATAAGTGTTGATGAGATTGTGTTGGTGCACATTCTGATCTGCCCCTATATATTTTGCATAAAAGGCTCTCTTTCAGGGTTCGCACAGGCTTGAAAAGTACTTGAATATAGAGGACTTTCTTGAAAAGTACTTGAAAATCAAATCTGCATTGAAAAGTACTGGGAAATCACTCAAAGGCCTTGAAAAGTCCTTGAATTCTACTATTTAATGTAGGACTTAACACTGTTGATAGAGGACTAAATCAGTATAAAATTGCTGTGCCTTTATTTGGTGCAGCATGTGCTGCACCAAATAAAGGCACAATAATTTTATACTAATTATGCCCCCAAAGGAACTTTGGGAGGCATATAGTAATCGCACTGTCCGTCTGTCTGTCAGTCCGTCCGTCAGTCCGTCCGTCCGTCCCGCTTTCGTGTCCGGTCCATATCTCCTATACTCTTTGAGGAAGGAATTTCAAATTTGGTGTGTGGATACATCTTGGGATGGCGGAGTGTCACGTACCATTTTCAGGTCACTGTGACCTTGACCTTGACCTCTGACCTAGTTTTTAGAATAATCGTGGCCAGAGCATATCTCTTATATTATTTGAGGTAGGAATCTCAAATTTGGTGTGTGGATGCATCTTGGGATGACGAAGTGTCGCGTACCATAATTGGGTCACTGTGACCTTGAACTTGACCTCTGACCTAGTTTCTAGAAACTGCATTGAGTCTGGTGCATATCTTCTATATTCTTTGAGATAGGAATTCCAAATTTGGTGTGTGAATGCATCTTGGGATGACGGGATGTCACACGCTATTTATGGGTCATTTTTGTGACCTTGACCTCTGACCTAGTTTCAAGAATTATTGTGTCCGGAGCATATCTCTTATATTCTTTGAGTTAGGAATTCTAAATTTGGTGTGTGGATGCATCTTGGGATAGTGAAGTGTCATGTACCATTTTCAGGTCACTGTGACCTTGACCTCTGACCTTGTTTTTAGAATAATCGTGTCTGGAGCATATCTCTTATATTATTTGAGGTAGGAATCTCAAATTTGGTGTGTGGATGCATCTTGGGATGACGAAGTGTCGCGTTCCATAATTGGGTCACTGTGACCTAGAACTTGACCTTTGACCTAGTTTCTAGAAACTGCATTGAGTCTGATGCATATCTCCTATATCCTTTGAGATAGGAATTCCAAATTTGGTGTATAATTGCATCTTGGGATGACGGGTGTCACATGCTATTTATGGGTCATTGTGACCTTGATTTCTGACCTAGTTTTAAGAATTATTGTGTCCAGAGCATATCTCTTATATTCTTTGAGTTAGGAATTCTAAATTTGGTGTGTGGATGCATCTTGGGATAGTGGAGTATCATATACCATTTTTTGGTCACTATGACCTTGACTCTGACCTAGTTTTTAGAATAATCGTGTCAGGAGCATATCTCTTATATTATTTGAGGTAGGGATCTCAAATTTGGTGTGTGGATGCATTTTGGGATGACGAAGTGTCGCGTACCATAATTGAGTCACTGTGACCTTGAATGTGACCTCTGACCTAGTTTATAGAGACTGGTGCATATCTCCTAAATTCTTTGAAATAGGAATTCCAATTTTGGTATGTAAATGCATCTTGGGATGCCTGAGTGTCACAAACCATTTTTAGGTCACTGTGACCTTGACCTCTGACCTTGTTTTCAAGAATTATTGTGTCTAGAGCATATCTCCTATATTATTTGATGTAGGAATCCCAAATTTGGGGTGGTGATTCCTCTTGGGATGGCGGAGTGGTGCATACCATTTTGAGTCACTTTGACCTTGACATTGACTTCTGGCCTCATTTCTAGGTTTTTTGTGCTATATTACAGCTAACTTTCCTCAAATATAGCTTATGCTAGACCAATTCCTTTGGGGCATTCGTCACGTGTTTGTGACATTTCTTGTTTTCAAATACAAATTTCTCCATTATCTCAGTCTTGCATTTCTGAAATAGAATTCTAACATTTAAATCAGTAGTTTTCATGATTCTTTAGTCCTTGAAAACTGTAGGAGAGTCCTTTAGAAGTCCTTGAAAAGACCTTGAATTTTACTCAGACTTGCCTGTATGAACCCTGCCTTTAGTAATTTCTTTTGTTTCTTTGATGTCTACATGGTGACAGTCCCAGTTGGCCTGTTACATGTTGGATTGGTAGACTGACATGTATAAATTTTACTCTGGCTCTAACCCATAATATATATGGATCGGTCAAAACTTTTGATGAAATCAGGTAGCCTGACATCTCACATTTTGATAGGAGGAACATGGAAAATCCTTGCATATGCTCAGAAATTGGCTAAAAGCCTACATAAGTTGCTGTGACTAAGTGCAATTTGATAGGGTTTGTTACTTAGATTTAGAAAATGTATATTGAATCATAAGGGCTCTTGGATGTCATGTAGGTTTTCATACTTCTTTTAATTTCAGTTTCTAGTCTTTAGATTCTTTCTAATCTCCTCCATTTTTGAACCACTTAATTCAACAACATGCTGACATCCATATACCCTTTATAACCCTTCGTTGGATGTGAGATTCTTTTTTTATTTCTTTTTCAGCTTCATTTTATAAACCTGGAAATTGCAAAACATTTTCATTTACCCAATTCCAGAAAATTGTTTTGAATTGATTGTGTGCTCCTCTGGATAAGTAGCCTTTAATTAAATCAAAGCAAGCTTATTTAGCTCTGCAAGCTTTCAATGGGCATTGACTTTATAAGTTGGCCGGCACTGCGACATTAATTCTTTGCCATACTGTTGGCGTCACTAGCAGGCTGCTACAGAGATTTATCAATCTTTTATTGTTTAAAAAAAGAGTTTGATATTTCAGTCAAATTGTCTCCTGCAGGAGACAATTTGACCAAAATATCAAACTTTGTTTTCATGTATTATTAAAAGTATATTTCAAAATTGTGTATGCTGCTACCTTAAAATTAAAGGGTGAAGGTTAATAAAGCATCAGAGCATGGTCTAGACAAGACATTTCCCCTGTTTATGTTTCCAAAACTAATTTCCATTTTCTATAATTGTGCAATTCTTCAAATGTCATTTTCTGCATACAAGTACAAGGCTTGAATTATGAATGATCTAATAATGTAGTTTGATACCGCTCATGGCCATATTTCGAAATTTAGAGCCTCTCCTCTATTTTATATTCCACATACAGTGAAACTAGTGTAAAACGGCCACTCTCAAAAAAGACCGAAAATTGGTTTTCAAGACCAATTATCGCCTAATGTAGGTCAAAAGTATTGCAGTATGCTCCAAGGGGAGCATTCTGCAATACTTTCGACCTTCATTAAGCTACCATTTGTCATTAAGATCTTTGTTTTGTGGATTTTTGAGTGCCCGTTTTACACAGGTTTTACTGTATGGGAAAATCTAACAGTTCTCTTGAAAATGCCATGTAAGACTGGTTTTGATTTTTGTTTGACAATCTGGCTTTTTGATGGTATCTTTGGCAAGATCAAGTCATTATTTTTTTTAAAAAAAGCAGATGACAAAAAAGCATACAAAATTACCCAGCATGCACAGAATTAAATCATCCTTTTTTGCAGTTGTGTTGTCTTAAATCAGCAGTGAAATGATGAAAAGCACAGCCTATAAGGATATTAGAAAATGTTTGCTTCCCAAACGAAGGAAGTGCATGCCAATTCATGTTCATGACTTAGAACTCAAAGAGAATAATCCTTTGAGTGCCAGTCACAACTGCAGCAGACAACACATTTTGTGGTATTTATCTGTTTTTCGTCAAAGATAAGACTTGACTTAACATGTGTGTCGTCTCCCAGAAATGCTGGCAGACAACACACATGTAATGTCAAGTCTTATCTACACAGGCTGGCATACAACACACATGTAATTTCAAGTCTAATCTACAATTGCTGGCAGACAACACACATGTAATGTCAAGTCTTATCTACACATGCTGTTAGACAATTTAACACACATGTAATGTCAAGTCTTATCTACACATGCTGGCAGACAACACACATGTAATTTCAAGTCTCAATTACACATGCTGGCAGACAACACACATGTAATGTCAAGTCTTATATACACATGCTGGCAGACAACACACATGTGATGTCAAGTCTTATCTACACATGCTGGCAGACAATTTAACACACATGTAATTTCAAGTCTTATCAACACATATTGGCAGACAACACACATGTAATGTCAAGTCTTATCTACACAATGCTGGCATACAACACACATGTAATGTGAAGTCTTATCTACACAATGCTGGCAGACAACACACATGTAATGTCAAGTCTTATCTACACATGCTGGCAGACAACACACATGTTTTATCAAGTCTTATCTACACAATGCTGTTAGACAACACACATGTAATGTCAAGTCTTATCTACACATGCTGGCAGACAACGCACATGCAATGTCAAGTCTTATCAACACATATTGGCAGACAACACACATATAATGTCAAGTCTTATCAACACATATTGGCAGACAACACACATGTAATGTCAAGTCTTATCTACACATGCTGGCAGACAGCACACATGTTATATCAAGTCTTATCGACATATGCTGTTAGACAACACACATGTAATGTCAAGTCTTATCTACACATGCTGGCAGACAACGCACATGTAATGTCAAGTCTTATCAACACATATTGGCAGACAACACACATGTAATGTCAAGTCTTATCTACACATATTGGCAGACAACACACATGTTATGTCAAGTCTTATCTACACAATGCTGGCATACAACACACATGTAATGTCAAGTCTTATCTACACATGCTGGCAGACAACGCACATGTAATGTCAAGTCTTATGTACCCATGCTGGCAGACAATGCACATGTACTGTCAAGTTTTATCTACACATGCTGGGAGACAACACTAATGTACTGTAAAGTCTTATCTACACACGATGGCAGACAACACACGTGTAATTTCAAGTCTTATCTGGTTTCTTAAAGCAGGGACACAATTTGAAAATGTCGTCTGCTGCAATTTTTTGGTGGAGTTTAAAGAATTAAATGCAAATAATTTCAGATGAGAATGACATTTTGGGTAAGGTTTATTCAACTTTCCTTGTGCACTGAATTTCTTGGATTTAATCAAAACTAGCTCAATCATATAAAGAAATGGAAAGAAGTTTTTAAGGCTTTCCTTGTCAAACCTTTGTCAGATCAGACAATCCCACTGAGGCTCCAATATTATGTAACATTCAAGCGGTTTTGAATTTCTGCAGCTAAAATTAAATTCATTTTTTATTCAGTTATGCTATTTATGTGCCATAAAAGCCCTTTTCAATAATACAGTCCAGCCCAGATCTGAGTCCAAATATAGTTCATTTCCATTTGAACAGAAAACAGTTTTCCTAATTATTATAAAATGAAATCCCTAATACCTCTTACACCCAGACCATCATGCTCTCAACAGAATAGAGGGTTAGAACTGTTAGGCATAACCATAAAAAGCCATTATCAGTAAGCGAAGCAATTCAGTAGTTTCTATCACCAACCCTATATGCATATATGGGTTAAAGAATGCTTTGACATTATACGGGTTAAGGAATGCTAGACTTTTATGGGTTATTTCATGTTAGACAAATATGGGGTTCAGGAATGCTAGATCTGTGTTTGTTAAGGAATGCTAGACAAATATGGGGTTCATGAATGCTAGGCATGTGTGGGTTAAGAATGCTAGACATTATTTGGGTTATTTCATGCTAGACAAATATGGGGTTCAGGAATGCTTAAAGGCATGTGTGGGTTAAGAAATGCTAGACATTATATGGGTTATTTCATGCTAGGCAAATATGGGGTTCAGGAATGCTTAAAGGCATGTGTGGGTTAAGGAATGCTAGACATTATATGGGTTATTTCATGCTAGACAAATATGGGGTTCAGGAATGCTTAAAGGCATGTGTGGGTTAAGGAATGCTAGACATTATATGGGTTATTTAATGCTAGACAAATATGGGGTTCAGGAATGCTTAAAGTCATGTGTGGGTTAAGGAATGCTAGACATTATATGGGTTATTTCATGCTAGACAAATATGGGGTTCAGGAATGCTTAAAGGCATGTGTGGGTTAAGAAATACTAGACATTATATGAGTTATTTCATGCTAGACAAATATGGGGTTCAGGAATGCTTAAAGGCATGTGTGGGTTAAGGAATGCTAGACATTATATGGGTTATTTCATGCTAGACAAATATGGGGTTCAGGAATGCTTAAAGGCATGTGTGGGTGAAGGAATGCTAGACATTATATGGGTTATTTCATGCTAGACAAATATGGGGTTCAGGAATGCCAGACATGTGTTAGTTAAGGATTTTGGTGAAGTAAAAGTTATACCATGGGTTGTCCGCCTGTATGTGGAGATTATCTACAGGCTTTAGCGAGTGGATTATCTTACGTACAGGTGAACAAACATGGTATAACTATTGTATACCACCTATATCAGTGTAGACCTTGCACATCAGGAGATAGTTTGTGCTAAAGTTGATAAGGGTGGTATAAGGAATGCTAGACATGTATAGGTTGAAGAATGTTGGAAATATTGGTTTAGGAATGGTGGACTGGTGGGGGAGTTACTGTTTTCCTATTCTTCACATGTGGCTTAGGATCTTGGAAATTCTTTTATTCCATGGCAGTTGTCAGTTACTACCTTCTCATTTAATTTCTACAACATGTGACACCCTTAAACCAGGTGAACAATTCAAAGCCATCCTGATCCTCTTGTATTGTAAAATTACCATGTCTTTTAGAATTAAATTTTAATTTCTGAATAAAGAATATCAGGAATTTATCTTAATTTTCACCGTGAGCTTCCATCAACAGAGATCTTTGGATAAAATAGATTTGCTATATTGTGATAAATCTGAATCATTAACCCTGGTCCTGCTGCATTGACACAACATGTTATGCATGCTGTAAAATTAACAATTCCAATTTAATAACTTAATTGAACAATTAAGGAGGAAAATAACAATTACTAATTGACAAACAGTGTTGATCCAAATCAGCTAGCTTCTTCAGAAGCTAGCTGATTTGGATCAACATTGTTTGTAACGAGGCAGAGAATGCATTTCAGTGCTGCTTTAAACAAGCATCAATATTTTATAGAAGCTCAGCTTGTTCCAGGATTTATGTCTTATTGTCACATGATCTGCTAATCAACTTTCCTCTGCACTTTTAGGTTCTGTAGCCTCCACACTTTATTTTCTTGATGACATTTTCTCTAAGGAAACAGAAAGCCAAACATTTTGTGTAAATTGATTATATGAGCCGCGACACGCAGAAAGGGTCCTTAACGTATTTTTTTCGAAATTCAGTTTTCATCCAATATCAATACAACTATTTATTCTTAACAACTTGTGAAAATATGGTGGCCGTACCCCTATTATAACCATTTCTAGAGCTCTTCAAAGTTATATACCCTAATAGACATTGGTACAAACTTATGACGTCACTTGACGCCGTCAATAATTTAATATGCTATTTTGTGGACGTACGAGTAATTGGACTTTGGGCTTGACAAGAAACACGGCGGTCTTTAACAGCCCTGTTTTTTTCATTTCTCTTTTTTAAATTAAGTTACAGTTTATCCTGATTTAGGTATCTAGGAATTCTGGGTTGCACAGAATGTCGGCCTTATGGAGCTATGGCATGGTTTGCGCGGGGGTTAGCGAACCAAAGCATTATGCAACTATCAGGCACTTTCAGCATGAAACACCAGACAGCCCCACACACGCATATATGCATTTACATATCTGCGTTATTTTCCATATCTCCAGAGAAACTAAGGCTCGGGCGTACGGTCTCGACTAGAATAGAAGTAACTGGAAAGTCGCGAAATGCGATCAGCGATCTCTGTCTTTCACGACCTAGCACAATCACACACCCTCGCTAGAACCTCTACTCTTTACACTCAATAGTATAAAGAAGATGGAGATCGACGTCTGCATTTCCATATTCATATGATTTCCAGGCGCTATAGGACATTTTATAGAGTTCGCACTCTCGAGGGGGTATGGGGGATCTTTATTTTAACACGGCCAGACATGGATTACTCAAAGCGTAGGTGGGTGCGTGAAAACTGGGCCTAGCATGCGCTGCCACAGGTGGTAGGCCACAGTACGCCGTCTAACAAACTGAATTATTACTACTCATTTTATTTTAAACACGTGTCAGAGACGTGGATTACTCAAAGCGTTCGTGCGCATGTGCATGCGCACTCTATTGGCCTATGTCATAGATGATAGACTACACTACGCATTATTATACTTTGATAAAAGTGCAAAACCCAATCTGCCGACTTTGAACAATTTTAATGAAATAGATATGATTTCAACGCGCGCGTGGTACTCCCATACTACACATGTACTCTCTACATGTTTGTCACATTAAGATAGCCCACTTTCATTATTGTAGGGTTTGATTCATTGAGACGGTTCTTTTGAGTACATACAACATATATATTTTAAAAAAAAGATCTTTTTTACGTTTTTTTTTTTGTGTGTGTGTGTGGGAGGGGGGGTAGTATCTTAGTCAGGTGAGAAAAAAATGCCAAATGTTTAGATTTTAGTGAAGATTGCATGTTTTGTCTCACGCCTGCGATAACGTATTTTCAGTTTGACACAAACTGAAACGTTCCGTTTTATTAATGTTTATATGCTTAAGTTACTGTTGAAAAGGGAAACGGCCTATTAACCGGTTCCAGTAGCGCAGTCAGTAGCGAGTGGGTCGCTGACACCGTCTCGACGTGATCATATCTGTTTACTGAGACATATTAAACACCACCACCACCCCCAACAAGGAAACGGCCATACGTGATTTAGAAGCGGTTGAGGGACCCAGGGCTGAGAAGCGCTAACCCCCAGGGGGAGGGGGTACTCTGATGTTTTCATACATACGTAGGCTCGGGTCATTTTTTTTTGGGGGGGGGGGGGGTTCAAAATTTTGAATTTCAATAGTTATTGGGTCGTCAGGAAACTGATTATTGACTTTGTGGATATTTTTTGGGGTCATCACAAAATCGGTCTATATTTAGGGGTCATTTATATGCATTTTAGGGTCTCTTCTTTAGGTCAAGGCATATAATGGGGCTGCTAAAATTTCAAATATGTTTTGGGGTGCTTGAAATTCCTGATATTTTTTGGGGTGAATGGTAGATGCTGGGCCCGAGTCTACGTATGAAGAAAAATGAGAGTACCCCCCCCCCCCAGGGCGCTAACCCTTTCCCTTAGGGCCGATATTTTGCATAAAAATGTGAAATAGGATTTGTTCAAATAGGCAACATTGGCATTTCCGTGCACCTGGAGGGTTGGGGCACGGTTTCCCTGCATTTTCCAACCCTCGATAAAACAACTGGAGTACCTTCAATGTACACTCAATCGGTTACATTCGAGTGGCATTATACATCCATTTGTGGCGTCGTCTATATCTGACATTTTAGGCTACTTTTCCTTAAGTTACTATTGAATTTCGGTACAAAAATGCAATGCATTATAACTATAGCACAATGTAAATATGTTTATTGCGTAAATTTTGTTCTATTGTCATGATTGTAGCCTCTATAGTTTTGTGTAATACATTTTTTAAAGACGTCGGTCAAAAAACAAACGTGTCGGCTTTGTATTAAAGGGTTTGGTTAGCATGGAAAAACATTGAGGCGTTATTTTTTTCGCTTTTCTTTGGGTCCGAAAAGAGTTTGTTTATACTTCATTTTATCACCAAACGTTGCACTTTCTTATGATTAAAACACTGTTTTTGTGGCCGTGCTCCTTGGCTGTACCAGTACTGGCCGGGTGGGGTTATGCTTTTTGTGGTTCTATGTGCAGGAACTCCCGAAGGGTCAACCGGCAGTGGTTCTGGTTTTAAAGCATCTCAGAAGACGGGGCAACGGCTTAAAGTCTCATCCGACAGACTGGGAATAGCCGGGAATCGAACCTGCGACCCCTGGTTTACAAGACATAGGTTTATCCCCTACACCACGGCGCCTTCTCTTTATGATTAAAACACCATAAAAGGCACAAAGCCTTAAGCCTAGCAAAGATTCATATGAAGTTTAAAAATATTTCATTGCAAATAAAAGACAACGTTGCAAATCTAAATGAAAGTTTGTAATATAGGGCCAGTGCCTTAACTTGATCCTAAGTAGGCGGTATTCATAAACAGTACATACATTTTTTGCAACAACAGCAACAACAACAACAACAAACAGCACGGAACGCGCCTATAGAAACAATCAAAGACACGGCTGTCTCTAGAAACAAGAAAAAATAGATACGGAATTAAAAAAAGTAATACTTACTCTCTGAGTTATCTCCCTTGTAAGAAAAGAAAATAAAAAGAAAAGAAAAGCTAATTGAATTTGACCAAAGAAGCACATTACATGCCTTATTGTAAGATTAATCAGTCTGAAAGAAAACATATCTAACTGTTTATCAACTTTTTTTTAGATGATTGTTATTATTTATATTGTTTGATTTGTAAAATAAAAGTGAAGACTAAATAATTATGCGTTGTTTGAAAGCGTATATTTTTTAATCTTTCTTCTGTATGAATATTTTCTAAATTTCCATTTGCGGCTTCCAGCGAAAATGACTTGTGTCGTCGATCCCTGCGTGATTAATGACATTCCTCAAAATTCTAACTACTAGATGCCCCACACCTTTCTCAAAGACGGCGGGGCGTGGATAACGGCGGGAAACAGCCAGAGAACCTTTCTCCAAACTTAAGTGGGTTCATAAAACTGGATGAAACGTGTGTGCTCAAAAATAGTGTACGCACACATGTATTGGCGGACGGAAAATCGAATCATCGGCTTTCAGTGCTTTGACTTATTAACCGGTAATTAAAGCCATTCTGTGCATAGTTTTATTTTAACTGCTGGAGATGCCACTAAGGTCACCGTGTAAAAAATAGAAGGCAAAAACTAAATTCGATTTAGAAGACCGAAAACGTTAAACTTGAAAAATAAAGAAAGCGTGGACGTCAATAAACGGCAACAAAAACATCGCGTAAACTTGTCGTCGCTTCTGACGTTAATATCTCGTAACGTCATTAATTACGTTAAGGACCCTTTCTGCGCGTCGCGGCTCATATAATGATGGCTGTGAATATAAATTGGTCCCTTGAGCATTAGACTTATAATTTGTGGACACAAATTTTGTGATATTACCAGATCAAATAAAATTTTCAGGAAAAGAAGCTGTTGATATTATGGGTTCATCAACATAGGGTAAGGGCCATAACTCATGTTGCAAAAACTTGTGACCCGAACCCCTTGCTTTATATTGACAATAAATACTTTGTTTTAGGGGAGCGCAATGGCTCAGTGGTAGAGTGCTTGACTCGAGACCGAAGGTTCGAGCCTCACCGGCGTCACTGCGTTGTGTCCTTAAGCAAGAACATTAATCCTAGCTTAGTACTGGTTTAACCCAGGAAGACCTGTCCCTTTATAACTGAAAGATTGTTGATGGGACGTAAAGAAACAAATCAAACAAAACAAATAAATACATTTTAGCTTAATATCAGTAGAGTGCTGGGTGTTAATGCTCTTTGTTTTAGGGGGTCAACTTTGATTCCCTTTTCTCAAACTAAATGTCCAAGAAACTGAACCTTTGTGATGACAAGAGTGCATTTTACTAACTATTAAGTCTCAAGTGTGCATTATGAAGTCTTTCATGTAAACGGAACTATAATATTATTTCCAGAAATTTTGGCTTTGTCTTGGATTCTTCAGAAAAATGTTAAAAAAATCAAACAGCATATGTGTGGGTTTTTAAAACTTATGAGTGAAATCACCTTTTTTTATGTCAGCTAGAAAATATCTCTGTTTTGAAACTGACTGAGACCATCAAAATTCTGGTCTATAAAACTATACATCAAATCAATTGATTCCGAAAATGTTTTTTTAGGGGCAAGCATACATTTTTCAGTGCATGAAAGGTCAATATGTCCTTATAGTGAAACTGATAAATATGCTATGTCCAGAAATTTCAAGAGTACTTGAATGTTTAGAGATAAATAGTTGTTTGGGTTGGTTACTTATAGGATTGATTATCTACAAGATTTTAGTACATCTAATCCATACATATCAAAAACTTCAGGAAACTCTCTGTGATAGATGTTTGGTTGTCTGTGATGACAGTCCTGTTTCCTTGTCACTTCAGCAGTTGCATGTCAAGAGACCATACAGAACATGTTATGGAACTAATCAATTAAGAACCCAAGGTGATTTTATTGCTTTACTAATGGAATTGAGTGCAATAAACAATAGTAGACTACAAAGACAGACTTTCTATTCTTCTAAATAATTCTGATGTAACAGATATAGGGACAAACAATAACATGTGGGAACTCATTGAAATTGCCTCATTGAGGCAATTTCAATGGGTTTTCACATGATTTTTTGAAGATAAATCCACATGATTTTTTGAAGAAAAATCAAAATGACACATGTCACTGCACTGAGTGCCCCTTATATCTGGAACCGTGCTATGAGAGTTATAAGCTCTTCAGTACTTAATCCAGCTTTGATCTTTGATGTTTGCAATGTTTGCTAAGTGAAGGTGTTTGTTTGAGCTATTGAGTACTGTCGTAGAGAACCTATCAAGTTACTATATTCTGTATATATTAATGCAATAAGTACAGTACTATTCAAGCTATTCTTTAGAAGTGGACAAGAAGCAGACTAAGTTTAGACATCAAAGTTAACCACAGGTAAATATGGAGTTAACTATACTCCATTGTTTTTGATAAACCATAGTTAACTATGCAGTAAACTGGATTTGATTGATTGATTTGATTCTTTATGTCCCATCAACAATCTTTCAGTTATAAAGGGACGGGTCTTCCTGGGTTGAACCAGTGCTAAGCTAGGATTAATGTTCTTGCTCAAGTACACAACGCAGTGACGCCGGTGAGGCTCGAACCCGCGGCCTTTTTGGTCTCGAGGCAAGCACTCAACCACTGAGCCACTGCGCACCCTGTTACAGTTAACTGGAAGTTAACACCTAGATTACCTGTAGTTGACTCCCAGTTATCAAGGGTGTTAACTTTAGTGCGAATGGTCCTGTATGTTACTGTCCATTGTGTACTTTAAGGGGTCTCAGGTAGAATTTTCTAAATTGGGTATTTCTGTCCCTGAATATTGTTTTAATCTTAACAAACAGTGCAGACCCTGATGAAATGCAGCATAATGCTGCATTTCATCTGGGTCTTCACTGTTTGTCATAGTATCCATTTTGGGTTTCTGGTATACAAAGCGTTAACCCCATCTGCAAGTGGTGTCTGTTGATAACAGTTTGGACCCAGTTGAGGCCTGACAAAATATTGGGTCTGATCTTGATCCTATACTGTTTGATGCTCTGATGGTATTACTGAATGAAATTTTTAAAAAAGATGGTTTGAAAAAATCACCAGACAACAAGAAAGCATGCAAAATTTCCCAGCATGCTTTAAGTGACAACTTATATATAATGCTAATACTGCTGAGGAAAACTGTATAACCTTTGAGAATTTTAATTTTATAGGAAATTAGGGTAAAAAGCCATTAGAGGAATGTTTTTACTATAAAACACAAGGGATTCTATGAATTTCACACAAAATTATTTAGTGGTATTCTTAATGGTGTGGTGCATGCAAGAGCTCAATTTAAAATGGTAGCTTGAATTGTCATTAGAAACAATATTTCTTGTAATATTGTCAGATGCAGTTTCTCATTTTGGAAGACTAAAATGTTTCTATGTCCTCATGAGGCATATCTGCCCTGGTAACCCAGGGGTAAAGCATTCTGTTTCACTCCTTTCATGATGTGATGAAAGGCTTTATACCAACTTTACCAACTTTAGCATGGAATATCACTTGATGTGCAAGGTCTACACTGATGTAGGTGATATAAAATAGTTATACCATGTTTGTCCACCTGTACGTAAGATAATCCACTCGCTAAAGCTCGTGGATTATCTCCACGTACAGGCGGACAACCCATGGTATAACTATTACTTACCCCCTTCCCTCCATTTTCTATACCTCCAACATCTTTTGAACCGGGCGTACCTAAGGGTCTTAAGATTTTAAAACATCTTAATTCCTCATGAAGATTTTTAAATATACTTAAAGGCAAAAGAAACGCAACTTTTTCTAAAATGGTAGTTCCGTCTTTTTCATCCAAAAATTCAGCCAGCGATAATGAAATGGCTAAGTACCATGATTTGCCTTGCATACAGCACCAAAATCAGACCACTGTGACTTATGGTTGGCAATGTAAGGCAACCCCCATTTTTAATGTCACAAAGTTAAAAAAAATGTGCCTATTTTGCGAAAAACGTTTTAAACCAATATCGGTTTTTGAAAGCAAAAGGGTAGACAAAATCAAATCAGGTTCTTTTATGTTTCTGTTAACGTTCATTTTGTCAAAATGACGTCTTTAACTTTTTTGTGTAATTGGCCATTTTTATCCAAATGAATATTAATAATCGAAAAAATTTAATGTCATCGTATAGCCCCTAATACATTGCATAGAAGACATAAGTATCGCGACATGATCCAACGAAATGCATCTGTAATGACTGTTTTTAAAAAAAGTAGGTTGACGTCAATAAAGAAATGCAGAAACGCAGCGATTGGTAGCGTTGATAATCAACAGCTTGCAACCCGTTTTAGTGTTTTCCTTTATTTAAGACATCTGGCTATCAGATCAAGCTGTTTGTTTTCAAATCGAATGACACATCACCTTTTTAGACTCCATTTGTTAAAATTTACTGACATCATTATAACGTCAGAATAGAAATCGTTATCAAATTCATTTTATGGCGATTCATTACTCAATGCGCAAGAACACAGGATATACTTAAGAAATTAGCCTCATGTGATCCTTGTGGAATAAAAAATGGATTGAAAACGGTTGCGTTTCTTTTGCGTTTAAGTATATGTTGATTCCTCATGAAAAAGTAGCTGACCCATATTTTTTTCTTTTCAGAGTTATATATTCCCATTCTAGATTTATGCCCCTTTGATTAAAATTAGATAGTGATCTATAAACCCTGTCACACCAGAGCAGGGTTCACACAGCATCCAAGAAAAATGCAGAATGCCGACTCCTGCACACGCAGTATGATCACCGCAGCAGCACAGTGGCATCCCCAGTAGAAACTGTGAGATCACATAGAACTCCAAACTATGGCTCGCACTTTTAGCATGCTCAAAACAATCGCCGAGTGACTCTAATAAGAGCAAAGTGGGGTCGCTATAAGGTCACCATAGCCTTGCAGTAAGGTCTATTACAAAGCAATAGGAGCTTCATAGACGCACACAAGTGTTGATGCGCAAATGCCGTGCTCATCCGTGGCATTAGCATGAAAGATTGTACAGCATTCTTTGGGATGTCACTGTGTTTTCAAAACGCCGTCAGTGCTGTGGGAATGCCGTGAAAGCGCAGTGCATGCATTGTGTGCGCAGTTAAAGCGCAGAGAATCACCAACAAGAACACTGTAGGAATGCTATAGAACGCTATGCAAGCTTCGTAGCAATTAAGGCCTTGGTTGCTGTAAAGACGCCATGACAGGGATCCTTGAAAAGCTAAATTTGTGTGTCTCATTTATGCTGGTCTTAACCTACCAAAATTAATAAAGCATAATAACCATTATGAAAAGAAAATCTATACTGTTGGTTTTGCTGCCAACAGCAGTTGATTGGAGACCACTAGTCTGGCGGTGAATGCAATATGAAAGTTTTTCTTTTTAAATGCATTAGTTTTGTACTTTTTGTTGAATATTAGGCCTAATGGTTTTGCATGCTGGATTAATTAAGATTGTATATGAATTAATTTACAATAATAGGCCAGTCATTGGCAGAATTCCTTGAGAAAAAAAATGTCTGAACAACATCAGCACTCAGATCCTTAACCCTCTTCCAAACACAAGAATTTTTAAATAAGCCAAATAAAAAAATACCTGTGTTTAGGGTAATCCGACCCTACCTAAATTTACTGGTGAAACCTAGAACTTTTTTCAGGTTTTCTGGGAAAAATATAATTTTATGCATTTTGAAAGGCATTTCGCCTTTCAAAATGCTTACTATATATTTTTTTCCAGAAAAAATGTGTGCCTACCCTACCTAAAATATTCAGACCCGTTACCCGAAACACACTTATTTTCTTTTTTTTATCAGCTTGAGCAGGAGTGATCAGGCCACCGTAATTATGTCTCGCCCCCTCAGGGTCGGGAGACATATTGTTTTACCCTGTGCATCCGTCTGTCTGTCCATCCGACTGTCCCACACAAAATATGTCCACTCTTGTGAACGCAACTCCTCCAACAATTTTAGCCGGATCTTTTTTAAAACTTTGTTTGTCAAGGTCTGAAGATGTGCATGAGGTTTGGCTTTAATAGTCAGATTCATTTTTATCGTTTTTTTTTCGCAGCTTGAACTTTTAAATAGTCATTTTTTGGCTCAACTTCTACCACAGTATACACAACTCCTACAAATTTACCTGGATCTTTTTGAAACTTTGCAGATGTTTTTGTCAAGGTCTGAAGATGGGCATGAGGATTGGTTGTAAACCTCAGATTATTTCTGTCACTTTTTTCAGAGTTTGTACTGAGTGATTTTTTGGCTCAACTTCTTCCAAAGCATATAGACACTGGGTATCTTGTGAACAACTTCTCCTACAGTTTAAGCCGGATCTTTTATAAATTTTGCAGTTTGCAGGTGTTTTTTTTCAAGGTCTGTAGATGTGCATGAAGTTTGCCTGTAATCCTCAGATTAATTTATTCACTTTTTTCGCAGTTTGAACTTAGTCTTTTTTGGGCTCAACTTCTACCAAAGCATATAATAGACAGTGGGTAGCTTGTGAAAGCTACTCTTCCTACAAGTATAGCCTGATCATTTTTGGATTTTGCAGATGTTTTTGTCAAGATCTGAAGATGTGCATGAGGTTTAGCTGTAATCCTCAGATTAATTTTTGTACCATAATAGACACTAGGTATACATCTTGTGGATGCACTCGGTCCCTTGGATAATTAAACTGTTAATAATAATACTGAAAGATTGTGTTTGGTGACCATTTGAAAAAATAAACATCCATCCATCCAACCATTTATCCATCCAACCATTTATCCAACCAACCATTTATCCATCCATCCATCCATCCAAACATCCATGCATCCATCCATCCATCCATCCATCCATCCATCCAAACATCCATTGTCAATTTTGGACCATCAAAAGGATGAGATATTATTGATGTGACTGTCATGCCAGACCCAAATTTTTGTGGTGCCCATAATGCGCCAATCATGACTGCAGCAGAACACAGATTTTGCGATATCTATCTCTATTTTTTTATGAGGACTAACTGAAATTTCAAGCCAAGTTATTATCTGCTTTTTAGGATTTTTAAGAAGAGTGACAAAATTTGAAATTCAAGGTGGCACTTTATGGATTAATTAAAAGCCTGTATTATACTAAGAAATATACTTAAAGCCAAAAGTAACTTTACACTGTTATCATATATATTATTTCTGGGTATATTTGAGTGGTATTTTAAATGTTTAATTCATATTAAACTTCAATAAATTATTCATATGACAGTTGAATTTCATGTTTTTACTGTCATAAATGCAACCAAAATGCCACAATGAAAGAAGCAAGGGGGCAAAATAAACTTTTCCAAAGTGCATCACTTTTGGATGTGTTACTGTAGCTTTGCGAATGGACATTTTTTTAGTCTGAAAGACAGGCTATTGAATTGTTGTTTAAAGTTCAAATCAGCCCTGATTGCACTTGGAGTAACACAAACTAGAGTTGTGTTTTTACGAACATACCCCCTTTTGTGAACTTTACAGTGCTTTAATGGATGTTCCCATAAGAAATTGTTTACCGTTTTACTTCCGAACCGATGGGAATTTTTATCAGATTATCTTGTCACATACTCAAGGCAGAAGTCCCTACAAATTGCTGATAAAAAAAATCCAAATGTCATCTGAGATAAAGCTTTTAGCAGGGACTAAAGTTTACTATTGTTTTAATTCAAAGGGAGGTAATTTCAAAGTGAACCAACTTTAAGATGCTACCAAAAAACAAACTATACGTCAAAGACAAAATGTCTTGCAGTATTTTTAATGGGCAATCGACGTCCCCTAAAATGACGTGTTCAAATCCTAGGTTTACTTTGGATTTTGTTAGGAAATGCTGATTTTGTGCTTTCAATTAAAGCACAGATAACTCGAAAGAAGATTAATTTACCTAAGTTGTTTTTCGTGAATTAGGTTTAGGGCGGGTACCTGCAACTCATTGCAATATTAATTTGGTTAAATCAAAAACAGTGAAGATATATTCAGTAGTTCAAAGTGTAAAGTTACTTTTGGCTTTAAGTATATTAAGCCTGGAAATGTGGAATTTATTGGAAATGGTAAACTGTTTTCAATAAGGGAAATTCAATGCTTAAAGGTGTCAACTTATATTTGCAGCAGACGTCATTTCATTATTTTTGTCGTCATTTCATTAATTTTGTTGCTGTCTTCAATAAACCATATATTGTATGAAGCTTCATGTAAATCTTCTACATGTACAGAGGAAAGATATCACAATTCTTTTTGTCTGCTGCAGTCTTTATTTCACATAACTCTTTGCTATTGCTGGGTAATTTTTCATGTTTATTTGTCGTCTGCTGATTTTTTTCAAAATCAACTTTTTTGAAAAATTCTTCCAGGAATACCATCAGAGTGTCAAATAGTTTGGATCCAGATCAGGCCCAACATTTTGTCGGGCCTGATCTGGATCCAAACTGTTTGCAAAAGTTATCAGCAGATATGACAAAAGTCGCTGCATGCTAGCAATTCAAGGAAAGAGTAAAGGACTATTAGAATCTGTGACAACAGATGGTTTTATATTGCTGAGATAGCAGAAATATTGGAAACTGAAACAATCAGCTCGGAAGAATATCTCGTCTTGGAATTAATATAAATTGGTAGAAATAGCATGTTTGCTACTATGTATATTAGGATTAATAATTTAGTCTTTGGCAAGCTGTGAAATGTGCAGGATGAGCTTGTGTAATAGAAGAATTACAGAGATATGAACATTCTTCAAATATTGAAATCCAAGAATATAAAGATGAATTATTGGATTACCATATAGTGCACAGAATGCGCCCTTTTCATGCTGTGAAATTTTGCATGCTTTTTTGTTGCATGCTGAATTTTGAATTTTGTAAAACTTTGCAAATATTAATGACCCAGATTGGGCCTGACGAAACAACAGTTCTGATCTGGAGCCAAACTGTTTGACGATCTGATTGTATCGATTCTTGTAAGATTGTTGGAAAACAAAATCAGCAGAGAAAAGCAAAGAAAGGTATAGGACTAGTATGTATTTAACTCCTTCCTTGCTAGCGGCGACTTTTGACATCTGCTGATAATTAACCTTTGCAAACAGTTTCGACCCCTAGGCCAACAGAACATCGGTCCTGATCTGTATCCAAACCTTTTGACACTCTGATAGTGTTCCTGAAAGAATTTTCAAAAATTTTGATTTTGAAAAAAATCAGCAGACAACAATAAAGCATGCAAAATTGAACTGATAAATTTTGACCCCAGACAGAGCAGTACCTGAAAGGTACTCAGACTGTAACAGTTGTTTCTAAACCAAAGAAAGTTGAACCGAAAACAGGTACGATTTTACCCATTATTTCATCCAGAATTCCATTTCACATGCTAACACCATGGACTCGTCTAACCTTTGATCCGTCTGAGGTCAAAATTTACCAGTATTTCCCTGCATTCAAAGAATAAAATTGATGTCCTTGCTGTTTTAGCCTTTAGCATTCAGAATGGAGTTTTTGGCCATTCTAAGCAATTCTGAAATGTTCAAGATTCACAGCAACTAGATCAGATGTGGTATTAACCCTTAATGCGCCAATCGCAACAAAAGTCGTCTGCTTTTCTCGTCTGCTGAAAAGTTTAAGAAGCCTCTATGGCAAACAGTGTGGACCCAGATCAGACTGCTCCAATAGGAGCAGTCTGTTCTGCGTCCACACTGTTTGCTTCTATACTTAATTCGTCAGTAATGCTAGGCAATTATTTGCAGCAGATGACTACAGCAGACTACATTTTCAGATGCATTTTTTTCTTGGCGCTTTAAGGGTTAAGGAGGAATAGGAATAATGAATATTACGTATATGTCAAGCATTCAAAGAATTTGATTAAAGCTGCATAATCTGTAACTTTTGATATTTTCATTTTAAAAATAATGTTTCTATTTTTCAAGAACACAGTAAAAATACTAAAATTCAGGTATATATTTTACCTTTTTACAAATTATTAGTGCCAAAACAACAGCATTTATGTTGAAAATTAACTGTCTAGAATTATTGGAGGGACACAAATAATTACAAACTAGAGAAAATACACCTGTTTTTATAAGATAATTCACTTTTTAATGCAGTTTTCAGCTGTAGAAATTAGATTTATTGTGACAACATAACTTTGTTCTACTTTTGCAAATGATATAAAAAGAAAATATTTTTTTTCGAAAAATGTTCATAGTTACAGAGTATGCAGCTTTAAAATTAAATGGAAGACTATTGATGCAATTTTCCTGCAGTGCCAAACACTATAATGGCAAAAATCACAGTGCATTGGAAGATAAAATTTCATTCATGATGAAAGTAGCTGCAAAACAGGTGGAAGTAAACAAGTGAACTCTTTGCATGCTGGGTTATTTTTCATGCTTTTATTGTCGTCTGCTGCATTTTTTTTAAATTAACTTTTTAAAAAAAATTCTTTCAGGAACAAAATATCAGAGTGTCAAACGGTTTGGATTCAGATCAGGACCGACATTCTATTGATCTGGATCTGGATCCAATCTATTTGCAAAGTTTATCAGCTGAGGGCAAAAGTAGCCGCTAGAAAGGGAAAGATTTGTAATCCTGAAAGATTTTTTTTTTAAAAATCAGCAGACAACAATTAAGCATGCAAGAGTCAACGAGATTCAGCAGGTTTTAAAACAGTTAATGAACGGAATTCAACAAAAGATTCGTTATGATTTTGAATATTGTGGAATGGTGGATTATCTTTTTAATGTACGGTATTTATATTTGCGGATAATATGGAATAATTTAACTGGATACTTTGTAATTAATTAAATGGCAGGGAATTTTTCAAAAAAAATAATTTTGAAAAAATCGGCATACGACAAAAATCACAAAAAAAATCCAGCATGAAGAGTTAATTGAATTCAACAAAAGATTTGTTATAGTTTTGATTATTGTGGATGGTGGATAATTTTTTATGTATTTATATTTGTGGATAATATGGAATAATTAAACTGGATAATGAATTAATGGCTGGGAATGGAAATAGAATCACAAAGATACCTGTGTCTATGAATCGCAAAGAAACGTGTCCACACCATCCGAGTAAACTAAAGGTAAGAAATATATACTTTTATGTTTTTTACATTTAATATTAGATAATCATTATGTGTTTTGATAATGACAACTAGGACAATGATGATGATGATGATGATGATGATGATGATGATGACGATGACGACGGCGATGATGATGATGATGATGCATTTTGATGGTGACAATTATTATGAATTTTAATGATGACGACAACGGCGACAAAGGTGATGGTATGATGCTGACTACGATGACGATGTGGATGATTATGACAACTGCATGAGATAACAACAACGATGATGGTGGTGACAGATTATCACATGCATTAACTCTGCCTGCTGATTATCTTTGCAAACATTTTAGATCAAGATCAGGCCCGACATTTTGTCGGGCCTGAATTGCATCCAAACTGTTTAACACTCTGATGGTATTCCTGAAAGATTTTTTTCGAATAATATAGTTTTGAAAAAATCAGTGGATAGCAAAAATGATCTAAAAAATGCCAGTATGCAAAGAATTAAGAGTCCATTAATTATACAAGTCAAACCTAGACCTGGACATAAAGAATCAAATCAAACACAAACCTAGAGCTTGTAGTTGGGCTGTACACCTTTTGGCATGGAGGTTTCTTGGTTTGGCCTATGGTAGATAGTGTTCATGCCAGTAATGATGAAGGAATGGGTAGGGTTGGTGTGGGTTGGGTTTTGATGACATTGCAGCTGATAGGGGATGGAATTTTAAAAGTGCCAATCACCACAACTGTAGCAGAAGAAATAGTATGTGATATCATTCTTCATTTTGGTGCAAAAAAAGGGTTGATATTACATGTGAATCATCAATTCTCATGTATTCTTGCACACCAGATCTTTGTGAAGTCATTGTAATGTTAAAATGACGTCACCATATCGCATCTCAGCTTATTCAGGATTTTCTGGAAGTCTTTTTCATGTTTTTCAAATATAAAATGGGGTATTTAGTGGTGAGCAAGAAAAATAATCCATTATTCGTGTGAGGATCGTCCCTCGGGATCACTATTTGTCATCACTCGGCAAGCCTCGTGATGCCAATCGGTGATTCTCGGGATGGATTTTTCTATCCCATCCTCAAACTCATGATGGATTCTTATAATATCAACCCTAAACTATTTTATTTCTAAAGGCACTAATAATTTAAGAAATGATGTCTGCTGCAAATTTTTGTTGATGCTCCTATTTCTTAACATTGAAAGAATATGACAATAAAATAATTTTGTTTTTTCTGGAAGCAGTATATATATCTATATGAAATGTCAATAATTCCGAACTCATCTAGCAGATTAAGGAAAGGCTGGCAGTCTTAGAACAAATTGTCTCTTAATACTGGAAGATAATTTTTGATATATCATGCTTACCATAACTAGCCAGGGCTTTAGATAAGAATCCATAATAAAAGGCTCAGCCACAGTGAGTTTCTGACAAATCTCACCGTATAAACCAGGTGTAGCAGGTTTGATCTCTGGCTTCTTCAGTATTTCCGAGCATATGACCTTAGCTGCTGTTGAGTTCGCACAGGCTTGAAAAGTACTTTATATAGTGGGCTTTATTGAAAAGTCCTTTGAAATTAAATCTGCCTTTAAAAGTACTGAAAAACTCAAGGCCTTGAACAGAACATGCATTCTAATGCACTTGCTTTTGTAACGCAATGTTTGATTGGATAACGTCAAAAATTTGCAACAGTATCCTGCCATATACTGTCGGAAATAGTTTGACATCATAAATTACATCACAGTTCAATAGATGAGGTACAGCTTTATGTGACTTGGAACGCTCAGTCTTTTAGAAGTACAGAGGTAAACAATGGGCAAATAGCTACTGGTTGCCTTTGTCTAGCATTTGGTGCCACTATATCTGGCAGAATCCAATTAAGCATTGTTCACCATTGCTAAAACACATGGTTGCCATTGGGGTATTATTGGTGCTACTGGTAGAACCCATTGACATTGGTTAATATTTGGTAAAACATGGTTCCCTTGGGATACCAATGGTGCCACTAGCTGGCAGAACCAGTTGGCATTGGTTAACCATTGGTAAAACACGGTTGCCATCAGGATACTTTGGTGCCACTGATAGAACCCATTGGCATTGGTAAGCCATTAGTAGAACATGGTTGGCATTGGGGTATCCTATTAGTCCGCTGGTAGAACCAATTGACGTTGGTTCGTTAACCTTTGGTAAAACATGGCTGGCATTGGGGTATCCTATTGGGGCCACTGGTAGAACCCATTGCATGGTTAACCTTTGGTAAAACATGGCTGGCATTTGGGTATCCTATTGGTGCCACTGGTTGAACCCATTGACATTGGTCCGTTAACCTTTGGTAAAACATGGCTGGCATTGAGGTATCCTATTGGTGCGACTGGTAGAACCCATTGACATTGGTTCGTTAACCTTTGGTAAAACATGGCTGGCATTGGGGTATCCTATTGGTGCCACTGGTAGAACCCATTGACATTGGTTAACTATTGGTAAAACATGGCTGGCATTGGGGTATCCTATTGGGGCCACTGGTAGAACCCATTGCATGGTTAACCTTTGGTAAAACATGGCTGGCATTGGGGTATCCTATTGGTGCCACTGGTTGAACCCATTGACATTGGTCCGTTAACCTTTGATAAAACATGGCTGGCATTGGGGTATCCTATTGGTGCCACTGGAAGAACCCATTGCATGGTTAACCTTTGGTAAATCATGGCTGGCATTGGGGTATACTATTGGTGCCACTGGTAGAACCCAATGACATTGGTAAACCTTTGGTAAAACATGGCTGGCATTAAGTATCCTATTGGTGCCACTGTTAGAACCAATTGGCATTGGTTAACTATTGGTAAAATATGGCTGGCATTGGGGTATCCTATTGGGGCAACTGGTAGAACCCATTGCATGGTTAACCTTTGGTAAAACATGGCTGGCATTGGGGTATCCTATTGGTGCCACTGGTAGAACCCATTGACATTGGTCCGTTAACCTTTGATAAAACATGGCTGGCATTGGGGTATCCTATTGGTGCCACTGGTAGAACCCATTGCATGGTTAACCTTTGGTAAAACATGGCTGGCATTCAGGTATCCTATTGGTGCCACTGGTAGAACCCATTGCATGGTTAACCTTTGGTAAAACATGGCTGGCATTTGGGTATCCTATTGGTGCCACTGGTTGAACCCATTGACATTGGTCCATTAACCTTTGATAAAACATGGCTGGCATTGGGGTATCCTATTGGTGCCACTGGTAGAACCCATTGCATGTTTAACCTTTGGTAAAACATGACTGGCATTGGGGTATCCTATTGGGGCCACTGGTAGAACCCATTGCATGGTTAACCTTTGGTAAAACATGGCTGGCATTGGGGTATCCTATTGGTGCCACTGGTTGAACCCATTGACATTGGTCCGTTAACCTTTGGTAAAACATGGCTGGCATTGAGGTATCCTATTGGTGCGACTGGTAGAACCCATTGACAATTGTTCGTTAACCTTTGGTAAAACATGGCTGGCATTGGGGTATCCTATTGGTGCCACTGGTAGAACCCATTGACATTGGTCCGTTAACCTTTGATAAAACATGGCTGGCATTGGGGTATCCTATTGGTGCCACTGGTAGAACCCATTGCATGGTTAACCTTTGGTAAAACATGGCTGGCATTGGGGTATCCTATTGGTGCCACTGGTTGAACCCATTGACATTGGTCCGTTAACCTTTGGTAAAACATGGCTGGCATTGAGGTATCCTATTGGTGCGACTGGTAGAACCCATTGACATTGGTTTGTTAACCTTTGGTAAAACATGGCTGGCATTGGGGTATCCTATTGGTGCCACTGGTAGAACCCATTGACATTGGTTAACTATTGGTAAAACATGGCTGGCATTGGGGTATCCTATTGGGGCCACTGGTAGAACCCATTGCATGGTTAACCTTTGGTAAAACATGGCTGGCTTTGGGGTATCCTATTGGTGCCACTGGTTGAACCCATTGACATTGGTCCGTTAACCTTTGATAAAACATGGCTGGCATTGGGGTATCCTATTGGTGCCACTGGTAGAACCCATTGCATGGTTAACCTTTGGTAAAACATGGCTGGCATCGGGGTATCCTATTGGGGCCACTGGTAGAACCCATTGCATGGTTAACCTTTGGTAAAACATGGCTGGCATTGGGGTATCCTATTGGTGCCACTGGTTGAACCCATTGACATTGGTCCGTTAACCTTTGATAAAACATGGCTGGCATTGGGGTATCCTATTGGTGCCACTGGAAGAACCCATTGCATGGTTAACCTTTGGTAAAACATGGCTGGCATTGGGGTATACTATTGGTGCCACTGGTAGAACCCAATGACATTGGTAAACCTTTGGTAAAACATGGCTGGCATTAAGTATCCTATTGGTGCCACTGTTAGAACCAATTGGCACTGGTTAACTATTGGTAAAATATGGCTGGCATTGGGGTATCCTATTGGGGCCACTGGTAGAACCCATTGCATGGTTAACCTTTGGTAAAACATGGCTGGCATTGGGGTATCCTATTGGTGCCACTGGTTGAACCCATTGACATTGGTCCGTTAACCTTTGATAAAACATGGCTGGCATTGGGGTATCCTATTGGTGCCTCTGGTAGAACCCATTGCATGGTTAACCTTTGGTAAAACATGGCTGGCATTGGGGTATCCTATTGGTGCCACTGGTAGAACCCAATAACATTGGTAAACCTTTGGTAAAACATGGCTGGCATTAAGTATCCTATTGGTGCCACTGTTAGAACCAATTGGCATTGGTTAACTATTGGTAAAATATGGCTGGCATTGGGGTATCCTATTGGGGCCACTGGTAGAACCCATTGCATGGTTAACCTTTGGTAAAACATGGCTGGCATTGGGGTATCCTATTGGTGCCACTGGTAGAACCCATTGCATGGTTAACCTTTGGTAAAATATGGCTGGCATTGGGGTATCCTATTGGTGCCACTGGTAGAACCCAATGACATTGGTAAACCTTTGGTAAAACATGGCTGGCATTAAGTATCCTATTGGTGCCACTGTTAGAACCAATTGGCATTGGTTAACTATTGGTAAAATATGGCTGGCATTGGGGTATCCTATTGGGGCCACTGGTAGAACCCATTGCATGGTTAACCTTTGGTAAAACATGGCTGGCATTGGGGTATCCTATTGGTGCCACTGGTAGAACCCATTGACATTGGTCCGTTAACCTTTGATAAAACATGGCTGGCATTGGGGTATCCTATTGGTGCCACTGGTAGAACCCATTGCATGGTTAACCTTTGGTAAAACATGGCTGGCATTGGGGTATCCTATTGGTGCCACTGGTAGAACCCATTGCATGGTTAACCTTTGGTAAAACATGGCTGGCATTGGGGTATCCTATTGGTGCCACTGGTTGAACCCATTGACATTGGTCCGTTAACCTTTGATAAAACATGGCTGGCATTGGGGTATCCTATTGGTGCCACTCGTAGAACCCATTGCATGGTTAACCTTTGGTAAAACATGACTGGCATTGGGGTATCCTATTGGTGCCACTGGTAGAACCCAATGACATTGGTTAACTATTGGTAAACATAGCTGGCATTAAGTATCCTATTGGTGCCACTGGTAGAACCCAATGACATTGGTTAACTATTGGTAAAACATGGCTGGCATTAAGTATCCTATTGGTGCCACTGTTAGAACCAATTGGCATTGGTTAACTATTGGTAAAATATGGCTGGCATTGGGGTATCCTATTGGTGCCACTGGTAGAACCCAATGACATTGGTTAACCTTTGGTAAAACATGGCTGGCATTGGGGTATACTATTGGTGCCACTGGTGGAACCCATTGGCATTTGGTTAACTATTGGTAAAATATGGCTGGCATTGGGGTATCCTATTGGTGCCACTGGTAGAACCCAATGACATTGGTTAACTATTGGTAAAACATGGCTGGCATTGAGGTATCCTATTGGTGCCACTGGTAGAACCCAATGACATTGGTTAACTGGTAAAACATGGCTGGCATTGGGGTATCCCATTGGTACCACTGGTAGAACCCATTGGCATTGGTTAACCTTTGGTAAAACATGGCTGACATTGGGGTATCCTATTGGGGCCACTGGTAGAACCCAATGACATTGGTTAACTATTGGTAAAACATGGCTGGCATTAAGTATCCTATTGGTGCCACTGGTAGAATCCATTGTTAACTATTGGTAAAACATGGCTGGCATTGGGGTATCCTATTGGTGCCACTGGTAGAACCCATTGGCATTGGTTAACCTTTGGTAAAACATGGCTGACATTGGGGTATCCTATTGGGGCCACTTGTAGAACCCAATGACATTGGTTAACCTTTGGTAAAACATGGCTGGCATTAGGTATCCTATTGGTGCCACTGGTAGAATCCAATGACATTGGTTAACTATTGGTAAAACATGGCTGGCATTGGGGTATCCTATTGGTGCCACTGGTAGAACCCAATGACATTGGTTAACTATTGGTAAAACATGGCTGGCATTGAGGTATCCTATTGATGCCACTGGTAGAACCCAATGACATTGGTTAACTATTGGTAAAACATGGCTGGTATTAAGTATCCTATTGGTGCCTTTGGAAGAATCCATTGTTAACTATTGGTAAAACATGCCTGGCATTGGGATATACTATTGGGGCCACTGGTAGAACCCGGTGGCATTGGTTAACCTTTGGTAAAACATGGCTGGCATTGGGGTATCCTATTGGTGCCACTGGTAGAACCCAATGACATTGGTTAACTATTGGTAAAACATAGCTGGCATTAGGTATCCTATTGGTGCCACTGGTAAACCCCAATGACATTGGTTAACTATTCTTAAAACATGACTGGCATTAGGTATCCTATTGGTGCCACTGGTAGAACCCAATGACATTGGTTAACTATTGGTAAAATATGGCTGGCATTGGGGTATCCTATTGGTGCCACTGGTAGAACCCATTGGCATTTGTTAACCTTTTGTAAAACATGGCTGGCATTGGGGTATCCTATTGGTGCCACTGGTAGAACCCAATGACATTAGTTAACTATTGGTAAAACATGGCTGGCATTAGGTATCCTACTGGTGCCACTGGTAGAACCCAATGACATTGGTTAACATTTGGTAATATATGGCTGGCATTGGGGTATCCTATTGGTGCCACTGGTAGAACCCAGTGGCATTGGTTAACCTTTGGTAAAACATTGCCAGCATTGGGATATCCTATTGGTGCCACTGGTAGAACCCAATGACATTGGTTAACTATTTGTAAAAAATGGCTCGCATTAGGTATCCTATTGGTGCCACTGGTAGAATCCAGTGTTAACTTTTGGTAAAACATGGCTGGCATTGGGGTATACTATTGGGGCCACTGGTAGAACCCATTGGCATTGTGAACCTTATATAAAACATGGCTGGCATGGGGGTATCCTATTGGTGCCACGGGTAGAACCCAGTGGCATTGGTTTACCTTTGGTAAAACATGGCTGGCATCGGGGCATCCTATTTGGGCTACTGGTAGAACCCAGTGGCATTGGTAAACCTTTGGTAAAACATGGCTGGCATTGGGGTATCCTTTTGGTGCCACTGGTAGAACCCAATGACATTGGTTAACTATTGGTAAAACATAGCTGGCATTAGGTATCCTATTAGTGCCACTAGTAGAACCCAATGCAGGCTTTCCAGCGTTCCTAGTTTTTCCTAGTTTTCCTACTTTTTCCTAGTTTTTTAAATGTGCTCCTAGTTTTTCCTAGTTTTGTCTAAAACCTCCTAGTATTCCTAGTTTTCCATAAATTTGACACTTTTTTGGATAGAGTAAAACTGTCTTTTAATGTGTTTTGGAGTTTTTGTTCCAGAATAAGACCTTCAAGGTTTTGCCCTGACAATAATTGGTGTTCTTTGTGTCTGATGTCACTGGTGCATAGTCTAGCCTTCTCTGGTGATGACTACAATTGACACCAGTCCCTTAGTGGAACCATTAATAACCTTCAATTTGATTGAAATCCTTTAAAATCTTTAATTTAGCTGAAAAACCTTTAAAACCTATAAAGACCTTTGAGGTTGTAAAATTTCAACAGTGGTATCTACACCCAAGTCTAATACCGACATATGCCAATCAGTCTAAATCTTATATCTAAAAAGAGCATACATTAAGTTGGAGCATTTTCCTCTGAAAATCCTCATTTACTTAAGGTAAAATTGCCCCTGCAAAATGACTAGAGATGGCTTCTCCTGCTTTCTTGGTTTTCAAAATTTTCGGGGGAGGACCCCCCAAACCCCCCTTTCAGACTACAGTAATGTTTTAAATTGCTCAGTTAAAACAACACCTGGTTAGAAGTGAGGTATTCAAGTCATGGAATGAAAAATTGTGTGGGGGAAAAAGAGAGGAGTTCTACTACTATAATTTGTGATTAGTTGGTATTCATTGGCTATTAATTTGTAGGCTAAGGATTTGCTGTACCCCAACCATACCATCATTATCAGTCATGGTCGGGTTTTTAAGACCAGGATCCAGTAAAATGCTAGAAGTGCTCTTTATTTTTGTTAGATTATCAGTGAAACAACATTTTTGTTCCTAAAATAGCCTTTATAAAACCCTTAATTTCATGAGTCTGCTAGGGTGCCTGTTAACAGCAGAAGAAAACTTAGTTGTAGAATGAAATGTGTTCGTTTACTGTGATAATCAGGTAGGGAATTACTCCTAGTTTTTGCGTCAAACTTCCTAGATTTTCCTACTTTTTTCCTAGTTTTTTGCAAATAATTTTCCTAGTTTTCTCCTAGTTTTTTCAAAGATGCTGCTGGAAAGCCTGCCAATGACATTGGTTAACTATTGGTTAAACATGACTGGCATTAAGTATCCTATTGGTGCCACTGGTAGAACCCAATGAGATTGGTTAACTGATAAAACATGGCTGGCATTAAGTATCCTATTGGTGCTGCTGGTAGAACCCAGTGGCATTGGTTAACCATTGGTTAAACATGGCTGACATTGGGGTATCCTATTGGTGCCACTGGTAGAACCCAATGACATTGGTTAACTATTGGTAATATATGGCTGGCATTGGGGTATCCTATTGGTGCCACTGGTAGAACCCAGTGGCATTGGTTAACCTTTGGTAAAACATTGCTAGCATTGGAGTATCCTATTGGTGCCACTAGTAGAACCCAATGACATTGGTTAACTATTTGTAAAACATGGCTCGCATTAGGTATCCTATTGGTGCCACTGGTAGAATCCATTGTTAACTATTGGTAAAACATGGCTGGCATTGGGGTATACTATTGGGGCCACTGGTAGAACCCATTGGCATTGTGAACCTTTGATAAAACATGGCTGGCATTGGAGTATCCTATTGGTGCCACTTGTAGAACCCAGTGGCATTGGTTTACCTTTGGTAAAACATGGCTGCATTGGGGCATCCTATTTGGGCTACTGGTAGAACCCAGTGGCATTGGTAAACCTTTGGTAAAACATGGCTGGCATTGGGGTATCCTTTTGGTGCCACTGGTAGAACCCATTGACATCGGTTAACTATTGGTAAAACATAGCTGGCATTAGGTATCCTATTGGTGCCACTGGTAGAACCCAATGACATTGGTTAACTATTGGTAAAACATTACTGGCATTAAGTATCCTATTGGTGCCACTGGTAGAACCCAATGACATTGGTTAATTGGTAAAACATGGCTGGCATTAGGTATCCTATTGGTGCTGCTGGTAGAACCCAGTGGCATTGGTTAACCATTGGTTAAACATGGCTGGCATTGGGGTATCCTATTGGTGCCACTGGTAGATTCCATTGACATTGGTTAACTATTGGTAAAACATGGCTGGCATTAGGTATCCTATTGGTGCCACTGGTAGAACCAATTGGCATTGGTTAACTATTGGTAAAACATGGCTGGCATTAGGTATCCTATTGGTGCCACTGGTAGAACCAATTGGCATTGGTTAACTATTGGTAAAAAATGGCTGGCATTAGGTATCCTATTGGGGCCACTGGTAGAACCCAATGACATTGGTTAACTATTGGTAAAATATGGCTGGCATTGGGGTATCCTATTGGTGCCACTGGTAGAACCCAATGACACTGGTTAACTATTGGTAAAACATGGCTGGCATTAGGTATCCTATTGGTGCCACTGGAAGAATCCAATGACATTGGTTAACTATTGGTAAAACATGGCTGGCATTGGGGTATCCTATTGGTGCCTCTGGTAGAACCCAATGACATTGGTTAACTATTGGTAAAACATGGCTGGCATTTAGGTATCCTATTGGTGCCACTGGTAGAACCCAATGACATTGGTTAACTATTGGTAAAACATGGCTGGCATTAAGTATCCTATTGGTGCCACTGGTAGAATCCATTGTTAACTATTGGTAAAACATGGCTGGCTTTGGGGTATCCTATTGGTGCCACTGGTAGAACTCATTTGCATTGGTTTACCTTTGGTAAAACATGGCTGGCATTGGGGTATCCTATTGGTGCCACTGGTAGAACCCATTGGCATTGGTTAACCATTGGTAAAACATGGCTGACATTGGGGTATCCTATTGGGGCCACTGGTAGAACCCAATGACATTGGTTAACTATTGGTAAAACATGGCTGGCATTAGGTATCCTATTGGTGCCACTGGTAGAACCCAATGACATTGGTTAACTGGTAAAACATTGCTGGCATTTGGGTATCCTATTGGTGCCACTGGTAGAACCCATTGGCATTGGTTAACCTTTGGTTAACTATGGCTTGCATTAGGTATCCTATTGGTGCCACTTGTAGAATCCAATGACATTGGTAAACTATTGGTAAAATATGGCTGGCATTAGGTATCCTATTGGTGCCACTGTTAGAATCCATTGTTAACTATTGGTAAAACATGGCTGGCATTGGGGTATCCTATTGGTGCCACTGGTAGAACCCAGTGGCATTGGTTTACCTTCGGTAAATAATGGCTGGCATTGGAGCATCCTATTTGGGCTACTGGTAAAACCCATTGGCATTATGAACCTTTGATAAAACATGGCTGGCATTGGGGTATTCTATTGGTGCCACTGGTAGAACCCAATGACATTGGTTAACTATTGGTAAAACATGGCATGCATTAAGTATCCTATTGGTGCCACTGGTAGAACCCAATGACATTGGTTAACTATTGGTAAAATATGGCTGGCATTGGGGTATCCTATTGGTGCCACTGGTAGAACCCAATGACATTGGTTAACTATTAGTAAAATATGGCTGGCATTAGGTATCGTTTTGGTGCCACTGGTAGAACCCAATGACATTGGTTAACTATTGGTAAAACATGGCTGGCATTGAGGTATCCTATTGGTGCCACTGGTAGAACCCAATGACATTGGTTAACTATTGGTAAAACATGGCTGGCATTAGGTATCCTATTGGTGCCACTGGTAGAACCCAATGACATTGGTTAACTGGTAAAACATGGCTGGCATTGGGGTATCCTATTGATACCACTGGTAGAACCCATTGGCATTGGTTAACCTTTGGTTAACTATGGCTTGCATTAGGTATCCTATTGGTGCCACTTGTAGAATCCAACGACATTGGTAAACTATTGGTAAAATATGGCTGGCATTAGGTATCCTATTGGTGCCACTGGTAGAATCCATTGTTAACTATTGGTAAAACATGGCTGGCATTGGGGTATACTATCGGGGCCACTGGTAGAACCCCTTGGCATTGTGAACCTTTGATAAAACATGGCTTGCATTGGGGTATCCTATTGGTGCCACTGGTAGAACCAAGTGGCATTGGTTTACCTTCAGTAAATAATGGCTGGCATTGGGGCATCCTATTTGGGCTACTGGTAGAACCCAGTGGCATTGGTAAACCTTTGGTAAAACATGGCTGGCATTGGGGTATCCTATGGGTGCCTCTGGTAGAACCCAGTGGCATTGGTTTACCTTTGGTAAAACATGGCTGGCATTGGGGTATCCTATTGGTGCCACTGGTAGAACCCAATGACATCGGTTAACTATTGGTAAAACATAGCTGGCATTAGGTATCCTATTGGTGCCACTGGTAGAACCCAATGACATTGGTTAACTATTGGTAAAACATGACTGGCATTAAGTATCCTATTGGTGCCACTGGTAGAACCCAATGACATTGGTTAACTGGTAAAACATGGCTGGCATTAAGTATCCTATTGGTGCTGCTGGTAGAACCCAGTGGCATTGGTTAACTATTGGTTAAACATGGCTGGCATTGGGGTATCCTATTGGTGCCACTGGTAGATTCCATTGACATTGGTTAACTATTGGTAAAACATGGCTGGCATTAGGTATCCTATTGGTGCCACTGGTAGAACCCATTGACATTGGTTAACTATTGGTTAAACATGGCTGGCATTGGGGTATCCCATTGGTACCACTGACATTGGTTAACTTTTGGTAAAACATGACTGGCATTAGGTATCCTATTGGTGCCACTGGTAGAACCCAATGACATTGGTTAACTATTGGTAAAACATGGCTGGCATGAGGTATCCTATTGGTGCCACTGGTAGAGCCCAATGACATTGGTTAACTATTGGTAAAATATGGCTGGCATTGGGGTATCCTATTTGGGCTACTGGTAGAACCCAGTGGCATTGGTTAACCTTTGGTAAAACATGGCTGACATTTGGGTATCCTATTGGTGCCACTGGTAGAACCCATTGGAATTGGTTAACCTTTGGAAAAACATTGCTGGCATTGGGGTATCCTATTGGTGCCATTGGTAGAACCCATTGGCATTTGTTAACCTTTGTAAAACATGGCTGACATTGGGGTATCCTATTGGGGCCACTGGTAGAACCCAATGACATTGGTTAACTATTGGTAAAACATGGCTGGCATTGGGGTATACTATCGGGGCCACTGGTAGAACCCATTGGCATTGTGAACCTTTGATAAAACATGGCTTGCATTGGGGTATCCTATTGGTGCCACTGGTAGAACCAAGTGGCATTGGTTTACCTTCAGTAAATAATGGCTGGCATTGGGGCATCCTATTTGGGCTACTGGTAGAACCCAGTGGCATTGGTAAACCTTTGGTAAAACATGGCTGGCATTGGGGTATCCTATTGGTGCCACTGGTAGAACCCAATGACATTGGTTAACTATTGGTAAAACATGGCTGGCATTAGGTATCCTATTGGTGCCACTGGTAGAACCCAATGACATTGGTTAACTATTGGTAAAACATGGCTGGCATTAGGTATCCTAATGGTGCCACTGGTAGAACCCAATGACATTGGTTAACTATTGGTAAAACATGGCTGGCATTAGGTATCCTATTGGTGCCACTGGTAGAACCCAATGACATTGGTTAACTATTGGTAATATATGGCTGGCATTGGGGTATCCTATTGGTGCCACTGGTAGAACCCAATGACATTGGTTAACTATTTGTAAAACATGGCTCGCATTAGGTATCCTATTGGTGCCACTGGTAGAATCCATTGTTAACTATTGGTAAAACATGGCTGGCATTGGGGTATACTATTGGGGCCACTGGTAGAACCCATTGGCATTGTGAACCTTTGATAAAACATGGCTGGCATTGGGGTATCCTATGGGTGCCTCTGGTAGAACCCAGTGGCATTGGTTTACCTTTGGTAAAACATGGCTGGCATTGGGGTATCCTATTGGTGCCACTGGTAGAACCCAATGACATCGGTTAACTATTGGTAAAACATAGCTGGCATTAGGTATCCTATTGGTGCCACTGGTAGAACCCAATGACATTGGTTAACTATTGGTAAAACATGACTGGCATTAAGTATCCTATTGGTGCCACTGGTAGAACCCAATGACATTGGTTAACTGGTAAAACATGGCTGGCATTAAGTATCCTATTGGTGCTGCTGGTAGAACCCAGTGGCATTGGTTAACTATTGGTTAAACATGGCTGGCATTGGGGTATCCTATTGGTGCCACTGGTAGATTCCATTGACATTGGTTAACTATTGGTAAAACATGGCTGGCATTAGGTATCCTATTGGTGCCACTGGTAGAACCCATTGACATTGGTTAACTATTGGTTAAACATGGCTGGCATTGGGGTATCCCATTGGTACCACTGACATTGGTTAACTTTTGGTAAAACATGGCTGGCATTAGGTATCCTATTGGTGCCACTGGTAGAACCCAATGACATTGGTTAACTATTGGTAAAACATGGCTGGCATGAGGTATCCTATTGGTGCCACTGGTAGAGCCCAATGACATTGGTTAACTATTGGTAAAATATGGCTGGCATTGGGGTATCCTGTTTGGGCTACTGGTAGAACCCAGTGGCATTGGTTAACCTTTGGTAAAACATGGCTGACATTTGGGTATCCTATTGGTGCCACTGGTAGAACCCATTGGAATTGGTTAACCTTTGGTAAAACATTGCTGGCATTGGGGTATCCTATTGGTGCCATTGGTAGAACCCATTGGCATTTGTTAACCTTTGTAAAACATGGCTGACATTGGGGTATCCTATTGGTGCCACTGGTAGAGCCCATTGGCATTTGTTAACCTTTGTAAAACATGGCTGGCATTAGGGTATCCTATTGGTGCCACTGGTAGAACCCATTGGCATTTGTTAACCTTTGTAAAACATGGCTGGCATTGGGGTATCCTATTGGTGCCACTGGTAGAGCCCAATGACATTGGTTAACTATTGGTAAAATATGGCTGGCATTGGGGCATCCTATTTGGGCCACTGGTAGAATCCAGTGGCATTGGTTAACCTTTGGTAAAACATGGCTGGCATTGGATATCCTTTTGGTGCCACTGGTAGAAACCAATGACATCGGTTAACTATTGGTAAAACATAGCTGGCATTAGGTATCCTATTGGTGCTGCTGGTAGAACCCATTGGAATTGGTTAACTATTGGTAAAACATTGCTGGCATTGGGGTATCCTATTGGTGCCACTGGTAGAACCCATTGGCATTTGTTAACCTTTGTAAAACATGGCTGGCATTGGGGTATCCTATTGGTGCAACTGGTAGAACCCATTGGAATTGGTTAACTATTGGTAAAACATTGCTGGCATTGGGGTATCCTATTGTTGCCACTGGTAGAACCCATTGGCATTTGTTAACCTTTGTAAAACATGGCTGGCATTGGGGTATCCTATTGGTGCCACTGGTAGAACCCAATGACACTGGTTAACTATTGGTAAAACATGGCTGGCATTAGGTATCCTATTGGTGCCACTGGTAGAACCCAATGACATTGGTTAACTATTGGTAAAACATGCCTGGCATTGAGGTATCCTATTGGTGCTGCTGGTAGAACCCAATGACATTGGTTAACTATTGGTAAAACATGGCTGGCATTGGGGTAACCTATTGGTGCCACTGGTAGAACCCAATGACATTGGTTAACTATTTGTAAAACATGGCTGGCATTGGGGTATCCTATTGGTGCCACTGGTAGAACCCAATGACATTGGTTAGCTATTGGTAAAACATGGCTGGCATTGGGGTAACCTATTGGTGCCACTGGTAGAACCCAATGACATTGGTTAACTATTTGTAAAACATGGCTGGCATTGGGTATCCTATTGGTTCCACTGGTAGAACCCAATGACATTGGTTAACCTTTGGTAAAACATGGCTGGCATTGGGGTATCCTATTGGTGCCACTGGTAGAACCCAATGACATTGGTTAACTATTGGTAAAACATGGCTGGCATTAGGTATCCTATTGGTGCCACTGGAAGAATCCAATGACATTGGTTAACTATTGGTAAAACATGGCTGGCATTGGGGTATCCTATTGGTGCCACTGGTAGAACCCAATGACACTGGTTAACTATTGGTAAAACATGGCTGGCATTAGGTATCCTATTGGTGCCACTTGAAGAATCCAATGACATTGGTTAACTATTGGTAAAACATGGCTGGCATTGGGGTATCCTATTGGTGCCACTGGTAGAACCCAATGACATTGGTTAACTATTGGTAAAACATGGCTGGCATTGAGGTAACCTATTGGTGCCACTGGTAGAACCCAATGACATTGGTTAACTATTGGTAAAACATGGCTGGCATTGGGATATTATTGGTGCCACTAGCAGAACCCATTGGCACTTGTTAACTATTGGTAACACATGGTGAGGATTGGGGTATACTATTGGTGTCATTGGCAGAACCCATTGACATTGGTTAACCAAGAGTCTGTTTCTCATTCAATTATACATGAGCACTTATGTAAGATCCTCTATATTTATTTTTGATTTTTGTGGAAAAAAAACCAACACAGTCATAATGAAAAGACAGAGCAGATTGGCCTTCTGAAACCAAGGCCTAAGAGCCTTGATATTTGGTATGTAGCATTGCCTAGTAGACCTACCAATTTTGTTCATTGTTAATAGAATGAGGTTGGAAAGCGAACCTGTTGGCTGAAATGTTAGTGCACTTATCAAGGCAAATGTAGTAATGTGTTGAATTTCCTGAGTTTACAAGAAGTGATTAGTTTGTCTGGGTGTCAGGTTTGATTGGCTTGCTTAAAGAAAAACTTGTTTAAGAACTTTCACTGAATGTATCAGAACACATTATTGAATTTTTCCTCATGAAGCATTATCAATGCCAGACCCACAGACCAATTTTAGACTTCAGCAATTCAAAACAAAAGTTCCTTATTTGTTTTTTTTAGATGACAAGTGGTAGCTAAATCCATACATGAAAATTATTAGACCCTGAACTGTCTCATGTCAAAGTAACATGACTGACAGAAATGTTGACACAGACATTCTTAATTTGTCACAAAAAATGAATGATAGAAATAAAAAAAACAGCTCTATAGTAGCATGTCATAATTATTTGAATTTTGTGATTTTATGTTAGGAATGTGTGAAGTGGGAAATTTTCATTAATATTTATGTTGGGCATGCTCTGTCAATTTTATTTTTTGGGAATAGGATAGCTGGTGTACATACTAGATGCTTTAAGGACAGGCCTGATCTTGATCCAAACAGTTTTTACACTGTGATGATATTCCTGATTTGTTTTGACAAAATTGATTTTGAAAAAAAATCAACATACATCAAAATGAATTACAAAACTTTAAAAAGACTCGCGATGTATAATAGACCCTGGAATTTGCCATCAAAACACTTATTGTATTGATCTGAATGGAAGTAGCCAGACTCAAAAGCATCACATTTTGACCATAATCAGATATCCTGAAATTTGATTAGGAAATCTGATGACTCAAACAAGCATTAGCTTCAAAAAAAGTATTGACATTTATGTTGACAGATTCCACACTTGGAAAGAAGTAGTAAAATCCATTAAATTGGTTTGTGTCTTAAATCCAATTCTGTTTTATAGCTCGCTGTTTGAGAGAGATTCAAGTCATTCCAATATACCTGCATCAACCACAGAGATCAATAGGCTGTATGTTTATTGTTGGGCCTAATTGCCTGGAATAAAACATGATTTCAGTTGGTGACAACTGTGAGAGGAATACTAAAGATCATAATATATTCTCTAGCCCTTACACTGGACACAGCAGAACAATTCCATTTCCGAAACATCTTTTATTTTGTAAAAACTTAATTCTTTCCCCGTTAGTGATGACTTTCATTGCTGATAACTTTTTCAAACAGTCGGACCTGATTGGAATCAAAACTGTCTGACACTCTGACGGTGTGCGTCTGATTTTTTTTTTTTTTTTCAAAAAAGATTATTTTATGACAAAAAAAACAACAAAATTAACCAGCATGCAATGCTGTTTTAATGGCAAATTTCAATTTACTGATTTTTTTAAGCATAAACGTTTCCTATACTGTCAGTTTAACTGTTAAAGTAGGAAACATGACTGCAGCAGACACAGGATTTTTCCTACCTTTTTTAAGTCGGGACCAGGGGCCTGTTGAATTTGGGAGAAAAAATATTCGGACCATTAAAATTGGGAAAATTTGATGCAGTCTAAACGAACTGGACCACCATTTTAAATGGATAAAAACATAATTTATAAGAAAGTAGCAGTGTAAAGCTGTAACATATTTGTTGCTTTAATTCAAGGGTGGTAAACCTAGGAACTACTACAAAATTGTGTTAACGTAATTTTGTTCCCAAGCCACATCCAGGGCACGTCGTGGTAGTTTCCAGGCCGAAAATTGGATAAGGAAAGGTTGGTGTCACTTTCATTTTTGTTTTATTTTACAACTAAGAACGAACAATGGTGAAATCCGACAATGTGGTTCCGTGTAAATATGTTTCAGGTCCCCTCTAGCCCAAAATTTTGTTTGAAAAGTTATTTTCTTTCTTTAGATTCGTGTTTCCCCACTGAGCATCGGACCAACTTTCCCCAAAGTTCGAATTATTTTAGCCCATATCTGTCAAATTAAATGGAATTTGATATCATTTGACGATGGAAATGGTGAAAATACCCTGAATAAATATTCCTGCACAGAAAAAAAAATCTGAGCATTTACTCGTAAACGATTCTTGCCCCTTTCGTCCTGTGTGGTAGTTTCCAGCTCATCGTGGTAGTTAAAATGCTAACGTGGTAGTTTCCAAGACTTTGTAGGAATTCAGTAGTAGTTCGCATCAGCATATGTTCACTATTAAGGGGCTACTTTATTTTTATAAAGACAGGGTGTGCGCAATTTTTTATATCATTTTTTTTGTCTGTTGCGCTTTAGATTTCCAGAGGTGTTGTTTGGCAGTCCAGGGCATGAGCTCCACCTGTTAAGCATCACATTGAATCTCTTGAGTCCTCAGCTTCGCTTCTTCATGGTGTTAAAATGAGATTTATTTGTTTACCCTGGTAATTAATTGACGAGTTCGAGGGTTATCATGCGAAACAAACAACCACTATAATGTTTTGTAACACTTCAGAAACACAAAGAATTGGAAACTACCACGATAGCATTTTAACTACCACGATGAGCTAGAAACTACCACACAGGACGAACGGGGCATGAATCGTTCACGAGTAAATGCTCAGATTTTTTTCTGTGTAGGAATGTTTATTCAGGGTCTTTTTATCATTTCCATCAACAAATGATATCAAATTCCATTTAATTTGACAGATATTGGCTAAAATACTTCAAACTTTGGGGAAAGTTGGTCCGATGCTCAGTGGGGAAACACGAATCTAAAGAAAGAAAATAACTTTTCAAACAAAATTTTGGGCTAGAGGGGACCTGAAACATATTTACACGGAACCACATTGTCGGATTTCATCATTGTTCATTCTTAGTTGTAAAATAAAACAGAAATGAAAGTGACACCAACCTTTTTTATCCAATTTTCGGCCTGGAAACTACCACGACGTGTCCCGGATGTGGCTTGGGAACAAAATTACGTTAACACAATTTCGTGATAGTTCCTAGGTTTACCACCCGTGTAATTGTTCTTCCTAAAAAATCATGAAAAATTGCAAAAAAAATGTGAATGAAAACGTACATTTTTATGCAAATTTTCATGCATCTGTAACTTTGTTCTATCATTTTCCTTAAATTTTCACCAAAATGTAAAACTAAGAAATTGGGAATGGTATAAACCATTTTGGGAAGTTTTTGCTCATTTTTGATTGGGAAGGGGCCGATATTCAGCCCCAAATCAGGCCTAGGCAAATCCCTGAGACAACATGTTTTCTTATATCAATCTTCATTTTTGTGGGTAAAAAGCTTGATGAGGATCATCTACTGGCAGCTGATTCATTTGTACTGGTCATATCAAGTCTTTTTTGTTTTTTTAACCACAGGAATAAAGTTGGCAAATTTACCTATATAATTTTATTCTTAAATTTCCAAAATGCTACTAAAAGGGTTAAAGGGGCTCCTGTTGCTCCATTAGCTATATCACTAATTTGATTGGTTGTTACATTAATGGGTATTTTACCCATGAAATGATAGACAGCTCTTCCTGTTGCTCCTATAGCTATATCACTAATTTGATTGGTTGTTACATTAACGGGTATTTTACCCATGAAATGATTGACAGCTCTTCCTGTTGCTCCTATAGCTATATCACTAATTTGATTGGTTGTTGCATTACTGGGTATTTAACCTGTGAAATGATTGACAGCTCTTCCTGTTGCTCCTATAGCTATATCACTAATTTGATTGGTTGTTGCATTAATGGGTATTTTACCTGTGAAATGATTGACAGCTCTTCCTGTTGCTCCTATAGCTATATCACTTATTTGATTGGTTATTGCATTAGTGGGTATTTTACCTGTGGAATGATTGACAGCTCTTCCTGTTGCTCCAATAGCTATATCACTAATTTTACTAGTTGTTGCATTAGTGGGTATTATCGACAGCGCTTCTTGTTGCTCCTATAGCTATATCTCTAATTTGATTGGTTGTTGCATTAGTGGGTATTTTACCTGTGAAATGTTTGACAGCTCTTCCTGTTGCTCCTGTAGCTATATCACTAATTTGACTGGTTGTTGCATTTGTGGGTGTTCTACCAGTGAAGTGATTGACAGCTCTTAATTACCAGCTCAGTGAGCAGCATCTAAACCCTTTGTATTCGGGAAACCCCCAAATAAGTACTTTTGCAAACAGTGAAGACCTAGATGAAATGCAGCATAATTGGACCTTGGGTTCCACTGAAGTCCAATTGCTTCTCAAGGAGGAAAGGGTCCAAATGCTTCTCAAGGGAGGTCTGCTCGGCACTCTGTGAAAAATGCTGATGACTAAAAAATTGTTGTCAGGACCGCCCTGACGGAATTTTCTAGATCTGCGCATGTGTAGGAATCAAATTGTATAAGAGGCTGGTGTCATAATATCCTAGAAAAAAAATGTGCTTGCTTCCAAGCCTTACAAACAGTGGGATACTTTGATTGGAGAAAGTGCATTTAATGGAATGAAATGGTAACCTTTATTCTTGGAAAGCAACAATATATTCCATTTAAGTGCTGTTAAAGTTGATCTCAGGGGGCTCATAAGTGTTTGCATTTCTGAAGTGAACCAGCGTGAAAGTCCCGTGTCATGTCATGAGACACTTACTTATTTTGTTTTGAGAATATGATGGACCAAATCAGACTGCACAATTGTGCAGTCTGATTTGGTCCATCATAGTCTGTGTGTAGAAAAAAGTGTACATTTTGGTGGTCAGTTGTGGTCCAGATATGCAGGTTGAGCTAAACCTAGGGTGATATTAGTTGGCAGTATATCAGAATTCTGAAACTAACATCGATATGATCATATGGCTATAAGCTTATAAGTACATTTCATTGATGTAGACCATTATAAGCATTATAAGTACAAAATGTTTAAATTCTTAATGGGGGATATCTCCCATGTGTCATAAATAAACATTGTAAGGCCAACAGTTTTCATATCTTGCACCGTAAATTATCAACTTCATCACATGATAAGATTTCCCCACATAGCCTGGTGAACCTCCCAGGTGAAAAAGTTGGTGTAATATCACCATTATTACGCCGTAAATATCACCACAATTATGCTGTAATATCATCATGATTTATTTTTTAGCAATTACATTGATATAAATAACACTGCAAATTACGGTGATATAACGCTGTAATTGTGGTGATATTATGGTGATGGGGGTTGGGGGGGGGGGTCATTAAACAATTTTTTTTCGAAAATAAAGGGAGTAGTCATGGTCATGGCAGTTGGAGTGAAATAAAGCTGTTTTAAATGTCAGCACTATTAGAACTTTCATGCATGTAATAGATTCCATTAAAACATTAAAACTACATGTTCTATGTCAAGAGTAAATGGCATAAACTGATGATTTTTATCAAGCTTCAATTAGGCTGAACTTTCTTTTGCCAGCGTATACATGCGCAGATCCAGAAAATTCTGTCAGGGGAGGTCCTGACATCATCAATGTATTTCACAGAGGGCCATACGAACCTCCCTCAAAAAGCAATTGGACCTGCTTCTCGAGGGGGTCCGTACCCGAGAATTTCTAAGGGAGCCTATAGTCACTTGTGATTTTCCAGGGGTGTACCCCTTGGATCGGCCCATGCTATAGGAAATAGGCTAACTATTGGTAGCCAACTCCACAGTGGACCATCGTAATTAGACCCTTCTTGAGGGGGGTCTGTACCCGAGAATGCCGAAGGCAGCCTATAGGCACTTGTGATTTTCCAGGGGTATGGTGTGGGGGGAGGAGTCTGGCCCCCTGTATCCCCTGGATCTGCCATGGCTAACTATTGGTAGCCAACTCAGACATGAATAAAGAATCAGAGACTAATCTTCAGTTGTCTACACTTTTAAGCTGGTCTGTATAGATAATTATGGACTGGCTAACAGCTTATTGTTTTTTCTTTGATTAAGATGCAGTAAAACAACAGAAAACCATTAATTTGTGTCATTTCTTAAAACCCCTGAATGATATATTGCATACAGAAATGCACTCCAGCTATTACTGTAAATGCTCTAAAATTTTGAACACTTTTCACTTTCTGCTTTCAAATATAATGTGAGTATCACAAAATGCTTAATTGTCAGAATACATTCACGGAAGACCCTGATCAGACTGCTTCTTCTCTGGGTCTGCACTGTTTATCTATAGCCGGTTTGGCTGACAAGTAGTGTTCGAAATTTTAGACCATTTACCGTACAGCTAAACTAGACAATTGGATCTCGTTTTAATGCTTTATGTTCATCAACAATTTTTCAGTCATGTTGTGACATTTCCTGTCTTCCTGTTTTGAACCAGTACTAAGCAGCCTATAAAGTGTCTAAAGCTGAAGGACACAACACAGTGACTCCGCTGGAGGTGAGTCTGGAACTATCAGCCCTTCGATCCCCAGTCTATAATGATCCACCATTTAGTCAGCCAAGTCTGTATTTCTGTCCTTGATGATTGTTCTAAGCTATATATGCAAACTGTGCAGACCTTGATCAAATTATTACAGTGAACCAAAGTACCTGTGTAACAGTATTCAGTATAAAAAGGGATAGAATGAATCTTTAATGCCCAGGTCACACATTCACGGATTGAACGCCAGATTAGCCACGGATACGATCCGGCATCATTCTTGGCAATCTGTACTGGTTGGTAGCTTTCCGTATTGCAGCCGTATTAGCCTGCCACAACGCTGTGCATCCGTATTAGACTACGGAAATTGGCATATCCGGGGTCATCCACGAGATTTAATCCGTAGTGGAACCGGCGAGGTGATCCGTGAATGTGTGCCCTGGGCATAAGGCAGACTTACTGTGGCACAAGTGAAAACGTTTGTGCACTGTATGCTTATATATTCAGGAAACAAAGCTTTTAGTCAGGATCTGGGTTTCCCCGAGACTCAATCAGCTGGAGCAGAGTCTGATCTTGCCTTTCTCTGTTTCAGGTACAAAAGCGTTTGCAAACAGTAAAATATTATTGTGTCAGTTTCTACTGTCGTGCCAACCAAGAGTGACAGTGACGAAATGTTTTGTTTACAATTGTGAAGTAATCCATTAACTTGTACACTCCACTTGAGCTAACGGGAATCGATATATCACTTGTGTATTATTCCTATCCTGTGGATAGGATTAATACACAAGTGATCTATCGATTCTAAGTCCCTGATAAAGTTGTAAACAAAACATGACGTCACTGTCACTCTTGGCTGACAGGACAGTAATGCTTTGCACTTTTGTTTCACAGGATACTTGTTCTTTATTCATACAGTGATCAGGTTATGTCCAATGATCGATTGTTAATTGTCCTGAACAAGCATGCTTATTGCATATTGGTATGCATTTAATGTGCTCTATATATGGATGTTGAGCCCCTCAAAAACAGGGAGGAAAAAACTTTCTGAAACCCCTGCACAACAGGGCAAAGTGCATGGGTGAAAGTTTTTAGGATTATTCCTGAATTCAGGATTTTGAGGCTGACTTTCCACAGAAAGTCAGCCTCAAAATGCTGAATAAGGGAGATCATAATAGCTTCACTGATTTATTTTCAGTCTGTCTAAGGACAATTGACCATTTAAACTTGAAATTGTGAATATTTAGTGAGCAAATTGCAAGTTTTAAGATTGGAGTATCGAAAGTTCAGGATTACTTTCACTCATGAAAGTGTAACAGAAAGAGAGTTTTTACCTCCATCATTATGTCTGTTCTATCTCTTTTCTCACATGATTCGCTAATTAACTTTCATGACATATTGATACAATATTATTCTGTTTGATATTGGCAGATATCTTAAAACAAACACATTGGAAATGGGTGAATGAACTCTGTTAATTAAAGCTACTGTGCTAGGACTTTTGTTGATTTTTCACATTTAACTCTTATCACCCAACCACCATGATCAGGGGATATAGCAATTAGCCTGCTTATAATCCTGTCATCTTGTGCTCTACTTTGATGCACATATATCGGGTCAAAGTGGTGTGTAATGTACAAAAAATTGTTGCTCTCCTTTGCTTTTTCCCTCACCTGAGCCATCAAATACTTACCATAACGAGTGTGGAATAGCCCTTTACCACAAACTTTCCATAAACAAGTGTTGACCATCCTTTACCATACACTTACAAGTGTTGATCAACCTTTTACCAAACACTCACTATGAACAAGTGTTGATCAACCCTTTACCAAACACTCACAATGAACAAGTGTTGACCAACCCTTTACCATACACTCACTATGAACAAGTGTAAAAGTGACCAAACCTTTACCAAACACTCACTATGAACAAGTGTTGACCAACTCTTTACCATACACTCACTATGAACAAGTGTTGATCAATTCTTTACCAAACACTCACTATGAACAAGTGTTGACCAACCCTTTACCATGCACTCACTATGAACAAGTGTTGACCAACCCTTTACCATACACTCACTATGAACAAGTGTTGATCAACCCTTTACCAAACACTCACTATGAACAAGTGTTGAGCAACCCTTTACCAAACACTCACTATGAACAAGTGGTGAGCAACCCTTTACCAAACACTCACTATGAACAAGTGTTGATCAACCCTTTACCAAATACTCACTATGAACAAGTGTTGAGCAACCCTTTACCAAATACTCACTATGAACAAGTGTTGACCAACCCTTTACCATACACTCACTATGAACAAGTGTTGACCAACCCTTTACCAAACACTCACTATGAACAAGTGTTGAGCAACCCTTTACCAAATACTCACTATGAACAAGTGTTGAGCAACCCTTTACCAAACACTCTCTATGAACAAGTGTTGATCAACCCTTTACCAAACACTCACTATGAACAAGTGTTGATCAACCCTTTACCAAACACTCACTATATAATGAACAAGTGTTGATCAACCCTTTACCAAACACTCACTATGAACAAGTGTTGATCAACCCTTCACCAAACACTCACTATATAATGAACAAGTGTTGATCAACCCTTTACCAAACACTCACTATGAACAAGTGTTGAAAAACCCTTTACCATACACTCACCATGAGCAAGTGTTGATCAACCCTTTACCATACACTCACTATGAACAAGTGTTGAAAAACCCTTTACTATAAACTAGTGTTCAGACATTTACCATAAAAATAGTGTTGAACAAGCCTGTACCATACATTTACAATAAACTAGTGACGAACAAGCCTTTACCAGACATTTACAATAAACTTGTGTTTAACAAGCCTATACAAACAAGTGTTGAACAAGCCTTTCCCAATCGGACTAGTCCATTTCCAATTTTTGCGTTGTTATGTGGTATTTTTCTTTTTTAGTCAAATTTCAAAAGAAACTACTGTAAACAAACAGTGGAGAACCTGATCAGACCCCATGTTTGCAGCATCTGATCTGGTTTTGCACTGTTTGCAGATGTCCCATAAAAAAGGATGCAAGGCTTATATCCGGGGGTTTTCCCGCTAACCAAACACTTACCACCAACAAGTGTTTAAGAAGACTTTACCGTTGCAGTCTGATCTGGGCTTGTGTTTGCAGCATATTCTCACTGGGATTTCTTGTAATGCCTATCAGTTTCAAGTGCAGTAATGTATGGTTTGAAAATTGATAAAAATGACAGACTGGGTATTTTATTGGAGATGAAATTTGAAATATAATCCTTTCTTGAGAGTTTTTATATTGTTTGTTCAAATAGAAACTATACTAGACAGCAAAAAGAAAGCTATGCATGTATAAGATTTGCACAACAATGTGCATGTACATTTGGTACTGATGTGCAGATGCATTGCTGCAACTGATCATTGCTTATAAAAATGCATTACATTATACATTCCATTTGCAGAGAATAGAATTTCACAGAAATATCCAATCCCCTAAAATAATCAAAATCTTATGATTAAGTACAGTAAAATTTAGAAAAACATTTAGAGCACTTACTTTTCTTGGTTTCTGTGTTTAAAATTCATCTTACGGTAAATGTTGTAAAATTTCAAACACTAGTTGCCTGCCAAAAAGGCCTAGACAAACATCAGACTGCTTCTGAAGAAGCAGTCTGAAGGGTCTTTCCTGTTTGCTATTCTGACTAGTATTTTGTGAAGTCCAGCCCTGATAACCAGTGTTTTATTTAAGAAAAAAAAAAGAAGTGTTTGAAATTTTAGAGCATTTACCAAAAATGTTGAACAATCCTAGAGATATTTATGGGTCCAAGACTATTGTATAGTCTTTTATAACTCTTTAACATTTATTTCATTTTTAGGCGAAAAAGAGTTGTTAAAGATTTTTGGATAACCTTTAAAAGTAAAAGATTTTTTTATAATTTGCAAAATGGCATCAAAGATACCCATGTCTGCAAGGAGCAAAGAAATGAGTGCAAACAGCGGAAGTCAGCTAAAGGTATGATTTAAATTCAATAATACTGGAGCCTGAATGTTAGATACTATTTATCATATGACATTAAAATTATTTGAAATCATATTTTTGGCGAGAAAACATTTGGGTTTTGCCATATGTTTGATGTTAAAAGCGTCATTTCATAACGTTTTCAGAATATCTGTAAACGACTAGTGGTTTATCGATTTAAATGCATACATGGCGTTGTTTCACTCTCAGTCAATTCACTCTCAGTCGCGACATAATATGATAAATGTCAGATCATTTATGGCAGTTGCAGATCTGATTGTTTTCCAATGTCCCAAATCCGGAAAATGAACCAAACATTAGATTGTCCACCTGATGTGCATGTAGACAATAAGAAACTTAAAATCAAGTTTGACTTTGTAGAACATTGGTTATTTGTATTGATCACATCATACTAATACAAAACTTTTGGAACAAGTCTAATCATGAAGTCTCAAATCTATGTTGTATTGACAGCATGATAGCAAGAAACTTTGAATCAAGTCTAACCATGTAGACCATCTATGTTGTATTGACAACATGATAGCAAGAAACTTTTGAATCAAGTCTAACTATGAAGACCATCTATGTTGTATTGACATCATGATAGCATGAAACTTTGAATCAAGTCTAACCATGCAGACCATCTATGTTGTATTGACAACATGATAGCAAGAAACTTTGAATCAAGTCTAACCATGTAGACCATCTATGTTGTATTGACAACATGATAGCAAGAAACTTTGAATCAAGTCTAACCATTGAGAACATATTTATTGAAAACATGATTGCAAGATTTAGCAACTTCATAGGTCACATGCTATATAGACAGTACTGAGCAATGTTTCGTTTGACACTATAAGGTCAAGGTCGAAGACAAATAATGTATTTTCTTTTATAGCAACTTCAAACTTTGCAATGTATAGGTCACATGGTGTAAAGGGTACTGGACAACATTTTGTGTGACCTTGACCCAAGGTCAAAGTCAAATAATGTATTTTCTTGTAAATGCATCTCCTCCTAAACCATAGAACATAGCAACTTCAATCTTTGCAGGTCCACAGGTCACATGATGTAGAGGGAACTGGGCAATGTTTCAAGATACATTGACCCCAAGGCCCTTGGCTGGGCATTTGTGTCACACCAACACATATCAGTTATACCCACTTTTTCTATTTCATACCAAAGTTGGTTTGTCGTTATATCCACTTTTTTCTTTAATAAAAAGGGTCTATTAATTTCATACAAAGTTGGGTATACCTGCTTTTTTCTTTAGAAAAAGAAAGTATATTTTGTCCCAAAGTTAGCTGGTCATCCGTCTGTCTGTCCATCATGTTTCTTGTAACCCTACCTTCTCCTAAACCATTGAATGTAACAACTTCAAACTTTGCAGGTGCACAAATGTCACATGATGGTAATGTCATGTTTCAATGTGACCTTGACCCCAAGGATGGTGTACAATCGACTGAATTGGAGTCAAGGAGCTGACTTGCAGATCATTTCTGCAATCTTTGTAAAAAAACAACTGCTGATCAATAAACTTAACGCTCTTAATTCTGAAATGATTAGCTGAGATGGAAAAAGACAAGACCTTTATTAAGCCGTATGTCAGACAGCACTCTTATAAACATCAAATTTAATTATTCCGGCCTAAATGCCAAAGAGGTAAAGGAGATAACAATTAATAAAATATCAATAAGTTATTGTAAGGCTAATAAAACCTATTGATTGGGGTCGAAACATGCTGTCCTGTCTTCTTATATTGTCATCCAACAAAAACTCATCAAAAGCAGCTGATGGTCGAAATGGTTGTCAATGGCGTAGCCAGAACACTGAAAAAAATATGCACATCAAAGCGAGACTTCTTGATCAAGCAGTGATCCTCTTCAATTGTGTCCCTTTTCAAAATGGGAACTTCTCTTAAAGGAAAGAATTTTCTCCCAGAGGGAGTGAATTCTTTCCTTTATGAGCAGTTCCTTATATACTATGGAAAATCACTTTTATCACATTTAGTGACCTCCCTTGAATGTTACTATTTTTATTCGCACTTGCATAACCTGTGTAATGGGTGCTACACCAACGGTTGTACAATAGAAGGTCTTCCTAATTATTAACTTAAGGGACTTAAGCTTAGGGAAAAGTTTTAGCTTTTTATGCTGGGTAATTTTCCATCTAAGGATTTTTATGACCCCGCCATTTTCAATGGGGGATGGGGGCTTATAGCATCACACTTGTCCGTCATCCTGTCCCATACAAACACTTTTTCCCGGGCTGAGGCATTACTTTTTGAGTCACACAGTGACACATTTTTAGTTATACCCGCATTTTTCTTTGGTATATGAATTTCATACCAAAGAAAAAAAAAAGATTTCATACCAAAGTCAGTATGTTGTTATATCTGCTTCTTTCTTTAGAATATTAATTTTGGATCAAAGTTGGTGTGCTCTGTCTGCTTGTCCATCTGTCACATTTCTTGTAATTCTATCTTCTCTTAAACCCTTGGAGGTAACAACTTCAAACTTTGCAGATGCATAGGTCACATGATGTATGGGTACTAGCTGAGCCCTAAGGTAAAGGTCAAATAATGTAATTTCTTGTAAATGCATCGCCTCCTAAACCATTGGACATAGCAGCTTCAAACTTTTCAGATGCATAGTTCACATGACTATAGGGTACTGTGCATCGTTTCATGATACCTTGAATGACCTAAGGATCAAGGTCAAATTATCTATTTACTTATGTATCTCCTCCTTAACTGTTGGATGCAGTAACTTCAAACTTTGTAGCTGCATAGGGCATATGATGTAAAGGTAACTGGGCAAGGTTTTGTGTGACCTTGACACAAGGTATTGAGATATGTTCCACCTTTGGCTTGGTGACTAGCGCGGTAAATAACATGTTCTATAATTATTTCCTGACTTCTGATCTTCTAAAAATATTGTTTCACACTTGATCAAAATCAAGCTTTTTTTTTTTTTGAAGGAACATATTGATCTATATAACAAATGCTTGCCCAAACCAATCTGCTGTAATCAATCTAAGGTGAATTTTCTACTGCAATTCATACATGCCAAAATCTCATAAAATTGAACAAAATGCATAACAGTAGACATATTCATTGATTACCAATGGTTTTATTCGTCCAAATATAAAATAATATGGTATAAGTGGATCTTGTTTTGTGCGGGCTGGAAGAAGAGAATCCTGTTAGACAGACAACAATCAAGTTATATTCTCTAGTACAATAGGATGCATTGAGAACATAGATGACTATTGAATCATTTTTACAGAAAAGTGCTGATGACAGCAGACTAGAATAGTTTTTCAACAAAATAATAGATGTCTCCCTCTTTTAGGAATAAAAACCCCACAAAATTGCATTTAGTTATCTTACAAGGGGAATAATTTGAAAAATATACATGCAAGAGTTATGGTTCAATACAACATAGATGGTCTTCATGGTAAGACTGGATTCAAAGTTTCTTGCAATCATGTTGTCAATACAACATCAAGTTGTCAATACAACTTAGATGGTCTTCATGGTTAGACTTGATTCAAAGTTCCTTGCTATTATGCATGTTGTCAATACAACGTAGATGGTCTGCATGGTTAGACTTGATTCAAAGTTTCTTGCTATCATGTTGTCAATACAACATCATGTTGTCAATACAACATAGATGGTCTTCATAGCTAGACTTAATTCAAAGTTTCTTGCTATTATATTGTCAATACAACACAGATGGTCTTCATGGTTAGACTTGATTCAAAGTTTCTTGCTATCATGTTGTCAATACAACATAGATGTTCTTCATGGTTAGACTTGATTCAATGTTTCTTGCTATTATGTTGTCAATACAACATAGATAGATGGTCTTCATGATTAGACTTGATTCAAAGTTTCTTGCTGTTATGTTGTCAATACGACATGGTTAGACTTGATTCAAAGTTTCTTGTTATCATGTTGTCAATATAACATAGATGGTCTTTATTGTGAGACTTGATTCAATGTTAAAACTTTAAAATTCTAGACCTAGAGCCTTGGTATTTCATATGTGCATACCTTTTTGGGAAGACCTTTCAAATTTGTCAAAAAAGAATCATTGACCTTGACCTAGTTTTGAAAAAATCAAATAAACAATGATACCAATAAGCTTTAAGGTTGGCCATAACTTTTGAATTTCTGGACCATTTAGAGCCTTGATATTTCACATCTATATACCGTGTGAGAAGACCTTTGCAAACTTACCAAGATATATGACCTTGACTTTTGACCTTCTTCTAAAAATAGATAATAGTTCTATATATCTGTACTGTGAAATGCATACATGTATGCCTCAGGGGCATTTGTGGGAGCAACTTTAGAATCTGTCCACAACTTTATCTGACCTATGCTCTGAGTCTCAGTAGCTACAATGAACAAAGATATGTAACAGTTGCTTCAAGACATAACACTTACCCTAATCTAACCCTAATTATCATTATGAGTGTATATTGTTGTACATTACTTCCAATGAACACATTTCAAACACTGGCGGACTATCCATTTATGCCGAATGTATTTTCCCATCTCCAATTTTAGGGGTGTTGGGTGGTATTTTTCATTTTTATTCAAATTTAAAAAGAAACTTCTGTAAGCAAACAGTGGAGAACCTGATCAGACGCCGCATTTTTTCGTCATCTGATCTGGTCTTGCACTGTTTGCCAATGTCCCACAAAAAGGATGCAAGGCTTATATGGGTTTAAAATGTAGATGGTGTCAGGTGTTAATTGGAGAGGGGGCTTGTATTCGAGGCGTCGCAGCTGGGTCTCCACTGACAATGCACTATCCCCGAACACTTTGTTGGCTATCACATGCTGGTATATTTATTTTATTAGTTTACTTGAGCATCGAAGCACATTTGACAATTGTATTGTGAAAAGTAAATAAGGTCTTGGCTACGACTTTTATTTTTTAACATTCAACCATCAAACTAACTGTTGAATACAACCTTCTGAATAAAAGTCTAATGGGCGGGGTCAACCCGGTTTCGAAGCAACCCGACTCGACTTCGCCTCAGCGCTTTGTGCTAGTAGTGGGCTATTCTTCAGCTTGTTGTCGCACATCAATTCCTATGTAATTGTAATTGATAATGCTCAACGATGACACTGCATTCTACAATGCATACTTATCACCTTTGTGAAAATATGCTTCATGCTCCTGTGTTTATGTTTATTGCTAATATGACAATTTTATAGTAATATTATGGCCCATACAATGTATGCTATCTGCATATGGCCTGGGCAAAAAAATTTTTTAATAAAGTTCAGTTCAGTTCAGAATAGAATATGGTTAGTCATTAAAATTTAACACTATACTCCATAGGCAACTTTTAGTCATGACATCATTTTCTATTTTTAGACAACATTGAAAAATATTCAAGAAAAATTTAAGTAGTTTTGAATATATACTTTTGAAAATATTATGGAAAATTGAGGATTTGCTCTTGAGCAACTGCTCATTTTTCATAATATTTTCAAATACATAGTATTTCAAAGGCGTCAAAAGGTGTTATCATGGTATGTTATAACTTATGATGCTTTCATATATGTACATGTATTCCATATTCAAAGAATTCTGTTTTTAAGAGCTTATGTCACATATAAATCAGTTTGTGCTACAGTTGATTTTGTTGTCAGTCATAAATAAGTTCCCAAGAGAACAATTTTGAATAATTTCACATTTGATGATTTACTTTTTATCAGCTTTCAGTGAAAATATTATGGTATTAATGTCTCTGAAGTCATTTAGAGATTTAGCATTATAATTATCCCCCCAACTGATATCGGGGATATAACAATCAGTCTGGTGATAGTCTATCTGCTTGCCAGCTCCATAACTTTCGTTACCTTTGAATATTTCATAAAATTTGGCTGGGTCAAAATTAATCTGTCACATGCAAGAGTGGTTGCTGTCCCTTGCTTCTAATTTGAGTTACTTTCTTTGAACTCAAACTTTAAAGGGGACATAACTTTCTTTAATACCTTTAGAGATATTTTAATAATATTTGGCAGGTTTGTAAATCATATCAAGATGATGTGAGGCGTGCAAGAATGGTTGCTCTCCCTTGCCTACTATTCGAGTTATCTCCCTTAACTAATTTATTTGGGAAACCTAATGTGCACTCTATATGTTTCTTACCCTTTGAAATATTTAATATTATTTGATAGGGTTATATAACTGGGCATTATTGTCACAAGCAAGTCTGGTTACTCTCTCTTGCTTCATATTTAAATTTTCTCCCTTGAATGATTTTTAAAGACAAAACCTTGAGTGAGTGAGGACCGATTGCAAAAGCTCACCTTGAGCCTATTGCTCAGGTGAGGTAAAACATCAGCAGACAAGAAAACAGCATGCAAAATTTCACAACATGCAAAGAGTTCTAATTAACAAAGCTAAGAAAATATTATTTCTTCTTTGATCTCTGTGTGGTTACAGGGTCACTGAGGACATGTTCTTTGTAAATTTATGACACTATAGAAATGATGTCTCCTCCAGTTCCATGGGATAATAGATGCCATCCTGCAATTATGGAACTAACATGCACGGATCCAGAAAATTTTGTCAGAGGGGGTCCAACTCTGACGTTGTTTTTTTTTGGTTGATGAGGGGAGATAGGATCTGAAATACCACTAAAAGCGGGCCATTATGATTGGCCGACCAGAGAAACGCCATTTTAATGGGTTTTTGGTTGTTTATATAGAAGAAGTATGCACCATATATTTTTTATGAGTAATAAGAAAAATTGATTATAATTACATTGCACCTGTTTATTTTTCAAAATATGTAACAATAACACATAAAAGTATTACTTTTTTTTAGCTCATATGAGCCAAAGGCTCAAAGTGAGCTATTCTCAAGGTGAGCTATTGTGATCGGTCTTTGTCGGTCCGTAAATTTTATTTTCCAAAATGATTCACAGGAATGTTCCCCATAATGCCCTCTACCAAAATTGCTCAAATGGTTTCTCTCCACCGAGCCCAAGGGCTGCCAGAGCTCTAGATAAGAAAACTTTTGAACCACTGGTCTGAATTCACGATAATTTCACAGAAATGTTCCTCATAATGCTCTCTACCAAAATTGCACAAATGGTTCCGCTCTGCCGAGCAAAGGGATCCCCATAGCTCTAGATAAGAAATATCTTTTTAACAACATCTCCTGAACCACTGGTCCAAATGCAAAATAATTTCATAGAAATGTTCTTAATGATTCTATCTACCAAAATTGCACAAATTGTCTGGCTCTGCCCATCAAAAGGGCCACCTGATCTCTAGATAAGGAATATCTTTAAACGACATGGTCCAAATTCAAAATAATTTACATAAATGTTCCTCATTATGCTCTCTACCATAAAGCAGACAACTTTTATGGTATTATTGGTACTTTAAGTATTAATTGAGGGGAATGTTTGCTGTTTTGCTCCAAAACATATCCTGTGGGGGTTCATTCCCACAAGACATGCTTTCATACAAAAATTACAATATGAGCTGTGACACATGATTTCCAACAATGTGGCATTTTGACAAGTGTAGACTCAGACGAGCCTGTGCAGCCTCCTTTTATGCTTAGAAGCTCCAAATGATGTTCGGTCAGTAGCCTTAGAGTCATGGAATATTCAAGCAACTAGCATAGGCTCTGATCAGTCTGCACGGATGTGCAGGCTGGTCTGAGCCTTTGCTGGTTGCACATACCACATTGTTGGAAATCACATGTTGTGGCTCATATATTCATCATCGTGCTGTTTCCATCACTTAGACTTACAGGATGCACAATGAGTGGGCCCCAATGTGCTATTATTTGTGCAGAAGGTGATTTTTTTCTCTCCATTGTTTGCAGAATAATGGAAAACTTGAGAAGGAAAATTGGAATCAAATTGAATTTTGAGCCATTTCACTGGCAAAAAAGTGTACCATAGTTTTTGTACTTGAAAGTGATTGCCTGCCTTTATCCTGCCAAATTAGTAGTGGGCAAATCACTATCGGATTTCAGCCTGGGACTGAGGGCAAAGCTTAGGGTTAGGGGGACTGGCTTTCTTAGTTCTGAAAATGTTTGCTTTTTACATCTGCTACATATACAGTGAAACCTGTCTTAATCAGCCACTCAAAAAGAGACAAAGTAAAAAAGAGGACAAAGATCAGGAATCAATACAATCAAGCAGCACACCTGACCCGGGATACCAATGGGAAAGTGACAACTTCAAAATTAGACATCACAAACGAGAGCCAAGCAATTTAGGTCTTAAGGACAAATGGTAGCTAAATGAAGGTCGTAAGTATAGCAGAATGCTCACTTAGTGGAGCATTCTGCAATACTTTTGACCTGCATTAGTGATAATCGGTCTTGAAAACCAACTTTTGAGTGGCCACTCAAGATAGGCTTTTTTGTATTCAAGTGCACTTCAGAGGAATATAAGCAAACACTTTGAACCATGATCAGACTGCTCCCTTAGGTCCATATTGTTTGCAGTATAAGCTACCTAGGAATATAAGCAGATAATAGAGCAGACACCAAAAGTGGTTACTAGTGGTGAAAGATTGAGGGTCCATCCATAAGAGGCTGTATAGTATAGTGGGAAATGATTTAGGGTCCGTCCATAGAAGGCTGTATAGTATTTTGTCTGCATCTTAATTCATCTGTCCATCCATGCAGTACGTCCTTTTGTCGGCTCAGTTAAGAGAAGTCATTTATATTAATTTTCTTCCAAACGTTATCAATGTCTCGTGGTTTTTTCAAGGAATGCATTTTACCTAATGTGGACCCAATGATTAAGGCATTGGTAAACTGTTTTCATCCAGGCAGCTACATCCTAAATTTCAAGAATTTAGATAGCTAGTGTTTGTAGCTGAGCAGGTACAGATGTGAGTCTTTAACCTGATCACAGATTTTTTTCTCAACAATATTTTGAAGGGACAAAACCTGTTCAGCTGTGTGCTGTAATTGCTGTATTGAGTTAATTCTCTTGCCACAGTCAGCTTCATCTGTATATGAAATCAATGTAAGAATAATTGGGCCTCTTGTGAAGTTCTACTGAACAACAAAGGCGCAGACCAGCCTGTGCATCCACACAGTAAAATGATCAGCACCTTTGATGATATTCACTTATTTGAAAAGTATCAGACTTAGACTTGCTTCAAGCAAAATTTTAATTTTCTGACAAGTCTCTGTAGCTGAACAGGCTGGTTTGAATCTCACTTTGTCGGAGACCCCAAAGACGGTGATGTTTTCTGTCGTGAAAATGTCAGTTATGACTGCAACAGACAATTTCATCAATTTAGAAAAATCAAAAACAAAACGACTACATATGCTTGCTATTTGATGTGAATTTTTTGCAGACACTTTTCATGGAATATCAAAAATAGTAAGTGAGTATGATCAGGAAAAAACACAATCACAAACCGCAGACAACCCCATTGCACCGCGAGGAAGAGCCACTCAACCATCATGAGACACCAGGAAGACAAATTAAGCAAAGCAACCAGCTCTCTCTTCCCCATCAAGATGATTGCAATACTAGAATGGACATAAAGAAACGTTTATTGGGTTTATAACAAAGCACCACAATTTGAAAATGTTGTCTGCCATCAATTGAATTGTTGTAAACAAAAAAATTATCACATGCCGTCACGTCTGTGAGCAATATAAGGCCATGTAATAAAATTGATAATCCACTAGTGGTTTACATATCTATTAACTTTATGTAATGACGTCCATCATAATGCTGCGTAAAAAATGGCAAAGTCTTGACGTTTTCATGCCAAAACTGCGAGTTTAAAGCAATTTTAATGTCATGTGATAAATAAAAATCTAACACTCATGCTCAGGACTGTATTATTGAATTTATAAAATAGTTGTGATAAAGTGATAAAATGTTTGCCTCGCATTTTATCGCTTTTCTTCAACTCATTTAATAAATTCAATAAAACATGAGCCACTGACATGTGTAACATCCTCTATATAAACTAATCCATGTAATGGGTGCTTTACACAGGTATATACCCTATACTGCCCTTTCCTGCAGTAATATATTTTCTGTCATTTACCCATTTCTATAAAAGATGGTTTTTATCTTTGAACCAACGGTGGGTGGCATTTTCAGGTTTATATTATCTTGCATAGGAACAATTTTGCACCCTTGGAAAAAAATGAAGCACAATTTAATTTAGAATATTTTTGAAAATTTTAGTTTTCAATTCAAACTTTAGATGTGGTAACTCAAAAGAATCCTCACCTTGAAAGAAACTTGGAGTTTTTTAGGGCAAAAGCGAAAAAAAATATAGAAATATGTCTTCTTATCTAGTAGCCTGGAACTCAATCTGTGATTAATCTTGAAGATTTATTGAAATATTCTATGAAATAAACCATAAAAATCATCATTTTATTGACAGCTGCTAATAAAATGATCTGGCATGAAAGACATTGAAGGGGATATGATATTAGCCCTCTTCCCTCTAATCACGACAATTGTTGTCTGCTCTCTATTCAGCTTATATTTATTGGTAGCTTATATTGCAAATGATATGGAACCAGATCAGACTGCTCCTTCAGGAGCAGTCTGATCAGGGTACGTAGTGTTTGCTTCCGTGCTTGCTTCCGTGATAAAACTTGACATTTTCTGGACAAAAATATATCAGCAGGAAAAGGGTTAGGAATATTGCAAGAAGTGGTTGCCAATAGAATTGTTTAGTCATTTTCAGTAATCAAGGACGCATCCTATGATGGTTTTGCGGTCAATCTTTTTAGAATCTGTCATAGAAAACTTGAATGAATGTTTTCTTACATGTGATTAGCACTAGCATCTATGCTAAGCAAAACAGTTTGGTTTAATCCGCATATGCTAAGACAGATGGAGAAAGAAGCTTTTTGTTAATGCAATTGAAAGCAGTTTGCTGCTCAGGACCCCAACTCCAATTAGAGGCTACCTTCTTTTTCTTCTTATATTTTCTTGTTTGTAGAAAGGCCTACAAGCAGACTTTTGAGGGGCTTGACTATGCTGGAATAATTGCACACAAAATGTCATTAATATCCAGGAAATCCTTGAAAAATGCGAAATTCCTTAAAATTAGAAGGGAGGGCCAATCTTTCAAAATGGTGATTATTTTTGGGATCAGTCTACACACCCCTGTCTCTAACAATATAGCATAAATATTGGACATGTCTGTGGAAGAACTCACATTTAGAGCCCTTATGTTGCTGCAGCTGTCTGAAAATATTTTCCAGATGCAAAAGGTGCTCATCAAAGGTTTGCTAAAGATAATAATGTCATCTAAGTAGATAAGACATTCCCTCAAATGGAGCATTCCAGAAGCCTTTGAAAGGAGGCAGGGGCACTGCACAAACCAAATGCCATTCTGTTGCAATCAAAGAAGGGCTTAAATGCATTTCGCTGGTACCAAATTTTCGCCTTGTTGTTAAAACACATAAATTGTTTAGCTTGCATGGAAGCTTCCTAACTTAAGTGTGTGGCTTAATTCATGTCAGCTTCTTTGATCCCAACTTCACAATAGCCGGATCTTAAGTCCAACTTTGAAAAAAACCTATTTGAACTCGAACAGTGTATCAATAGTTTCTTTGATTGAGGAATATACATCCCTTCCAGTTCTGCTATTCAACTTTGGCTTTATATAATTCACACTGAGATAAAAAAAAATTGGGTAAGTGTATATCTAAGTCTTCAAAAGACTTAGAAGAAGCTCCTACAGATACACTGTTGCAGGACGGAACGTTCACCTCTTTTATCTTGTAGACTACACAACTGAGACTTAGGCTTTATTGTAATAGGCTGAGCTGAGATATAGCATATCCTAACTGGTATTCATGTAGTCTTACTTTTTGCTTTCACAGCAACAACAGGAGGCCATACATTAAGATCACTATTGTCATCTGTATTTTCAGTGACAAAATTCTTATAATGAGATGTGAATAGTCTTACTTTCATTAGGGTATACAACTATAGACTTATTGGTTGTAGACATAACTTTAAAAGCTGGAAATGCAGTGCTCCAAGCTGAATGCAGTGTATCACAGCTTCTGAAAACATTTATTTGAAAATTTACCTGTTATATGCAGGCCATCTCTTTTTTATGTAACATTTAGACATTGCATCAATATTGCAACCAAAAAATTAATTTACAAAGAAAAAGTGTCATTGTTATCCTCAAATAACATACTTTACATGTATTTAAAAGAAAATTCCATATGTTGTACTTTAAAAACCACGTGCTTATGAAAAAATAGCTGTTTTCATATGGCACAACGGAAATAAAAAAAGTATGGCTATAAAACTGCAGGCTTATTTAGGAAACAGCTTGTCTTATAAAATTACTATTGATATTTGATTAGGATTTCATGTTTGTTAATATTTGAGTGTGTTTCTGCGGGAAATATCATCTTGTGATGAACTGTAAACATTATTATAAGGTATTTAGGGTTACAGTATCATTCTATGGGTGAATAGAGCATGCAGCACATATTCATTTTATGCTTCCAAAATTATTATTAGTGGTTCTGGTAATTTTGGCCTCATTGCAAGACAACCTGCCATTAGGCCTGGGACCAGGTAGGCTCAAACTACATAGGCCCAGATAAGGACATTTTTTAGCGTAAAATTGTGATTAATTTGTTACCCGTTAGTTTTAACATATGTTTTGGGTGCACAAAAGAACTGTCTTTTTGAGACTGTCCTTTTGAGTACACACAACATATGTTTTGGTTGAGAAATGAAAACATATTTTTCATTTACACACTCTTATCTGGTCTGCTTGATACGGAAACTACATAAAATATTGAAATTTTGCATGAGGCAAGTTTAGATTAGCAGGGAGTGAATAACAAAGGTGCTGACCAGATGCACAAGCTGGTCTGTGCTTTTGTTTTCCCCACACACAAACATCGTTATTATTGCATAAATTCAACGATGCATTCACCTAAATTTATGAAAAGTATGGCACTACTATATATATGTTGTCACCTTTCACAGTCAACAGGTGGTTGAAAGTTTTCATTAATATCCGTGTTCAGTAGGGCAACCCATATATAAGAGTGTTAAAAGGATCAGTTGTCTTAAAATGTAGTTGCCCAAAACAAGTGTATTTAAGGTGCAAAATTGGTGCATTAACAGCACATGAATTGCCTAATGTTAATACATGGTTTTAAAAGCTTGCGGCATGGATTTTATGCAATAATCTAGGTTGAAAAAGTCTTTTTCAAAGCTAAATTCAAATCATCATGCAAAAATTAGATTTCTTGAACCATAGTTAGGAAATGCTTTTAGAGATTTCTGGTATTAGCATCTGGCTGCTGAGATTGATTAATTTTTTGCTTTGATGTTTTTGCTGTTGTATTCTTTCAATCCTGATAAGTCATTTACTCACAAATTTGCCATCCTTGTTCTCAGTGAGATGGGTGTTACCATTTGTAACACATTTCCTTGTTACTTTATCAAGCCCTTAAAGAGAGTAAGACTGCATTGCTCACATGCATTTTGGCATGGATTTTATATATCTCAATGGGATATTTTTGGGTGAATTATTCTTCCCTAGATTTTGTAAAACCCTAAATGCATGTAGGGAACGCAGTGGTAGAGTGCTTGACTCTAGTCCCAGGGGCTGGCGGTTCGTCAGACTCACCATCATCACTGCATTGTGTCCTTGAGCAAAACACATTAATCCTCAACTAAGCTTAGTACTGGTTCAACCCAGGAAGACTCGTCCCTACATAGCTGAAAGATTGTTGATGGGAAATAAAGAGTCAAATCAAACAAAAACCAAATGCATGTTATCTGCACCAAATAAATTTTAAATGTTGTAAAACCACAAATTAGTCAGTACATGTATAAAACATACCACTTGGCATATATGATGGTCTAGATGAGGGGGTCTGGTATTCTCTATAATTATTAAAAAAAGCTCTTTATCCACTCTCATTAAAATTTTTGCTTATTCATTGAAAGAAATTCTTTTTCTTTATATAAATGTTATCTTATAATTTTATTTTTGCACCCATTATTGGTTTATTCTTTATTCTTTTAAAACTTCTTTTTTTCTGCTATTCATTAAAACACAGAATTAATCTTTATTTTTTAGGCCCTCATTATTCTCAAATCATTTTTTTTGCTCTTTATTCTCTAATCATTAAACCTCATCATGCCCAAATGCCCAAATGCCTGTGTTAAATAAAAACATATCCAAGCTTTATTACCCTTTGTATTCGGGAAACCCCTAAATGACTACTTTTGCACACAGTGAAACCCGGATGAAATGCAGCAAAATGCTGCATTTCATCAGGGTCTACACTGTTTATAAGGTAAAAAAGATCTTCAGACAAAAAATACATTTTGTTTAATTATAACCTGACACCCCTAGATATTTACAATGGACTATCCCAAGTTTATTGTTTCAAACCAGAAAGAAGAATCCATTAGTACACAAAGGGTTAAATGCACAAATGAGAAGTTGCACACCTGGGCTAAGATTTGAGTCTCTATTCAGGAAAACAGACTACTGTGGCTCAGTGGTAGAGTGCTTGACTTTGAGACCGAGGGGTTGTGGGTTCGAGCTTCACCAGTCACTGAGTTGTGTTCTTGAACAAGACACATTAATCTTTGCTTAATACTTGTTCAACCGAGGAAGACCTGTCCCAACATAACTGAACAATTGTTGACTGGAAAGTAAAGAATCAAATCAAACAAAACAAACTCCAGAAAACTGATTTTCTCATGGTGAGGCTGGTGTTTTTTATTTAATTTTATTCCGCCCTCTTGTCATGCTTTTTCTAAAGATACCTATCTGACCTACTTTACTCACGGAACATGTAAAAATGCAGCATCCATGATCATTATTCTTTTATCTTTTGAAATAGAAGAAAATGTTGTTGTAAAAAATTCCCAGTTCTACAGAAAAAAACTTCCATTTCTTTATTTTTAAGCTTAATTTAGTATTTGATTGGCATACTCATGGTGTTAATTTCTATCTGTCATAATCTGAAGCAGAAAACAAGCTGGCAACCCTGTCATATTGGGCCTCGTCGCAGCAAAACCTGTCTTCGGGGGGTTTCCGACAAAGCTAATTTCAAATCAGTCTCCTCAGCTACAGAGACTAGCTAGAAAATTGAAATTTCTCCTGTAGCAAGTGTACATATGGTACTTTTCAAAAAACGAATAACAAAGGCGCTGATCAGGCTGCGAGGATGCGCAGGCTGGTCTGCGCCTATGTTGTTCACAACCCCCCGAAGACAGGTTTTCTCGCGACGAGGCCCATTTTATTTGTGCCTTGGCATTGCTCCTAACCTCTCTTCTAATGGGGATTTAAATCAGGTAAAATGGTTTTCCCACCTTTTGCAATTGTTTCCTTATTGACGAAACTATAATCAATGACCTATTTGTGGCCAGAACTCTCTGCAAGTGCCAAGGCCATTGCTGTAACAGTAAAACCTGTGTAAAATGGCCGCCCCAAAATTTGACAAAACAAAGATCTTAATGACAAATGATAGCTTAATAAAGGTCAAAAGTATTGCAGAATGCTCCCTTGAGCTTTCTGCAATACTTTTGACCTGCATTAAGCGATAATTGGTCTTGAAAACAAATTTTCACTCATTTTGAGAGTGGCCATTTTACACAGGTTTTACTGTATCTTTTTCCTTACTAGTTGCATCTTTTGTTGTTTACTGATAACATTTGCAAACAGTTTGAACCCAGATTAGCTATTGGTGTCAAAAAAAGAATAAAAATAGCAATTGTTGTTGTTTATGATTATTACTTTTTTCAGCTGGCAATTCCAGGAAATTTGTTTGCTCCTTGAAATATGAGTGACTCAGGTGGTTTTACCTTTCTCTGTTTACATTTTCATTAACTCAAGTGTTTCTGTTTATAACTGAAGAATGTTGGGCTTCATTGAAGACAGATAGATATTGGCACACAGGCTTTAGGCATGTCAGTTGGCACATTGTAATCTTGTGTGAGTACCATTACTATAATTGTGGGTACCATTGAAATCATGAGGGAGTACCATTATATTATTATGATTGTGGGTACCATTCCAATTCTTCTATAATTGTGGGTACCATTGTAATCATGTGGGAGTACCATCTCTTTGATTATGTGTACCATTGCAATAATTGAGAGTAGTGTTGTTGTAATTGAGAGTACTGCTGCAATAATTGAGCGTACTGTTGTTTTAATTGAGAGTACTGTTGCAATAATTGAGAGTACTGTTGTTGTAATTGAGAATACTGTTGCAATAATTGAGGACACCATTGCTATAATTGTTGGTAACATTGCTATAATTGTGGGTACCGTTGCTATGATTGATAGTACCATTGCTATGATTGAGAGTACCATTGCTTTACTTGAGAGTATTATTGCTATTAGTGAGAGTATCATTGCTATTATTGAGAGTACCATTGCTATGATTGATAGTACCATTGCTATGATTGATAGTATCATTACTATGATTGAGAGTGCCATTGCTTTGGCTTTAATGGAGAGTATCATTGCTATCATTGCAAGTACCATTGCTCTGATTGAGAGTTCATTGCTTTTAATTGAGTGTTCCATTGCTATAATAGTGGGTACCTTTGCTATGATTGAGAGTACCATGGCTTTGATTGAAAGTATCATTGCTGTTTTTGAGAGTCTCATTGCAATAATTGAGAGTACCCTAGTTATAATTGAGAGTATCATTGCTATGATTGAGAGTATCATTGCTATAATTGAGAGTATCATTGTTATGATTGAGAGTATCATTGCTATAATTGAGAGTATCATTGCTATAATTGAGAGTATCATTGCTATGATTGAGAGTATCATTGCTATAATTGAGAGTATCATTGCTATGATTGAGAGTATCATTGCTGTTATTGACCTGCATTGCTAAATTAAGTGAGAGTTCCATTGCAATGATAAAAAGAGTACCAATGCTATAATAGTTGGTACCATTACTATGATTGAGAACGACATTGCTATGATTTATCTTAGCTTAGTACTGGTTCAACCCAGGAAGACCTGTCCCTACATAACTGAAAGATTGTTGATGGGACGTAAAGAATCAAATCAAACAAACAAAAAACATTGCTATGATTGAGAGTACATTGCTATGATTGAGAGTACCATTGCTTTGATTTAGAGAACAATTGCTATGAGTGAGAGCACCTATGCTATGAGTGAGAGTACCTTTGCTATGAGTGAGAGTACCATTGTTATGATTGAGAGTATCATTGCTATGAGTGAGAGTACCATTGCTATGAATGAGAGTATGATTTCTATGATTGAGAGTACCATTGCTATGATTGAAAGTATGATTGCTTTATTTGAAAGCACCATTGCTATGATTGAGTGTACCATTGCTATGATTGAGAGTATAATTGCTTTATTTGAAAGCACCATTGCTATCATTGAGAGCACCTTTTCTTTAATTGAGATTATCATTGTGAGTATCATTGCTCTGATTGAGAGTACCATTGCCATAATAGATAGTACTGTTGCTATGATTGAGAGTACCATTGTTGTTATTGAGAGTAGTACCATTGGTATGAGTGAGAGTATCATTGCTATGAGTGAGAGTACCACATTGATATGATTGAGAGTACCATTTCTATGATTGAGAGTATCTTTGCTTGCTAAGATTGAATACCAATTATGTCAGTCAAAAATTATTGCAAAGAATGTGACTTTAAAGAGTGGTGATAGGGCTACGTGTTCAGGCGTTTTTCGAGTATGTATAAACAGGTTTTTCTTATGACTATGTTTTCAATTAAAATGCTAATTTTTGGACTTATATTATCTCTGGAACCTGTATATACTATAGGAATAACAGCTTGAGGCAGGTGATCTTTGGCTTCAGTTGTTATATTATAGATTTTTCACACCTCTCCTCAACTTGTGATCCAACTAATAATTCTGCCTTCTGATGAAAAGATTGGCTCTTCCATCATCCAGAGGTTTTAACACTTGGCTTTGGATATTTCGAGTCATATTTTTGTCATTGGTGGAATGTAACTTTAATCATTGTGCCGCTGTTCCGAAAGTTCTTAGGATGTTAGGACATCATCTTAAGATCATTAAGGTAAGTTATAGTATGGTACTTCCTGAAATGCATTCTGGCTGACAGCAATATGATTGAGCATATCAAGTTTTGATATAAAAATTACCGCGGCATGAGGTTTCCAACAATTTGACATTTTAAAAAGTGTAGAATCGGACAAGCCTCTGCAGCCTCCTTTTAAGCTTATAAACTTCAAATGGTGTTCAGTCAGTAGCTTAACAATCATAGAATACTCAAGCGACTAGCAAAGGCTCTGATCAGACTGCGCATTTGCACAGGCTGATCTGAGGCTTTGCTGGTCGCACATACCACATTGTTGGAAGTCTCATGCACTGGCTCATATGTTATTCAGGCAAGTTGAGAGGGGGGAAGGGTGGGTGGTGTGCTGAAATATTCTGAATTTAAACTGAATTTTAGCTGAATCTTTCTGAAGGTAAGCTGAATCTTTCAGAAATTAAGCTGAATCTTGCTGAAATTAAGCTGAATCTTTCTGAACTAAAGCTGAGTCATGCTGAATTAAAGCTGAATCCTTCAAAATTTTAGCTGAATCATTCTGAATTTTAGCTGAATCCTTCTCACTGTAAGCTGAATCTTGCTGAGTTTTAACTAAATCTTTATGAATGGAGAATTTCAGCTGAATCATTCTGACGTCAAGCTGAATCTTGCTGAATTTTAGCTAAGGGAGGAGTCTGATCTGGGTTCATATTCATTTGCAATAAAGGCAATCAAAGTACATAAAAAGATGAAAGAGCAGATGGCTATTGTTGTGAATGGTCAATGACATAGCTAGAACACTGAAAAAGTTAGGCACATCAAAGGGAGACTACTAGAATGAGCCATGATTCTCTTTAATTGCATCCCTTTTCAAAATGGGAACTTCTCTTAAAGGAAAGAATGGGAGCGAATTCTTTCCTTTAAGAGAAGTTCCTTATGGGTTATCACATTAGGCAATTTCCCTTGAATGTGTACAATTTTCATTGGGCACATGCGTAACTGCGTAATGGGACCTACGCCAGTGATGGTGGGAAAAGGGTTAAAGGCTGATGTGATCAAGAAATTAGGTATGTGTTAACCCTTTTGTGAGAAGGGCAGTGGCTCTAGACTTCAGATTGAAGGATATCTGGCCCTGATCGAGGTTATAAAACTTTTATCGTGCTCAACTCAACTGAGCATAAAATTTATCATGCTCATAAATGTTAAAATGCCAACAATTGTTGGCATTTTAACATGTATTAGCATGATAAATAAAACTTCTGAGAGTTTGAAAGCAAGAAAAGTCTTTTTTCCCAGCATTTTAGTTTTTATGAGCAGTTGAAATGTTGTGCTCAGTTGAGTTGAGCATGAAAAAGTTTTATAACCTCGGGCCCATGTTCAAGACACTTTATCCTAACTATGCTTGATACTGGCTCTGTACTGGAAATTGTACTGGAAATTGTACTGGAAATATCCTTACATGACTGAAAAATTGTTGACTAGGGCATAAAGTATCAACTCAAATAAACTGTTATAACCCTTTTATTGTGGACACCATATTAATCAAAAGAGAAAATGCTTGAGCAATGAAACTAATGCCATATTCAGACTTCGTCAGCAGTCTTATCATGGGCTCTTCCACAGACTAATTTTCATTATCATATATGGTTCCCTTTTGAAAATTTAGCGTTTAAAGCGTAAAAAGTGATCAACAGATGGTTTTGCATTATCTCTCTAAATGGTGGTATTTTGAGATCTAATTCTGAAGCATTTAAGGACAAAATAATTGTATTATTGGATGCAAATAGGGAATGATTCATGGAAGTGTGTTGCTTTGGGGACAGTCATTCCGTCAGATGTGTGAGGAATATTGAGACGATGTGTGTATTGTCTTTAATGACCACAGTGCCTGCAGGAGGCTAATCTTATTGAATTATAAGACGAAGAGCTCTTGTGAAATCATTTGACAACACACTTTAAATAAATATCTTTTTGCCCAGAAAACTTGGCTTGACTTTATGTGAAATTCAATTTTTTTGACAATTTTCACAGTTGTAGCTGATGACATTTTAAATTTTTTTGCCACCTCTATTAGCCAAATAAGCTTAATTAATGGTGCAAAGCGTCCATTGTGTGTAATCAACAACCGAATTGTTTCAAAGGACATCTTCTAAATTTCTGGCTTGATTTTGACCAAACTTGATAGGAATGGTCCTTTTAGGGCCCTCTTCGATAATTATTCAATTGGTTTCAATCTCTTGTATATAATTGCCATCAATTATAATTGACTAAGTTTGCAATTGCAACCTGTATGGTAGCACCGGCTAAGTGACGTAGCATGGGTTAGCCCTTTCAGTGAATATTACATCATGGTGTTTAAACACTGAAATGACACATCCAGCTCATCGCCATCTCCTCTCGCGGAGATGTCGGTGAGGACGTGTGTCATTTAACATGTTTGATAGATCATCCCTTTCATTTGAAACAGCTACTGAAATTTCACTTTCAAATGTACTTTCTGATAGTAGTTCTCACAACAACCCACTTTAGTTAAGTGCTGAAAGATGGCAAGCTTATTTGAAAAGCTTATACTTGTTAAGTTAGAATGTTCAAATTCAACATACAAGGCAGAAGCTAGATGCCACATCTTGTATGGTAGGACTTTGCTATTAGCTAAAGGAAAAAGTATCCATTTACTGTTTTCCAGTCAGGGGGTTTATGCCGGTGGCAGATTCGGACTTATTTGTACGGCTAATTTTACTTGGAAATGAGCCTTGACATGAGATTTCCAACAATGTGGTATGTGTGACCAGCAAAGCCTCAGATCAGCCTGCGCATACGCGCAGTCTGATCAGAGCCTTTGCTAGTTGCTTGAATATTATGAGTGCTAAGCTATTGACTGAACATAATTTGGAGTTTCTAAGCTTAAAAGGAGGCTGCACAGGCTTGTCTGAGTGTACACTAAGTCTTGTCAAAATGCCACATTGTTGGAAATCACATGCTGCAGCTCACTTGGAAATGTATGACTCATAGTGTCCATTCCTATTTCTCAGTTGTGGTGTTAATATGACACCATTCAGTCAAGGCAAAAGTCTGGCTCAGAGGCAAGCAATTATTTCAGAATTGTTGGTATTTCTAGGGTTACCAGAAAGGAAATTAAGCAAATAATTGTTGATTCACAAGTCCACTGCGGAATGCTGGTGAAACTCATAGCTCATTATATGCTGGTGACAATTTCTGAGGGATTTTTATCCCAGTATATTTGGAATGGGTTGGGGGAGGGGTTCAGAGAAAATTTAGGGTTTATGTTATCTTCTCCATATATCCATGTATGTACATGTCTGTACACCTTATTGTCCAAAAGGCCAGGCCACAACCCAAGGTTCTGGTGGTGATGAAACCTTACCATCAGTCCCTTGGTTTAAATTTCCCGATAGGGGGAGAGATGCATTCGACTTGTGTGGAAACATGAACATGCCTGGATCCAGAGGGGGGACAGGGGGTCTGGACCCCCCTTGAAAAATCACAAAAATATAGGGTTTCTTATTAATACTTGTCCTGATACCCTGTAAAACCAAGCAAGGATTCATTGTGTTTCCTGCCAGCGAAACGCCTGATGGATTTTCACTTTATGTTTGTCACATAGACTTGGCATGTGCGAACAGTGAATATTGAAATCGGTCTGTGCATCTGCACAATCTGATCAGAGTCTTAGTTTTCCGCCTGAAGAAATGTTGGACTTAAATGGCTTTGACCATAGAGTGCCCATCGAAGACTCTGATCAGACTAAGCATATTCACGGTCTGATCAGTCTGCATGAAGAAACATTGGACGCTTGGCTACCCATAGGCTGCCCATCAAAGACTTTGATCAGACCGTGCAGGTGTGCAGCCTGATCTGAGTCTTTGATGGGCATACATGCCAACTTGTACCTTTTGCTGGTCACCGGCTCAAATTTTTGTTTGCTATAAAACATGAATCAATCCTTTTGGGGTGTACAGTGTGTTTTTCCTAAATTGCTATACAGTAAAACCTGTGTAAAACAGCCACTCTCAAAAAGACCGAATATTGGTTTTCAACACCAATTATAGCTTAATACAGGTCAAAAGTATTGCAGAATGCTCCAGGAGCATTTGTACTTTGGACATTCATTAAGCTACCATTTGTCATTAAGATCATTGTTTTGTCTATTTTTGAGTGGCTGTTTTACACAGGTTTTACTGTACTTCATATTTGCCCTAAACTGGCCTCTCTCCTCTCATCGGAAAAATTAAGCAAAACCGTTTTTCTGTACTTCTTATTAAATATTTGCCCTAAACTGGACACAAAACAAACTGCAAACTCTGGTAGAGTAATTTATTGACAATTACCACTGCATGGCAGGACCTCTGCAGGAAATGATGGCACTCTGGCCAATAATGCACTCCAATAATTGGATTACTGGACAGCGAACAGATGGCAACAGCAGTCCCTGATGAAATTCCTTCACTTAATGATTAACTACTTTCTGGGACATTTGAATAAATTATTCCATCAATACCCAAGGATGTGTTCTAAAGCCAAGATGACACGAGTGTGCAACAAGAAAGCCATGCCTCGATCAGATTATAAACTGTCAATTGAGTTTGAAATTTCAACTGCTCGTAACAAAATTAAAATATTGAAAAATTAAGATTTTTTTCCTTGCCTAAAATACTCAGATGTTGTAGTTATCTTGATAATAAATGTTAAAATGCCAACAATTGTTCGCATTCAGAATAAATTTCATGCCACCCCCACCCAACCCCCATAACTGATAATAGAACTTGCTGACATGATAAACTGCTAAACATGGAATATTTTATTTGGCATAATTGGGTTAATTAACTGTTTGCATGCAGGATAATTTTTTTTTTTTTTCAAAATTTAGGTTTTCAAAAACATCTTTCAGGAACACTACTACTACCAGAGTGTCAAACGGTTTGAATCCAGATGTGTCGGTCCTAATCTGGATCCAAACTGTTTGCAAAGGTTATCAGCTGACGACGCCAGCAGGCAAAGAGCTACTATTGTTAGACCCATAAAACATTGAATGGTGAAAAGATAAGGACATATACAGAGCAATTTCCCTGCTTATCACATCCTGAAAGTTTCCATTTTGGTATTGATTTGTTTGAAAGCTCCCATTTCATTATTGGAACCAATCCTTTTATTTTTCCTGCTTTTTTCTTCAGGAAAAAAAGGGTATATTAATTTCATACCAAAGGCGGTCCGTCGAAATTATACCCGCTTTTAAAGGGTATATTAATTTCATACCAAAATTGGTCACTTTTTACTTTAGAAAAAAGTGTATTAATTTCGTACCAAAGTTGGGTCCTGATCCTCCAACCGTGTGCCAATGTTGTCACATTTCTTGTAATTCTTTCTTCTCCTAAACCAATGGACCTTTGCAGATGCATAGGTCACATGATGTAGAGGGTGCTGAGCAATGTTTTGTGTGACCTTGACTTTAGGTTAAATGCCAAATAATGTGTTCTTGTAAATGCATCTCCTTCTAAACATTGGAGATAGCAACTTCAAACTTTGCGGGTGCATAGGTCAAACTATGTAGAGGGTACAGGGCAATAGTTCATGTGACCTTGATGCTAAGGTCAAGTTCAAAGGTCAAACAATGTATTTTCTTGTAAATGCATCTCCTCCTAAACCATTGAACGTCGCAACTTCAAACTTTGCAGGCGCAAAGGTCACATGATGTAGAGGATACAGAGCAACATTTTGTGTGACCTTAACAAAGTCAAAAGTCAAATAATATATATTCTTGTATGCTCATCTCTTTAACTGCTGGATGTAGCAACTTCAAACTTTGCAGGTGCATATACACATGATATAGAGGGTACTGGGCAACGTTTCATGTGACCAAGGTCAAAGGTAAAAAAAGGTACTATAGTGTTTCCAGGTTATAAGTGACCCCCGTTTTTCTTTTTTAAACAGCTTTAAATTTAACTTAGAAGAACGGCACTTAGCATGTGAATTTAATTGCGCACCGCGTAACTAAAACTTATTTTTGGGAGACGCCCTTATTTGTAACAGAAGCCCCAGTCCCTTGTACAAAAGAATATCTTAGTTGTTTTTCCCTGTGAATATACCCATGTGTACCCCAATAGATACACATGGTATATTTGCATTGCTATGATGATAAGTACTAGCTTGCAGGACTATCTATATCCGATGATTCAACGAAAATCTATTCCGCAAACCTCACTCGTCATCATTTTGACACACACATGCACTCACACACGGAATTGTAAAAGTCTATTGGGGTCCTAGACCGTGCCGTAGTGAAAGCAGGCAAATATAAGGCTTAAGCATGAAACATGCATGTACATGTAGCACCTTCTATTACAATTCATTGACTCTTTTTGCCTACGAGGTAATTTGTCATGATTTTGTCGTCTACTGATATTTTTTTCAAAATCAGTTTGTTTCTTGTTGTTGCTTTTTCTAAAATGATCTTTGGGGAATATCAGTAGAGTGCCAAGCAGTTTGGATCCAGATCATGCCCGACGTTTTGTCGGGCCTGATCTGGGTCCAAATTGTTTGCAAAGGTAATCAGCAGACGACACTAGTAAGTAAAGAGTTTATGACGACAATTCAAGCAAATTAGAGAGTTGACGAGAAATAGCGGATTAGTGATATACATTAAACCTAAAGAGCATCAAATATTTGTCTACTAAAGCTATTTCGCTGATAAACTTTGTCAACAGCCGAAAGCAAGTTCAGGTTAAAATGTTGGGCATTATCTGGATCCATACTGTTTGATAACCAACTTGTATTCCTGAAAGACATATTTTTAGGAAACAATGATCTCGAAAGAAAATTCAGCCATTATTTAAGTTTCAGGCAATACTGTTACTTGAATCATTTTTTTAACACATGCCATTTCAATGCATCGCCTTTAGATGTACACTGAAGTTTATGAGTCAGTATAAGCAGTGAATCACAGCTTAATGCACGAAGATTGGGCCAGGTAAGCAATTTTAACGTGAAGTTTTTATCAGTTTAAACACGTGTTTAAGAACCATATCATCGAGATGGTTGTTTTGAGTACACACAACTTATGTTTTGGTTGAGAAATAAGAAAATAATTCTCTGTTACTCACTCTCATCTGTGGGACTGGTGAATTACCTCCACTGACCTGTATAAGCCATGTTTTATTTATATCGCTAGGTTCACTTGAGGACTAATTCAAAGAAGAGCAGCAAAAACACACTAAAATCCCAGCCTTTACAAAAACTCATATTTATGTGGAAAAAATATATTCATTTACGCGGTATATATCTAAATTCATTTCTCTAATTAATTTTTCAATTAAAATCACCATTAAAGAATAATTAGCAAAAAACGGGGGTCACTTAAGTCCTGGAAACACATTACTGACTGCAATCTAGTGCTAAAGATAGTTGTCACGACCAGGAACCTTTGAAAACTTCAGAGTGGTTCACATAATCTGGATTCCATAAACATTCACTGAACATGTACATAACTGGGACAATGCATAAAATGTTGCAAGGTTTGGCTATAAGCAAGATTACGTGGATATGTGAATTACATGAAAGAGATCCCAAAGTTGGTTGAACATTTAGGATGCTTTCAAGTGTTCTAGTTTCAGTAAGTAGCACAATAGAAATCTACCAGTATCGTCTAGCTGTCCAGTCATTTTCATGTCACTCCATGTATACATAGGTGTAGCTGCCATTACGCATTTCCGCATGTGCATAGTTTTAATTGCACAGATTCAGGGGAAATTATCGATTTTGGAAGCATTAAGTTCCCATACTATAGGACTGCTCTTCAAGGATCTTTCTTTCCTTAAAGAGAAGTCCCCTATTTTAAAAACGGACGTAATTGACAAGAAACACTGCTTGTTTCAATAATCTCCCTTTGATGTGCGTAACTATGCTAGGGTTCTAGCTACACCCTTGTTATTGGTTCAAGATTTTATATGAAAATGGTTGGAACATTTGCCAGCAAACTCAACAAAACTGGTTTTATCCTTGGTTAAGTTCCATAAAGACTGTGACTTCCATTGCTTCATTGACTTATAGGAAATTCAAGCAATAGTTGTTGTGATAACCAATAATGACCAGTGGGTCCTTATTGGATTATTTGGGACTGTTTGTACGGTCATTAATTCTTCATGAAATCACATGCCTCCCAATCATGTATCTGTAATCTCTGTAGGGACAGTATATCATTGATGCTGGACAGTAGGTGACAAAGTGGAACTCTCTCATACTCTGGAATTTATAATATGGAGAACTGCAGCAGACGACAATTTTGTGATTTTCCTGATCTGGATCCAAACTGTTTGACACATACTCTTATAGTCGGTGTTCCTGAAAGAAATTTTTGAAAAAGTTGATTTTGAAAAAAGTCAGCAGATGACAAAAAAAATCATGAAAAATTACCCACCATGCAAAGAGTTATTTGTATTCAGAACAAATATGGCTTGATAATTCATATGAATCGTCTGCCAGCAGACGATTCATATGAAATATCAATCCATTTTAATTCCAGATGTGAATTTTTTATTGTCTTCTGCTGCAGAGTATTATAATATTGTGGCACTTTTTTGTGAAAAGCAAAAATCTTTGATTCTGCACATTGTGATTTATACTATGATAGAGCACACACTGATGCATAATGTGCACCCCATCTTTTGAGACATTATTAGCCAGGTGGATATCTCATGAAGTGGTTTTGGGATAGACTTTACTTTTAATCACTTTGTGTTTTAAAAAACAGAAAGAAAATGAAGAATGAAATTGTTAGAAAAAAACATGCTTTGTCAGAAAACACTATTCTGTCGAATTAAATGGCATCCTAAACTTTAAGGATGCATTTTATTCTTATTTCACATGAAATGAAGATATCAAATTGAATTTTAAACTGGGAGAAATTGTTCTGTAAAGATCTGATTTCTCCATTCCCACATCTGTTATAAAAGACAATTATTGATATAAAGAAAGAGGTATGACTGTGTTATTGTAATGAATACCACCAGGAATTGCTTCAGTCATGTAACTAACTAACTGTCTTGATTTTTGAGATGATACCATATTCAACATAATAATAGCCCATACTGTAAAATGTGTACAAAGAATATTTTCAGTGCTGTATTTGAACCCTACAGTAAAACCTGTTAAATTAAAAACGTCCACTCAAAAATAGACAAAACAAAGATCTTAATGACAAATGGTAGCTTAATGAAGGTCGAAAGTATTGCAGAATGCTCCCTTGGAGCATTCTGCAATACTTTTGACCCCCATTAAGCGATAATTGGTCTTGAAAAACAATTTTCGGTGTTTTTGAGACTGGCCGTTTTACACAGGTTTTACTGTATATTGCTTTCAGAAAACCCAAAATTAAAATTTTGGCCTTTCTGAAGCGATTTATAGGCTTAAGGAAACTTGATTTAGGGCCATGAGGATATTGTCTGTTCTAAACTCTGTGCTTAACACTCATTGTTTTTGTTTCCATGATAAAATCTAGTCTATAGTGCACTTGAATATATGCAGCAGATGTAAAATGCAGACAACATTTTAAGACAAAAAAATAATGAATTTATAAGAAAGACCGCGGCTGTGGTAAAAATGAAATTTCTGAGTGTGCTCACAGTGCACTGATCAGGGGGATTACGGTATTTAGAAGAAAAAACCCCATTAAAGCTGAAAAACATAAGCTATGCCTTTTATTAAGTGGCCAATGTTAGACTTAGACTTTTACTTCTGAACTTTTCGGCACTCAGAATTCTGGCATTATGACTTCGTTAGGATTTCAGATACATGTATTCTTGATTATGAATCTGGATTATAGCTATTGTGTGGATTCTTGTCAAATGGATTTTTTATTCTCAAAAATAACTCACTAGAGTTTGAAGTATATTTGGATTAAGTGTTCAACTATTCTTATTACTAATCTCAGAGGCCTTAAAAATGTGAATAAATTGGATTTTATCGAAATTAACTTGTGGTAAAGGTGTATAAAAAGGTGTTTAATTAAATAAAAACTACTATTCATCACATTAGGAGTACAATGCCCAAAATAAAAAAAATGGATAACAAGAATACAAGATTTGGATTTAATATCAACAGAGTTCTACAGGAGCTCTCCATGTCACAAAAGGTAAAAGTATGAGATTGTTTAAATATGGATGTCCTTAAATTAGTTGCAAACAGTAATAATCTGACTCCATATGGGCCTCATCGCCACAAAACTTGTCCTCTGGGGTTTGCGAACAACAAAGGCGCAGACCAACCTGCGCATCCGCGCAGTCTGATCAGCGCCTTCATTATTCTCTTTTTGGAAAGTATCATATCCAGACTTATTATGAGCGAAATTTCAATTTTTTAGCTAGTCTCTGTAGCTGAGGAAGCTGGTGTGAATCTCACTTTGTTGGAAACCCCGAAGCCAGGTTTTGTCGCGACAAGGCCCATATATTTAACTAGACTGCAGTCAGTGGTATATCATCGCAAATACCTGCTTTTTTTTTTATTTTACCTTGACCTTTGGGTCAAGGCCACACAAAATATTGCTAAGTACCCTCTACATTATGTGACCTATGTACCTGCAAAGTTTGAAGTTGCAACATCCAATGGTTTAGGAGGAGATGCATTTACAAGAAAATACATTATTTCACCTTTGACCTTGGGGTTGCAGTCAAGGTCACACAAAATTTTGCCCAATACTCTTTACATTATGTGACATATGCTTCTGCAATGTTTTAAGTTGCATAACTTCCAGTTTAGGAGGCGATGCATTTACAAGAAAATACATTCTTTGACCTTGACCTTGAGGTTGAAGTCACACAAAATGTTGTCCAGTACCCTCTTTATAATGTGACATATACACCTGCAAAGTTTCAAGTTACTACATTCAGCAGTTAGGGAGGATATGCATTTACAAGAAAATATATTCTTGACCTTGGGGTTTAGGTCATACGAAATGTTGCCCAGTACCTTCTTCATCATGTGACCTATGCACCTGCAAATATGCAACGGTTTAGGAGGAGATTCATTTACAAGAAAATACACCGATCACACAGAATGAGGCCCAGTACCCTCTATGCACCTGCAAAGTTTGAAGTTGCTATGTCCAACAATTTAGGAGATGCATTCACAAGACATGTGATGGACGGACAACAGACTGACTTTGGTACGAAATTAATATACCCTTAATTTCGAAAGAAAAATATGGGCATGCCAAAATAACAACATCTACTTCTTAAGCTATGAAAAAGAGTTGGCTTGTACATGAATTGCATTCAAAATTGATTCTGATTTTTTTTGGGCTAATCACACACCTTTAGTGCCCTTGGCAATGAACATGCAGCTTGTCAAGCCCCTAAAATTCTGTATTTGTTTATATGAACATGATTTTTTGATATTTTGTCATCAATATTATAGACAGAGAGCAGAAATAATAATCTGTCTTTATGAGGTGGAGCTTAGCTACTATGTACATACAGGTATTAGATTAAATAGATTTGAATGTTAATCTAGCTGATAGATATAATCATCATATCACTAAGCTAATAAAAGCCGTCCATCATTTTACAGGTTAATTCAACAGCCAATCAAATTGAAGGTAATAGTTTCAGGAGCTCCTGTATATAGCTGTTGACTCTGTGGTGGTTTATATTGGATTTATGATGATAAGTGGCTAAATTTTTTCTTCTTTACAGTAAAACCTGTTTATTACAGCCACTCTCAAAAAGACCAAACATTGTTTTTCAAGACAATTAGCTCTTAATGCAGGTCAAAGGTATTGCAGAATGCTCCAAGGGAAGCATATAATGCAATACCTTCAACCTTCATTAGGCTACCATTTGTCATTGAAAACGTTTGAGTGGCCCTTTTACACAGGTTTTACTGTGTAGTTCAACAAGGTCTGGCATGGGCTAGTAAAACTGAAGGGGGATAACCTAAGAATATTTTTGGAAGCAACAGATTTATGAGTCTTTGAATAACTCCTGAGGTTCCAAGCTTGATCTGGCTAATTGGTGGGCAGAAATCAATGATAGACAAATATTGAAATATACCAGAAATGTAAATATATATACAGACTGTACTGTACAAGGAGAAAATAGACTAAAATGTATAAGATTGGATGAAAAATGAAGAAAATAGTTATCCCCTTTAAATCTGGAGTCCTGATTCCCACACCAGGTAGGCGGCAATCGAAAGCGACGAACCAAGATCAAAAATCCTTAGAAACAGAGTTTTTGATCCCCATTTGTCGCCCTTCTGGCGACAAATGGCAATCCAAAACACTGTTTCTAGCGATTTTGATCCTCATTTGTGGATTGTTAAGGGCGTTTTCGATTGCCGCCTACTCGGTGTGATTCCCATGGCTGCTAATGTCTAACAGCAGCACAATCATCTTCCTGTTCTATGATCAAGACCAGAGACTGCAGTCTGTGCACATGCGTGGATCCAGAAAGTTTTGTCAGAGGGGGTCCAACACTGACCAGGTTTTTTTTTTAGTTGATGGCATGGAGAGGATGGAAAGTGGGCTAACATCGGTCAGCCAGCAAAACGCCATTGAAATGGCGTTTCGCTGGCGTGCCGATAATGGCCCACCAATGAATGCTGGCTTGGTAGCTTTGTGATTTTTTAGGGGATCCGTATCAATATTGCTAGGAAACCCTGTATTTTTGTGCTTTTCAGGGAGTCCAGACCCCCTGTCCCCCCTCTGGATCTGCACATGGTGCAGTCCATTTGTAGTACTCACAGAACTCGATCATAGTTGTCACTTGATGTGGCACCACTCAACAAATGGTATTGAAGGTATTAGTGAAGTGGCCGAGTTCATTTTGTTTATGCAGCTATCAATAGAAGCAATTGATTGGACTTTTAGTCTTTGACTGCAAACCATTTGTAGAGCCAAAAGATGGAATATAGTATAAATATTTATTTAATGATCCAGTTTATTGTCTGTTTTCTCTACTGACCTGAAAATGGTGTTGATTTCTTCCACAATATACCATAAAACCTCTAAGTATTGTTAACAAGCCTCCTGAAAGTAAAATACCTTACTTGACCTAATAAATGCACTGTGTGTATATGTATAACCTTATTAGCTCACCTGAGCCATCGGCTCAAGGTGAGCTTAGTTTTGTGATCCTATGATGTCCATCGTCAGTTGTCCGTCATCATTCAACAATTTTCTTTTAACAACATCTCCTCCTAAACCACTAGGTGCATTGTCACCAAATAGCACAGGAATGATTCTTTGGTGGTCCCCTTTCAAAGAATTCATTTCCATGCAGAATTCTGGTTGCCATGGCAAGCAAATGGAAAAACTTTAAAATCTGCTTGTCAAAAACTACTGGTCAGATGGTACAAATGGTCCTTGGGTGACCCTGTACCAAAGTTGTTCAAATTATTTTGATTGGTTTAAAAACAGGGCCACCAGGGGGCGTCCCCAATTTTTCCTATGTTAATATAGGGAATTTTGTAAGGGAGACAACACCAGAAAATGTGGTTGTCTTGTTAGTAAAGAGTTTTTCCCTTGACTCTTGGTTGATTTTTTTTTAAAAGATTTTATTGTTAAACACTTTGTATTCTGATGGATTTTCCCAAACAGACAGATACAATAAGGATGGGATTGTCCATTATATATTTTAAGGAATCACAGGTAGACATTTCCAAATATATTATGTACTTCAGTCTCTGAATATTGTATTTATCAAAGCAAGCAGTACATTACGCTGCATTTCATCTGTGTCTTCACTGTTTTCCAAACTACCCGTTTAGTAGTTTCCAGTATGCAAAGGGTTAATTCCCCATTATGATAGACAAGTTCGATCAAATTATGCCCCTTGGGCCAAAAGTGGCCCCATCCTTTGGGTCTTGGAGCACAGTGGCTCAGTGTTAGTGTGCTTGACTCGAGATTGAAGGGTTGCTGGTTCAAGCCTCACCAGCGGCATTGTGTTGTCTCCTTGAGCAAGACACATTAATTCCTGCTTAGAACTGGTGCTACCCAGGAAGGCCCATCTCGACATGACTGAAAAAAATGTTGACTGGGATGTAAAGAATCAAATCAATTAAAACATTTTACATAGGCTTATAAGGGAAAGCATAAAATAATCTTCTTGTCCGAAACCACTAGGCCTAGAGCGTTGATGAAGACTGGGATAAAGGACACATTATGTCATGTAATATATGCACTGTAGTCATACCACTACGGCAATTTAGGTCTCGTCACATATTCCAGTGTTAAGGCAACTTTCTCATCATGTTCAATTTCTTCATTAATCACAGATAAACGCCCGAAAATGCCTGGGTTCCGATTAATTTTTGTTTATCAGTCACATTGTATCTTTTAGCTTTAAAATTATGTGAAAACTTTGATGTTTGATGTCTAGGCATGAAAAAACTAATTACGGTTTCGTCATTGTGGACAATTAATCAATGACGAAACCGTATAATTATGACGAAACCGTAACTGACATTTTTTTAATATAACTGTACAAAAACACATTTAAAATCTGATTTTACCTCCGTTTTGACAAAATAACAAGAGGTTGTTAACTAGAAGCAAACTTATTAGAAAGTTCTCATTTTTGTCAGCCTTTATTTTAAGGTAATTTTACTATAACACCGGAGTGGGTGACGAGACCCAAATTGCCGTAGTGGAATGACTACAGTGATATGGTTGATTAGATAAAAGTGCATATTGCGGCAATAACATGTTTTGTCACACTTTTTTGTACGCTAACTGTAAAGAGGTTTATTTGAAAAATGAAAAAAAATAAGGAGGATCTTGCCTGGGTCTAGTCATTGATTGCCAGTCCACTTAGTGTGACATTATGATATTAGTAGGTCAATGTATTCTTGTGGTCTTATGATATAAGGCAATCCTTTATTAGGTCAGGTTAATCCCAAGATGATTTCTAAAAAATATCATTAATTGAAAGCTTTTATAAACACCCATACTATGGCTTCCTCTATTCCATAGAAAATGTCAGGCTTCTTTGATAAATGTCATGAATCAGATAAACAGCCAGTTGAAACATTGACAGTGGACTCCGATGTTTAGTCAGATCTGTTTCTGTACTCGTACACATCATTATTTTCAAAATATGAGTGTGTATATGTGCAACAAACTTTAACGTTGGCAATAAGTCTTGAGCTACTGGACCAACACCGGATAGGCGGCAATCAAAACTGTTAATACTATCAATGAACGCAGAACAAAAATCATTAGAAACAGATTTTTTTATTGCCATTTGTCGCCCGACTGGCGACAAATGGCTTTCAAAAATACTGTTTCTAGCGATTTATGATCCACATTCGTTGATGGTTAAGAGTGTTTTTGATTGACACCTATCCGATTTGGGGACCTTGAGCTTTGATATTTCATATGTGTATACCAAAAATGCCAAATTTCTGACCTTGACCATGACATTTGACCTACTTTTGAAACTAAATGTATAATAGTAACAAACTTTTACATTAGTCAAAGTAGTTCATCTTAGGAGACTTGAAATTCAACATGACTGTGTATAACTTGTGTGAGGACCTTTTCAAATATACCAAAATATTTGACCTTGACCTTTGACCTACTTTTGAAAACAAATGATTGTCACAAATTTCAACATTGGTCATGACTTTTGAACCTTTTCAAACATACCAAATATCAGACATCACCCTTGACCTTTGACTAAGTTTCTAAATAGTCTCTTAAGAGCCTTGATAATTTTCACAAGTGCTTTAGTTACCTTGTGGTAAGGTATTTCTAACATACCAAATTATATCACATTGACCTTTGCCCTTTATCTACTTTTAAAAGTAAATCAGTGTTGTGCCTAGGTCAAGATTTCCGGGGGACACAGCAGGGCCGTCGCCGCGTAATAAAAAGTGGTCCGGCGGATGAAGCCATCGAGTGCCGAATGCACAAGAGGGGGGAGAGCAGTGGAATTATTCCCCCCTCTCGTTAGGGGGAGGGGGGTTTGGGGGCCTCACCCGAGAAAACATTTTGAATTTTGAGCGCTTCTATGTGCGTTTTTAATGGGGTTTTATCCGTTTGGGACCAGCTTTTAGTCGTTTTGATCACAAAGATATTGCTTGTCGCGTGAGAAACCGAATGCTGGACAAAATTGTTTTCAGACAGTCACATGCTTTTTTTTTACTTTTTTTTTCTTCAGCATGTTTCTTTGACATTATTTCATCTATGTCCCCGCAGGTTTTAGCAAAGAACTTTAAGTACTGATCCTTGGTGGTACTTCAAAGAGTCAGTTTCGAAAAGATATGTATACACTTAGTCTAGCGTCTTTTCAATTAGAACACCCGTTAAGGATGCAGGCTTCATCTAGGTTTTGGCTTCGGTAGGCATAACATGAGATCTTTCGCTTTATCGTAACAACTGTCGAACACTTCTTTGCTCAGGATTCTTAAAGTCGAGTGGACGTTGGGGGAACCGAACAGTCTTGGGCTGAATTGGAAGAACAGACGGGACTCGTATATCCGTAACGGAATGCAATTGTAATTAAACAACATAACGTTTGAAACATACTTTGTCGCTCGACACGTTAATTATAAGAAGAAAAAAACAAGAAACAATATGTCAATTTGAGGGAATGAAACTGGATCACAAAAATTATCTGGACCTCAACGAAAAGACCTGTCTTCAGGGTTTCCGACCATGCAAGACTCAAACCAACCTACTCAGAGATTAGTTCAGCAGAATGCTGAAATATTGCGTGTAGCAAGTTTATCAATTATACATTCATGGGAGCGAACAATAAAGGCGCTGATCAGACTGCGCGAATGTGTAGGCTGGTCTGCGCCTTTGATGTTCGCCATGCAGCTACGTCAGGTTTTCTCTCGACACGGCCCATAAGAATGATAACGTCCACTGCATGACTATAAGACCATCACATTATGAAATTAATCAGGTGTCATTATAATTTTCCAACGCTTTCACACCTTGGCTAGTTCGGTCTATTGATGACACGTGCAACGAGTGTTATTGATAATTGCATCAATAAATTTTGGCAGATTGAATAAAATCAGAGTAAAAAGTAAAATGAGCCGAAACGAGAAAAAGGGACACAGCGGAAATCATACTCGGCCAAAAAAGTGGTCCGGCGCTCGCCGTCCTGCCGGACCGGCGATGACGGCCTTGCACAGGTGTCCCTCTACCTGAATTTTAGGGGGACATTTACAAATTCTGGGGGACACACCAAATCTTTCAAATTTTTACCTGTTAAATTGAATAGTTATCCGGAAATTTCTGTTCATTTTTTATCGTATTTAAATTTGAACTCGATGTCGATAGATTTGGCTCAAGAAAGGGTGTAGATGACAGTGAAGTAGTTTCTGCTATGGCCTTAGTTTTGAATACACCAGCGAATTTACTATTTCTATACTAAAATAGCCTTTTATCTGGCCTTCTGCTAAGAAATTCGAGTTTTCCGCCATTGTTGTTGTGTATTGGATTAATTGGTAGATTGGTTCCCCTCATTGATAAAGCTCCACTTCCATTACGCATATAACGACTGGTAACGCCTATTTCATTACAAGTAGAGAATCCTACTCATCCGACTGCACATTCTCCAGAAATGATTTTTCAACACAAACTTCAGTATTTTTTTCAGCTGCTATAATTTGATAATTAAGTAAAAGAAATAAATTCATAAACTCCCAGAACAAATTAAACTTAATAAAACGGCTCGTTTAAAAATGCAATTTATGTCAAGGGTATTTTCCAATACCACGTCACTCATGACGTCAGTGTGTATGCTATACGTAGGCGCAATGGCGGCTAGTAGTTACCTGTCTTAATATGCTGACAAGCTATTAAAGGGAGAGAACCAGTCTAAGTAATTGGACTGTGCTATTTACTTCCCTTTATTAGGTTACACTAAATACGGAAATAGTAGAAAACAGCGAAAAATAATAAGCAGATTTTCAAGGTGTGCCCTAAGGCCCGCACTGGGCGCGTTTTTAAGGGACATTGGCGGTAAAATCGCGGGAATCCCGCAATGCCGTGCTCTTGGCACAACACTGAGTAAATAAATAATAAGGTAGATGTTCTCTGCAAAAAAAAGGCGTGGACAAACAGCACAGACACAAATTAGTTTGATCATGCAAGGTCCTCCCTGTTTGCTATTCTGACAAGCATTTTTTGTGAATTCTAGCCTAAGTCAACCCACATTATATTTGAGAACAGAAAGAGAAAAATGTTCGAAATTTTAGAACATTTACCTAGTTCAAACTGCATTTGTTCTTGGGGCATTTGTGTTTCACAATAACATTTTGTTGTCTTAGCTTATGCAGCATTTCATCTGGGTCTTCCGATTGTTAATTGGCTATCAGGTAGTATCAAATTAAGTTTGGTCCAAGAATGTCTACAAGAGTCACAGTCACTTATTGTCAGCTTTTCTTATAATTCCTAGACAGAAAGTCAATGATAACCATCTAGGCATCCTCAAGCAGCACTACTTTTGTCGAGGGAGTTGGACTCGAATACAAAATTTGTGTATGTGCCTTGTTATCATAGAGGATCTTACATGAGTCTACATGTTTTATTGAATTTATTAAACGAGTTGGGGAAAAAAGATAAAATGTGAGGCTTGCCGAGCATTTTATCTCTTTTTCGCAACAAGTTTAATAAATTCAACAATACAAGAGCACAAATGTTAGATTCTATTTATCATATTACATTAAGATTACCTTGAAATCTCATTTCTGCCGTAAAAACATTACAACTTTGTCATTATGTACCCAACATTGTTATGGACATCATAATGTTTCCTGAAAATCTGTAAACCACTAGTGGGTTATCGATTTTATTACATGGTGTTATATCACTCCCAGACACAACGTCATGTGATAAACAAAAATACATCCAAATTGAGCACAAATATTATCATTTTTATTTCAGTAAAAAATGAGATATGCTTGAATGTGTCTTCAGCAAACCTGATTTTGTTGCATGTGTGCAACAACAGCAAAATGGTTATAGAAGTGGAGCCAAAAAGTAAAGCGGTAGAATTTTTAAAAACCTGTCAAAATTATTAAAAAATTTTTTTTTTTATCAGTTTGACCTGAAACCATGTCCCCAAATAAAACTGAATAAAGACAGTACTGCATGTAATTCTCTCCGTATTAATTTTCGTAGCACTGGTGTGCTTTAATTTCAAAGTTAAAAAAGAAATGTGTCACAATGTCACAAATGCCCCCAAAGAAATCTCCAGGATATATGATTTTATAGAACTGAAGCTAGAGCAGGGCAAAGTCACAGTGACCCTGAAACAGTATATGAAACTGCGGCCTCAAGATGTTTCCACACACAAACCAATTTGGGATTCCTACTGCAAATAGTATAGGAGATATGCTCTGAACAGGATTTTTCTTGAACTGAGGCTAGAGGTCAAGGTCACAGTGACCCAGAAACAGTATGCAACACTCCGTCAGGCCCCCAAGATGTATATCCAACCAAATTTAAGGGGTTCCTACCTCAAATTATATAGGAGATAATTTTTCTAGAACTGAGGCCAGAGGTCAAGGTCACAGTGAATGACACAGAAACAGTATGTGACTCTCTTCGACCCCAAGATGTATCCACACACCAAATTTGGGATTCCTATGTCAAATAATGATGATTTTACTGAAAGATTTTTCTTTAAATGTTACTTGTAAAAATTACTGCAGAAAAAAACCAGCATGCAAGGAGGAAGAAACTGCAAACTTAGCCCTTAAAGCGCCAATCACGACTGCAGCAGACGGCAAATTTTGCTACATCTTTCCTAATTTTCGAAAAAAATAAGGTGTGATATTTCTTGAAAATCGTCTGCCAGCAGACGATTCTCATGAAATATCATGCCTTATTTGTTATTTTTGAAAAAGCAGCAAAATTTTTAATTGTTGTCTGCTGCAAATTATAGGTGGCCCTTTATGGGTTAGTAATAAAACTGACAAAGGCTGTATCATTCATCAGTACAGTTATTCAATTACAAAAGGCATTTAATGGTTTTCCCAGGTGGGCCATGAACATGATAGGGCTGTAATAACAGCTCCTGTTTGGCAGCACACTTCTTTCATTAACTGGGATAGCGGCCTGTCAAAATCAATTTACACTTAACAAATTAAAAGAAATAAAACATAAGATTTATGCTAAGGGGTATCTACAGGTAGTTACTGAAAGTATGAACCAAGATGATGTGGGGGTGGTGGCATATTTGGGGGACAACATTTACTTTATTCAAAATTTTCATTTGGGGTGTCGGAAATTAAGCTTTACAGTGACGCACAAGGGTTAACGCCGTAACAAAGTGATTTCTGACCCTCTAAAATTGAAAAATTTGAATATGGTTATACCCATTTTATTAAAGCACTATTCGTAGTTCCGTTTCAAATTGGAACATTGCATTATATAGTCACATATATCTGCATGACTTTGTCATCCATCGAAATGTGATGTAATTTAAATTGACGTCAAACGATTTGCAACAGTGTATCGCTGGATGTATGGGTATGAGGGGGGGGGGGGGGGTTCATTTCAAGTTTAGAATGTAAATTTAATTTAACTAAATAAATACCAAATAATTAATTTTAATAGATAATATTTATATCAAGATATATAAAGATTTTGAGCATAAAAATGTAATCTAATATTCATTCAATAAATGATAATGTTCTGAGTACTCAAAGAATATAATTAATCCTTCTTATCGAGGTTATAAAATTTCAACTGCTTATAAAATCTAAGATGTTGACTGGCTCCAGTGCTTAAAACAATTTTTCATCAATGTGTCATGTCATATACTTGTAGTCAGTCTAACATGCTGGTTAGAGACTTTTCTTGTGAGGTACCAATATAGGTGATGGTCATAATTACAATGGCATCAGAAATCCGGTGAAATTACTTGTTGTCTATAATTGTCAGATAATTGGCTTAGATGGTGCATCTACCCTGTAGGCACATGCTGGTTAGAGACTTTTTTTTTTAGGTACTAGGTAACAATGATGGTGGTAATTACTATGGTATCAGAAATCTGGTGAAATTACTTGTTGTCTATTGTCAGATAATTGACTTAGATGGTTATCTATCCCCTATTATAACACCCTGTAGGTGTTGTTTTGGTATAGATCGAAATCAAAACTTCATAAAGGCCATTGTCCATTTCATTTGCATTATTGGAATCATTACCTGAGGCTATATCAGTTTCAACAACAAATGACACAGATAGTCTGTATGCACACCTTTAATGCACCAGTCATTTGTATCCACTGTTCCCCCACCTACGGGGATGGGCGGGGATAGTGACCCTTCACTTTTCAGAGCCCTGGTATAAGCTCCGCCCTGTGGGGACAAGCTGATGGTAACAACCCTACTCTTAGCCCCACCCTACACAACAGAAAATCTCATTGTGGCAGGTGTCCCAATGTTTTAACCCTCCCTCTTCCCCCAGCACTGGGGGGACAATCAAAAAGTACTTGCCCTGCACCATAGCCCAGCTATTCTACCACTATCCCCGTAGGTGGGGGCCGTGGATACAAATGACTGGTGCATAACCTGGATTATCAAAATTTTGATAGGTTAGAACTTTAGAGCATTAACCGTGCTGAGACCTGATTGACAGGAATACAGTAATTATTGTGAAGAGTTACTGTAGAAAATCTCAAAGTACTGTCAGTGCCATTTAATGTCACCATGGCTGAAGGCTTCCTTTCAGAAATAATAGTGGACTTACATATGGTTTGCAATAGTTCTATGAAGTTGTGCAGTATCTTTTAGTGACAAATGAGCCACGGCATGAGATTTCCAACAATGTGGTATGTGCGACCAGCAAAGGCTCAGACCAACCTGCGCATATGCGCAGTCTGATCAGAGCCTTTGCTAGTCGCTTGAGTATTCTATGACTGTTAAGCTTAAATTACTGACCGAAGATCATTTGGAGTTTCTTAGCTTAAAGGGGGCTCAGCAGCATCTATATACACTTGTCAAAATGCCACATTGTTGGAAATCCCACGTCACGGCTCAATTATGGTTTGCAAAGTTCTGTTAAGTTGTGCAGTACCTTTTAGTGACAAATGATATTCTGGTTCCAGTGAAGATGAAGACCAGATTTGCTGTTTTATTTTACTTGGAGTTTAAAGTGTTTTGTTCTGCAAATTAAATGGCTTATGGGAATGTTGGTGCTTATTCTTTGTTCCATTCTTTTATAAGTGACCAGTGTAGGCTCAGATGAGCATTTCGAAGGTGATGTACTCACCAGGTCCCAATTTGGAATTTCATGGGCAGTAAAATTAAGTTAATATGACTGGGTTTGTGTCTTAATTGTCTATGTATACTTATTCAGTTTAATATCTGTGTGAAGACTCTGAGCAGATTGTGCTACACAATGTGATTAAAATCTTGGCGTCACTGACTCGTTCAGACTTGTGTGGAAGAGAATATTGATGGAACCTTAAATTTCCCGTTCAGGAGCAATATGTGCGCGAAAAGCTTTTTTTGATTGATAACTTATAGCACTGATGATTCCTGGAATCTGACCAGTTATTGAACCATATCTGTAAATATTGGCTATATCCATAGGTTTAGATAAGCAAAAATTTTCAGCGTAAAATTGTGTATATTTTCTTACCCATCAGTTTTAACATATGTTTTGGGTGTTCAAAAGAACCGTCTCATTGAGACGGTTCTTTTGAGTACCCACAACGTATGTTTTGGTTGAGAAATAAGAATATTAAATTTTCGTTACGCACTCTTAACTAAAGTCCTGTTTATCTCAAACAGTTTGATGATGTGACTGATAGTGACTGCATGAGTTATATGCCCAATGTGTTCTTTAATTGGTCCAAAAACAATACATTTTTTTAAAAGTTTTAGACAAAAATTGTTATTATAAAGTTCAAATTTTGAGTAAAATTTTACATTAAATACATAGAGAAATTAAGAATTTGTTTTAGACTGAATAATAGCTTTTTAAGTGAAAAATCAGGTCTAATATTATTGTACTTATTTGTAAGATGCACACCAGCTGCATGCACAGCTCATGGGCCAATAGGCCTTTTGCAAATAAAATTACTTTATCATAATTGAGCCAGTGCATGAGATTTCCAACAATGTGGCATTTTGACATGTGTAGACTCAGACGAGCCTCTGCAGCCTCCTTTGAAGCTTAGAAACTCCTAATGGTGTTCAGTCAGTAGCTTACCAATCAATGAATACTCAAGCGACTAGCATAGGCTCTGATCAGACTTCGTGCATGCGCAGTCTGATCTGAGGCTTTTCTGGTCGCACATACCACATTGTTTCAAATCTCATGCACTGGCTCATATCTTAGACCATTAATATGGTAAAACTTCTGGCCAAAAGGGAGAGCAATACCATTACATAAATCTATATCTATACTTGTAATGTGATGTTCAATACTTATATTCCCTACCTAACAAGCCACTAATTATGTGTTTGGACAGTCTCCAGAATCTGCTTACAAATATTGAGAAATAACAGGAACAATCAAAGTACCGCTGCTGTTTGTTATAGCACATGTTTCCGCAACAATACAGACTTTTATGACTAAACCATCGCTAGGCTGACGAAATTGTGTGATTATTTCGAAACCGTGGAATAATATCGTGAGGATTAGCTATATTCTGGTTCTGGATAAATCTACAATAGGGATCGTTTGTAAATACATGTTGTAAATATAAAATACAGTGAGAATTATGACAGCTTGGTCATCTACATTTAATGTTTGATTGAATGAATCAAGCAATGTAAAAGAGAAAATGTGATCTTTAACTCTCAACGGGTAGTTTTAGTGCTTTTATTGACTCTTTTAGTTTTGACAAACTTAAAAACAAATGATAATTTGAAAATAAAAATGTTTTATTGTAAATACATGTACAGGATTGTGCTTAAATGAGCAATAGTTAAATGTCATTGCGATCTGAACCATCTTGCACTCAGATTGGCCAATTTACTCTGGTGGCCAAAACTCATCAGTTTAGGCCAATCTGGGTGCAAAAGGGTTAAAATAATTACATCTTTTTTCTCTAAAGTGAGATGATTTAAGGTTTATATCATAGAATTCAGAGCTTTAGCGCATTAAGTGCTTTCCTAAAATGGAATCGTCCAGCTGATGTTCTGTCTGATCTGGGACTATTTTGTTTAATTGGGCATGTTTTTCCTGTCTGAGTAATTGGTTCTGGTAGCATCACAATAAGTAAGATGAGACAGTTAATGGATTTCAGAACTTTTTACAAAATGAATATGCTTTTAGTGGTTGATATAACAGGCATGTTGCTGTGTTCTGTTAAAATTGTGGAATTACCTTGGTAATTTGGATTAATCAGAATTTCACAAGTGATTAGAGACATTTTAAGTACTACATAAGCATGATATAATTCTTTCTTATGCCAAGACTTTAACTCATTCCTTGCTAGCCTTGACTTTTGTCATCAGTTCTGATAATCTTTGGGATCAGTTCGAACCCAGATCAAAACCAACATTCTGGCCGTCCTTTTCCGGATCTAAACAGTTCGACACTCTGATAGCTAGTAGTCTTGATAGAATTTTTTGAGAAACTGAATGGTCAAGTCATCACATGAAAAATTAACCAAGTGAACATGCAAAGTGCTTACCTTAGTTTTTTTCGTGGTGCTCTTTGCCATCCTCAACTGTATGATAGCACCAGCTATGTGGTGCAGCATAAGAAAGTCGGTGCAGCATAAGAAAGTCCTTTCTGTGAAAATTACCTGTATGTATTCTCATGGTGTCACAACACTAAAATGACACATTCACCTCATCCCCATCACTGTTCTTGTGGAGATGGCCATGAGTTTTTTGCAACAGCTTTAAAATTGCTTCTTTCTGTCAGTTGCCCACAACTCACTTTAAGTCAAATGCTGAAAGATGGCAAGCTTTTTTGAAAAGCTTACACTTGTAAGGTTAAGACTTTCATTATTTCAATTAAACTGATGAGCAGGTGTGTTGATAAGTGTTTTGACATTGATTGGCTTTGGTTTCAGTTTCAAGAAGCTGAAACAGGTGTTGGCAGGATTAAACTGAAAGATCCAGAACTATTATTATAACCTGGTTTTGTCGAAAATGATTGTCTTCTTTTACTGAATCAGCAAAAATGATACCCTCAGCAAAGATGCTTCACAGTTTATTCAAGCCCTTTTTCTTCTTTTGAGGAAAATAATATACCCCATTTCTTCACTCCATTTAAGTGCCATACAAACTGTTTGGACCCAGATCCAGGCCCAACATAACATTAGGCCTGATCTGGATCCAAACTATTTGACAATCAAAGAATTTTTCGAAAACATTAATTTTGAAGAAAAATCAGCAGAGGACATGCAAAATCACCCAGAATGCAAAGAGTTTATTCTCAATAGCTCAAAATTTATGACTTTTGACAGAATAATTGGAATGAAGCATTTTTATCAGTAGCAAGATTTATACCCTCAACTGGTGTCAATTTTTGTCTGTCAATCTTCTATTCTATTCAGTCTAGAGACAAGCGCTTTTGAGGAACTCGGATCCGAGTTCATAAATTTCGCCAGTAATTGTGTTATCAACACTCTGAGATTAATTGTTTATTTAACTGGGCTCAGCATCTGAATTTAGAAATTACTCTGTTATAAGATAGCCCCATGCATACAGCAAAACATAATATATACATCATTGCCTTGTTTTTGTTGAATCTATTTTATCTATCAAAACCCAGACTAGACTGTTCCAGAAATTAACTTAATTTTAATAAGTTCCTACTGTATAAAAACAGCAAAGTATGCGACGAACAGCCACATACATAAAAGAGGTAAGTCTATTGACCCTTCATGTTCCAATTGAATCTTCCATCTACATGGGATGTTACAGCAAAAAACCCAAGCAGACGACATTTTCAGATGTGTTTTGCTGGCCCTTCAATGGGTAACAGTGCAGACGCTGATCAAATGTCGCCAGATGTAGCATTTCATCTGGGTCTTCACTGTTAAATGAAGTTTACTTATATCCAAAGCTAATCACTGGCCTCAAGTTTTACATGCATGGAGATACGACAAGCTTACGATTTTATCTAGGCTGTTTATTTTGAAAGCAAATCTGACAGAGTGTTGATATATGTAATTTTACTCAGCAGTGATTGTTTTAAAGTACAGGGGCATCTTGTCCCTAGACTGTATTGGAATTTTAGATCTGAGGCCAAGGAAACAATTTCTTACTTTTGAGAGAGATTCAGGAGCACAGAAGTGTATGAACAGAGCGCAACATTTTTTCCCCAATAAACCATTTTTTATTTTAAAGATGCTGTCAAACTTGATCTAGTGTGAAGAATCATTATGCATAGTCCTATTCAAACTTTCACATTGAGAATTGCCCTCCGGGTGATATGCCATAGTACCAACATTTCTAAATCGCTCAATTATGCTCTTCTGGAGCCTTTCTACTTTTCCCCTTTTACTGCCTGTCCAATATCTCAGAATTTGTCAAGATTTCACAGAGATTTTCCTGATTTAAGCATGGCAATCTCAAATTAGCAGACAGCAGTTTGTGATGAATGTTTTTTCATGCTTTTATGAGAAAGCTACACACTCTTGAAAGAAAATATGAATAAAACGTAGCACTTTTAATTTCAATTTTTTTTTTTCTTAAAATAATGCAAAGAAGAAATGGACAAACCAATCAAGTAAGTCATTAATACTGAGCTATCTAGTGGGGATAGGCATCTAGGAGTTGGCCTGAACATTTGTCTATTTCAATACTTTGTGTTTGCCAACAGCAAAAGCTCTGATAAGTCTACACAGGCTCCCCAAGGCCTTTGCTGGTCTCCTCTGTGATAATAACCCTTGGCATGCCGAATATTTCCATATACTACACTTGATCCTCCCCAATTTGTGTATTTTCAATCAAAGTGGAAAACAGTGTTGATCCTGATCAGATGGCTTCATCAGAAGCCAGCTGATCTGGATCTACACTGTTTTCAAAAAAGGATACATCTTGGTTCAGTACTACTACAAGGGTTTAGTACCAAATCTCATGAGCTGACTTGAAATGCTTATGCTGGTACAGTAGTCTAATTTAGTTTTATGGGGTTAATCAATGGATTATATTGTTAAATTTCGAAAGTGAAGCTTTCTCCTTTATTTAACTATATTTACTACTCATTGGAATCGTCTCTTGCTTCTTAGAATAGTCTATTTCCACATGAGAGGATTCACATGTGACCGAGCAAAAGTACTACTAAGTCCAACATAATATTACTCATTTATTAGGTTAAATATAAATCTAGTCCTGTATATAGTCCAAGCACACAGACACACGAACATAGAATATGTCCATAATTATCTTCTTAGAAAATATCCCCATTATCGGCCCAAACAAAATCATTTCTTCTACTTGACTAAATCATAGCTAAGTCCCAAATTTACAGGAAACCCCAACGTGGAAACAGTTCAGAAGTTTAACCATGAAAGCCCCCCAAGCAGGGAGTCCTTGCGTTTTTATAGTCCCTGGAACAGCACTGATACAGTGACTGAATCCCAAATTTGGTAATGTCCAATGGACCATAGGCCTGATTCATACTCTAAAAATATAATTCCTCCCAAAATAGCAGAGCAAAATGTGTACTATATTAAGCACAAAAGCATTAAAGGTGAAGGGCATGGATTCCTTAAGTTAACTTGAACAATACCTAAGGACTCCAGATCAGGATGAATTCAGACAGTGTTATAGGTAATTAGGAAATGATGGCCCCAAAGCACATCACATCCAACGAAACTAGCCAGCCCCTCAACAGGGCTACCCAGAGGGACAGGGATACTCAAGAGGACACATGGCCTGCCTGGATCACCAAGCACCCGGCCAACAGGACAGGAAGGGGCCAACGGCCCACCAGGGTCAGGGGCTGATAATGGCCCACCAGGACAACCCGGGTCCAACCCAACGGCAGTGATGACAGGATAACCGCATCACCTACAGACAACAGGGCGGGGGAACAGGCCTATAATCATAATACACTCATGCCCTCGATATTTCACAAGGAAGCATGCTAAAGGTGTAAATTTATAATGAAACCAGAATTCCTTGAGATAAAACATACATGGAGATCTCATTGGGAACTAGATAAGCAGGAAAAAAGACAGTACAGTTTTACAGATAAAACGTACAAACCTCAAGGCAAAACTTAACACTCTCCCCTCCAAAGCTTAAGTAATCGTCCCGATTATAATAATAATCCATAAATTTATGTAATCCAGATAACATATTCCATGTTCACAAATGTCACAATCACCACTAGTACATCTTAAAATGGTATTTTGTATAGTCTTGAATCACAAACACACTTCACAAAATTCCAGTGAGCGCACAACTTTAGTAATAAAGTTTAATCAATTTTCATCCAACGTAACAAGGTTGAATCAATGTTGATGCGACTTGAATCAAACAAGCATACCCTCTTTAATCTGACATACGATATAACAGTAAAATTCCAAAATGACAGTTGTACTTTCATAACTGTACCAACCAAAATTTGAATTTTGATTACAGTTAATAGCAGAATTAAAACCAACACGAAAATATGTTGGTTAAGCCCAACATGAAAATATGTAAGGCAGAAACAGTCATAGAAAAGAGGGTCCGGGTTGCATTCTTGTGCAATCACTGGATTAAACAAATGGGCCAGTTCATGTGATTATTGCACTACACATAAAGTGAACAATCTATGACGCAGGCGAGTTTGCGCATTCGCACAGTCTCGTCAGTGTCACAGCCGTTCGCATTCACAGAGCTAAAATGCTACTTTTAATGCTCCAAAGGAGCACATGATATACCCAAAATTCTACCATGTGCATGCGACATGCACATGAGACTCATGAACAGGCTAAAACTGTCTTTTAGGGTGCCAATGAAGTTAATTAATTTAACTTTAATTGATTGTATGAAATATTGATTATTTTAACAAATAACAATGCTAAAATCTTTAAAAAAAATGCTTAAAATAACAGAGGCACCAGTCTCTTCGTGATTAATCCAAATTACTGGAACACCGCTGAATGTTTCTGTCATAAGCACCAACTGTGATTAATCCGCATAACTGGAACACCACCAACGGTTCAGCTAAGGGTAGCCAAAAGGTCCAGAAAAGTCTAAACCACCGTCACATCGTAGTAGTTAGTCTGTGATACACGATACTTATGACTTTTATCGTGTACGAAAAGTCTAATTCTGTCCGTTAACGTAATAATCAGTTCTGACAATACACATATAATCCGGTAACATCACCACAGGGGGCACTGTACCGTTGCACAGTGCACAGCTAACGTAAATCAGTGGAACTGAAATGTTCTAACTGATCAGAAAAAGTGCATGAAACGTAATCTGGTTGAACTCCTGCAAACTCGTTTCCCAACTGGATCTAGGTTTGACTATGTGGCTAAAAAGTTCATATTCTTCGACCACAAGGAAGATCCATAGCGTCAATGTCTATTACACGGTATTTATGACTTAACCGTGTACAGAAAGTTCAAAACATTTGGTATTCGCAAAGCAGCGTGCGCAGATCCAGCCGGTATAACGTTTCTGATAAATCGTAACAAGAGCATAGGTTCATGCCCCTGTTTCCTCGAAAACTGACTGGTCCTGGCAGTTTTGTGACCGCGGGGTAACATCGCCGGCCACGCCCAATGTAATCGACGTGAGGATACTAACAAGCAGGTGTGATCGCCAATCATCCTGCTTGTGTTCAACGTTGATCGTAAATCGCTGAGCTGGGTACTCCTGATTCCAGATTCAGCGCGCAGATTCCAACAGAATTCAGACTGAACGCGTAATAATCCATTAATATTAGAATCAGTGAATTATGAATTAATCACTAATAAATTCAAGCATTATTATAACTGATTGCTCTGACACGATTTTCTATCATAGCTCAAATAAACACAAATGACATGGCGAGACTACCAACCAATTTTATTCAAAACTCTGATAATCTGTGAAATACTTAGTCAAACAACGGAAATGCATAGCCCAACAAAGGACTTCACTGATTACCAATTTGAGTGGAAAGTTCCACATTTTCCGGGACAAAAGCATATATCTCCAATCAACAAATAGACTGACCCATTCATCAATATGGAATTTATGCTTTTGAAAAACGGCGTAATGGGCGAATATTCTCGCCATCACTATCTATAATATTAATCCGACAGAATTCACAAGGTAAGGAATAATTTTATCCAGTGCTAATATACTCCAATTCGATAATCTGACACAAAATAAACACTTGTTTCTTAATTATCAAAATTATTAACCCATTCTCACTAAGCGTCCCACAAAAAGGGGATAGAAAACTCTTTGGAACCAAACTAAACGGCGTAAATATATACGTCGCCCTACTATAAGGTCCCAAAAGATTTCACATTTGAGTGGAAAAATCCACAGACTTTCATAGGGCAAAGACATGTTCCCAAAAATAATGAATTCACCCATCCATCATTATAGGGGAATCTGCCCTTGGTAGAATGCCAAAATAGGTTAATATTTTCGCCGAATTGCAAGCACAAAAATATTTCTCTTTGCACAACATTTGAAAGAATTTTACCATACTTTCATACTAAAATATTGGCACTGATTAACCGACGTATAATCCGAAAATAAGAATCTGACAGGGTACCATCCAAAGGATGGAAGTAGAACAACGTCGTAGAGCGCAAATAGCTTACCACAAATTCCATGGTACAGCATTTGAACCAAAAATCACCACCTTATTAAAGATATTCATTTACTGCTATCTTATCACTATAGGAAACGCGTCACCCGATAGCACCAGATCCTTACACAGAGATTAATTCGCAGAACCCCACAATATATGTATTTGGGGAGAAAGGGCAAACTCTGCACCTCTCGTGAATCTTAAGAACAACATCAACTTAAATCCTGTAAAACCTTAGAACTAATTGCCATTTTTAGAAAATTCACAAGAAAACCAAGCTCCGATTTTTCTCAGAAAATGCTCTCTAAATGGTTTTGCTTTTCAACAACTTTATCCAACAATGAAATTTCTTACAAAACCAAACAATTTTTCCACACCTGCAGAGAATAATTCATGCCTCTCAAGATAGCTTTGACACATGCCTCTAGGACAATCATGATCCTGGCTAACTTATCAGTGAAAAATTAGAAAACTAATTATTTCAAGATATGCCTCACTGCCAAGTAAGAGGAAACCCTTAATTTTCAGAAAACAATTACCCACACTATTCTAAAACAACTTATGGCCTTTCAACATTACGTTAAGCACTTAGCACTTTATATCCAAATTTTCTTCTTGATACAGAATAAACTCACAGAATCAACTATGTTGCTCAGATGATCTTAATTTCTGAGATTTTAGTGGTCCAGTTTGACAAATAATCATCTAAGGGCTATTTGTCAATTTGAACGAGCAAAATTATGATATACCACGCTCAGGGTGATACAACATAAATTGCTGCCCCAAAAGCCTTTTGCATTTTGGAAACTCAAATAACCTCCTGACGCTTCTTGTGTCAAAACGATTCACTCTATAAGCTAGGTAAACCCACTTCCTAGCTTAGACCACAGAATCGGTCCACCAAGCCTTGCGTCACAAGACCAACCACAACGATAGTTCTGTAATTCCACATCGACGAATTCATCAGCAAATGATAAAAGACTGCCAGTACTATTTACCCATACTGACGTCAACGTCATCTCCAGGCTGTTAATCGTACGATCTGTATATCCTGTACCAATCGGCTCCGTTTCTCTCAAAATACTGTTAACTCAAAGTAAGTCTCCAGTCCCATGAGCTTTGAGTAATCAAGAGAAAAGATGTAGGTAACTCCATAAACTTTGTCTCTGAATAGGGTGAGGCTTCACCAGAAATATGCGACATAAAATGATCAAAAGTCATTGGAACATAATTATTTACCTTCAGTGTCCGTTTCCAGTCCAAGGGCCAAAATCCAGTAAAACAGTCCATAATATAACTAGGCCCTTTTTCTCACAAATTTCCCAGCTAAATTAGATAGCCAACCGTATTCCTGCTTAAAGTCGAGTTCAGAAGAAATATAGCTGGAACCGATAAGTTCATAAACTAGAGGGGATTCGAACTCCATACCTGGACTGTAACTCATGGAACTAAGTGTAGGACTGTCCATTTGGCTAATAAATCCAATAACTAAAGCTAAAACATAAGTCTCCATAATTCTTCGAAAACGTGTTAAAGTCCGTAATCTTGAAGTTAGAATTCAAAATAATCCCATAGGCTGCCACCAGTGTAAAGAAAATACGTTGACAAAATGACAAGACTGCGCAACTGGATAATTCAAAGTCTTTGTCCCACCGCTGCCACCAATTGTTAAATTTCGAAAGTGAAGCTTTCTCCTTTATTTAACTATATTAACTACTCATTGGAATCGTCTCTTGCTTCTTAGAATAGTCTATTTCCACATGAGAGGATTCACATGTGACCGAGCAAAAGTACTACTAAGTCCAACATAATATTACTCATTTATTAGGTTAAATATAAATCTAGTCCTGTATATAGTCCAAGCACACAGACACACGAACATAGAATATGTCCATAATTATCTTCTTAGAAAATATCCCCATTATCGGCCCAAACAAAATCATTTCTTCTACTTGACTAAATCATAGCTAAGTCCCAAATTTACAGGAAACCCCAACGTGGAAACAGTTCAGAAGTTTAACCATGAAAGCCCCCCAAGCAGGGAGTCCTTGCGTTTTTATAGTCCCTGGAACAGCACTGATACAGTGACTGAATCCCAAATTTGGTAATGTCCAATGGACCATAGGCCTGATTCATACTCTAAAAATATAATTCCTCCCAAAATAGCAGAGCAAAATGTGTACTATATTAAGCACAAAAGCATTAAAGGTGAAGGGCATGGATTCCTTAAGTTAACTTGAACAATACCTAAGGACTCCAGATCAGGATGAATTCAGACAGTGTTATAGGTAATTAGGAAATGATGGCCCCAAAGCACATCACATCCAACGAAACTAGCCAGCCCCTCAACAGGGCTACCCAGAGGGACAGGGATACTCAAGAGGACACATGGCCTGCCTGGATCACCAAGCACCGGGCCAACAGGACAGGAAGGGGCCAACGGCCCACCAGGGTCAGGGGCTGATAATGGCCCACCAGGACAACCCGGGTCCAACCCAACGGCAGTGATGACAGGATAACCGCATCACCTACAGACAACAGGGCGGGGGAACAGGCCTATAATCATAATACACTCATGCCCTCGATATTTCACAAGGAAGCATGCTAAAGGTGTAAATTTATAATGAAACCAGAATTCCTTGAGATAAAACATACATGGAGATCTCATTGGGAACTAGATAAGCAGGAAAAAAGACAGTACAGTTTTACAGATAAAACGTACAAACCTCAAGGCAAAACTTAAAGAAATATTGCCTGTATCGTTCATCAAAAAAGTATGCTAAACAAAACTTAAATGTCGAAAGTATATCTTATAAAAGAGTAGTACAAGAAGGTTTGAGACTTTAAAACTTTTATTTGTAGCAATACGCTTTATTTTTCTAAAACAGCATAGCTCCTGATAAATAATCGGCCATTTCCGATACCAGTTCCATGTTAAGAATGGCATCGGAGCAAAGATAAGTGCAGTCAAACTATCTCTGATCAATTCCAGTTCAATTGGAATCTAAATATTTATGTTGCCAAATGACAACGCTCAGGAATAGTTGTTTTCTCTGAAAGAGAGGTGTAACGATAAGAATATATCCGCAAAATTAACATTTTTTCAAGAATTTTCTGTTTCATCCGAACACTTGCGAAGTGTATATAAGATACAGTCATACACGTTTGAAGTAGGCGCCTATGGGGGATTCATATAGATTAAATTTATGAAACCCGTATGAACAGTTGAACGCTTAACTTTTTCAGCCAAAAAGCATTTATCAATAATAAGATTTGGTGTTTTAGTAATTTATGGAATACAGACACCGAGAATTTCTTGAAATAAGTTAGAATTAAATATCACGCATACTGCGCAAGACCATTAAGTCCCCTTATCGAGCCTCTAGTATTCCTAGCTGTGATTGATAGATGCACATCCGCGCGGCTGGAAATAGTAACTGACCATTGTTACAGGTTGCATATTTACAGCACTTATCAATTGTTGCTACGTTTATATCTTAGTTTTCGCAAGGTGTTTTGTGCTAGTTATAAGGAAATGAGAGATGGATAATAATACTTGCAGTGGTCCAGAAATAACCAGGAAAACGCTATTGATCAGCTGTTTATATCGGTCATACACGACAAGCAAAACTTTTCATGTCGGACTTCAGACAGTTATTTGTTTTGAAGGTATTCAATCATTCTATTTCTTGGCCGATACTAATCCTCCATTTATTACACTTCGATATCATAACCACTTTCTCCCTGATTTTAGCAGAGTCTGTCAAAATCTGCGTTCCTCGTGGTCGCCCTGTGCGTGTTTTGTTTCCCGACATGTTTTTCTTTGATCAACAAGGTTACTGCGGCTGCGCCGATTTTGGGGTCAAAGAAAAGGTCATATGAATATTACGGAGAGATGCGAGAGTTTTGTGCGGGACGTTAAAAATTATTTTCCAGATTCTTTCTCGAATTTTTTCCCCTTTCCTTTATATTTTTATGTTAAAAAGATATGAACGTGCACTGGTCGGTTTGGGAACATTCCATTCCACCTGTCAAAACGCAGGATTCCAAAATTTACATAGAACGGCAAAATACGTAGGGCATATTTCTTTAACACTATGCCAGTGGACTGTATTGACAAAATGGAGGTGGATTGGAAGTACTGCTTTAATGTGTGTTTTTATCAAATAAAGATGAATTTCTCATGTCCCTATTTTATGTTCCTTCTAGGGATATTAACTTCAATTTAGATTGAATTTTGATGATTTTCTGAGAAAATAATGAGAAGCCTTAGTCACCATTGTGAATCAATCAAAGTGCCTCCACTGAGGTTTTTCCAATTTTCCAAAAAGTGGCTGGTGGCAGTCAATGTACTTCTTTAACAGAATTACTTGGAATTTGATATATACCATTCTTTTGACTCTTTGTTTGCTCAGTGATCATATCTTCATTGACTCTGCTGATCACCTTTGCAAACAGTTTGGACTCAGATCAGGCCCGACAACATGTCAGGCCTGATCTGGATCTAAACTGTTTTCACTCTGATGGTATTCCCGAAAGAATATTTTGAAAAGATAAAGTTGATGACAAAACGGAACATGCAAAGATAGTTAGTGATGGTGGTAGTTGTCTAAGAGACTATAAAAATTTGGGCATTTAATGTGGACAAAGACTTCATGAAGTAAAATTTGAGAAATTTTGACACTCAACAATTGGAGAAATTGGATATAAGACCTATAAACAAGTTCCTTGATTTCTAGCTGAATATATAAATGCGCCAGCACATAAGATTTAGGCACAATTATCCCATCAGCGAGCAGCGAAGGCTCAGGCAAGCCTGCATCTATGTGCAGTCTCGCCATAGCTTACCTTCTCGTATACACAAAGTATATTTATGGAAGTAGAGAATGGTCCAGACAAAAAACTAGACAGCCAGTCTTTCTCTAATCATGGGCGTAAATATTAAGGAGGTTTAAATTTTGTGCATTGAGATAAGTATCCAATTCTTATATGCTGGCCCAAATAGTGTTTGTGGTGAATATTCTCAGTGCTTTGATGGAATAGGTAAATTGAAGATGAATTAACATTTTGGAGATGAATTTGTGGAAGTTTATCTTAATATGAACATAATATACTAAGTGCTATATATGATATGTGTTCAAATTACTCTGAAAGAAGAATGGTTTCTATTAAAACTGTGGAATGTGATATGGATGTATAAGGAATATTTCATTGTTGATTTTCTGAAAGTTCTTAGAATCATGGTTTTGGAATATATGGTGACAGTTTGGGACACAGCAGAGCCAAAGACATACTGCCATGACAATGTCAAGGTAAAGTTAGTTTTTTGGTTTGATTTGATTCTTTACGTCCAATCAACAATCTTTCAGTTATATTGGGACGGGTCTTCCTGGGTTGAACCAGTACTAAGCTAGGATAAATTTGTCTTACATAGTGACTCCGGTGAGGCTTGAACCCCTGGCCCTTCGGTCTCGAGTTAAGCACACTACCACTGAGCCACTGCGCTCCCAAAAAGGTAAAGTTAGACTTATTCAACCATACTTGGCATGCATGTACTTACCTCTTCAGCTGCTAATTGTGACTAAATATAAAATCTGCTGTATCAATCTGCTAGTCTATTTAAAATGTCTATAGGAGCAGTCTGATCAGGGTCCACACTGTTTGTCTTTATGCCGAAATTAGTCCTTGACATAAGCATTTTCATGCAGCAAACAACTTCAGCAGATGACAAATGCATTTTTTGCGTAGCAGATGAAGGGCTAAATTTTAAGACAAAAGTTCTAAAACCTGCAGACCAGTTCAAGAACTGTGGTATGTAGTTCTAGAATATTTTTTTTTTTATTTTTATTTCCTAGTGACAACTCTTCTAGAACTTTTTGAATTTTGGCCAACAGTTCTAGAACTCACAAATTGATCGGTTCAAGAACTGATTTAGTTCTTCCAATTCCAAAGTTCTATACCTGGATGAATGTTCAATGGGTTAAGGATCACTGTTTTCTTAGTTCAAAAACTGTTATGTCAGCTCTAGCACAGTTCTAAAAGTTTGTCAACAATATGCTAGTTGCAGGGGCAAATAACTCTGACCAACAGTCCGCTACTTGCTCTGACATATATGCATGTGCAAACAACATAGCTAGTAATGTTGAGGAGAATGCAGTCTGATCAGGGACTATTTGTTTACTTTCTTCAGCACAGAATTTGTCGAATTCATGGAAAATTTAAAATTGATGAAATTCAGCATCTTACTCAACCTGTAGACATGCAATAGCTTTTTTTCTCCTCCATACATTATAATTATCTGTATAGCTCCTTGGAAGAAAAAAACAAACCAACTCATGATAGATATGATTAATTGGACAATTACCAGGGCAATGAAACCATTTTAGGCTACCCCATGAAAAATGGAACCTATAATAGTTTATGTGCATGCAATTGCTTTCTATGAGACATCATATGCATGCATATCATATGCATACAAATGGGCAGACTGACCTGCGCCAAATTGTCTGCATGCAACAAAAACAGATTTTCTTTGAGACGACCTGGCCCATTAAAAAGTATCAGTGCAAGTCATATTATGGCTGAACCAATTTGCATTGTTTTTGATGAAAAAGATGTTTATGGGAAGCTGCTTAGAAAACTTTTCTTTCCTATATTCTTTTCCTTTCACCTCATATATTTGGAAGGTAAACATCAGACAAAAAGATTTCTTTGAAATGGCTATTGTAGATTTATTTGATATATCTTGCTCCTGGCTTTGAGATCAAAGGATTCTCACCTTTTGGCTGTCTTTGAAGTTGCTTAAATCCTCTTATACCATTTACCTGTTAGGCTATAAGTAGTTCTTTGTATACCAACAATGCAGGTACTGCGTGATCATCTGTTGCTCAGCATCTTGAGGGGTATTGTGATCTGCCTTAATAACGTCTAATTTGACCCTTTTGAAATTCAAATATCATGTATTTGAAAATATTATGGAGAATGGAGCATTTGCTCTTTTGGAGCAAATGCTCCATTTTTAATAATATTTTCAAAAGTATTCAAAGCTTAACTTAAATTTTTCTTGAATTTTTGCAATGTTGTCTAAAAATAGAAAATGACGTCATGATCTAAAGATAGCCTATGGAGTAAACGGTTAACCCTGTCACCACCACAGACGAATACAAACCCACCTACATGCGCAATCACCGGGCCTCTGCAGCGATATGCTGTTATATAAATTTTGAAGCAAAAGCTAAATAAAGTGTGGGCCTAGATTAGGCTACTCTACCTAATGGAACAGTCTGATAGGGGTCCAAACTGTTTGGCTGACAGTCCAAGGGCCTGATATCAAAATGTTTTGTCAGCATTGAACATTTTTAAACATTTACTGTAGCCAAGTCAATTACTAGCTTTCACAAAAAAAAAACTCCTCCTCAAATGTCTGTCAGTGACAACTTTTGTCAATGATGCTGCTGATGACCTTTGCAAACAGTTTGGACCCATGTTTTGTCGGGCTTCATCTTGATCTAAACTGTTTGACACTCTAACTAGCTGATGGAATTCGTGAGTGAATTTTTAGACAACAAAAAAAGCATTCCTATTACCCAGCATGCAAAGAGTTTATGGCCTGAGCCACATACTCGTCTCTCTGGCAAGCAGAGAAGACTCAAACCAGCTTGCAGCTCTTTATGGTGAGTCCCCTCAGGGCCTTCACTGCTCGCCCACACATTACGGAGATGTATACCTTATCATTTTGTAGTATTAAACTGGGGATTTTCCCTTCGTAATTGGTTCCAATCAATCTTATGTATAATTGAATTAAAAAATTGTTTGTTTTTTTCTTCCAAAACAGTTTTAAAGTCTTGAAATTTGGGATTGTTCTGAAAGGGAAAATCCCACACACTGAAAAAGATAAATAATGAATAAATCATTATCTACCGTAGCTCTAAAGTGCCAACCAAAATTTGCAACAGACAGACATTGAGAATTTTTCACCTGCTCATAGAGACGACTTATAACACTTTTGCAAACAGAGCAGAGATCAGGGTCTACTCTGTTTACTTATGGAAATATGATTGGATATTAGACGACAATTGATTACTTTGTACAAATGTTAAAGTTTATTTATATAATTATTCATAGACGGTGGAGCTAAAAATAGGATGAATATTCATGAAAGAAAGGGTTAACAAGTCAAATACAGTAAGACTTGATATTTCATATATTTCCTATAAAATCCAGAAAGATCTGACTGGCACTTTTAGCATTAACTCTTTCCTTGAAAGCGGCCACTTTTGTCATTGCAAACAGTTTGGACTGGCAGATCAGTACCGAAAGTCCTGATCTGGAGCCAAACTGTTTGACACTTGGACTGACTTCAGGTGTGAAAAAAAGTCAGCAGATGACAATTAAAGCTTGAAAAATTAACCAGCATGCAAAGAGTTAAAAAATAACTTTCTTTGGGTGGTAAGTACCATTTCTATAAGAGCTGATGATATGAAAAACCTGTTCTGTCATTATAAACAACAAAGGTGCAGATCAGCCTGCACACCAGTGCAGTTTGATCAGTGCCTTTATTGTTCACTGTCTAGAAAGTATAATTAGCTACACTTGTCAATTTCTAAGTTTCAAGATTCTAGCTAGTCTCTGTAGCTGAGCATATTGGTTTGAGTTTTGTCTGGTTGCAAACCACAAGGTTGGTTTTTCTAGTAGCATTGCTCATGGGCCTGACGTAGTGAGAAAACCTGTCTTCGGGGGATTGCGAACAACACAGGCGCAGACCAGCCTGCGCATCCGCGCAGTCTGATCAGCGCCTTTGCTATTCGCTTTTAGGAAAGAACCATATGTAGACTTGCTACAGATGAAATTTCAATGTTCTAGCTAGTCTCTGAAGCTGAGGAGACTGTTTTCAAACTCGCTTTGTTGGAAACCCCGAAGACAAGTTTTCTCGCGACGAGGCCCATATTATGTTCTTTGCTGGGTCCTGTCAAGTTTGAAAGTGGGCAGAAAGTTTCTCTTGGTGCCTTGTTTAAAGTCGGGGCAATTAATCTTAATTAGTTTTTCCTGTTGTCTAGTTTGTACTTTCTCCTTGTAATCACAGACTTCTGTCTATACTTCAAAAAATAATTCCAACAAGTATAAGCTTTCACAAAATGCTTGGTCTATGCTAAGCATATATAAAGTTATTTCTTACATGCGCGGATCCAGGAATTTTTGCCAGGGGGGTCCAGGCCCAACTGCCAGAAAACAGCTCTGAATACTTTTTCTTTTCTAGTTCTCAACTTATTTTACAGTTTTACAATGGTTTATCAATGATTTATTTCAAAGAAAACTATAATTTTCCAAGGTTTCAGAGCTACCTGTGTGGTCCAAATCACCACCACATCTTTATATTGACCAATTCTGGGCACTTTTATGTCTCTGGGTGTCCAACAATGGTTGAAGTCATTATAATACAAATCACTAAGCTCTTGAAAATCAAAGGTGTTATAATTTCAGTTATTAGTAAAACTTCCAATCAGTATATTTTGATGTCATTGGGGATCGTTAGAAATTGGCCAAGGAATTTACATGATTGCCACAAGTCACATGATTTTTGAAAATGATGGATTAAAACAAATCTTAGAGTCTATGCGCTGGCGTGTGACAACAAAATACCCCCATATTGTTGAGTTTTCTGTTTTTATAGACTCAACCATGCTAGCTGAACTACTCAAATCTTTTGATATTTTACTTTGAAAGCAACAACAGCAACATTTTGCCCATATATTTATGCTTAAGTTAATTGCTATTTAAATAAAGTTTGTTACTGTGGTAGGTATAAGAAATACAATTTTCATACAAATATTTTATTTTTTGGATTTTTTATATGGTAATTCAGCAAATAACATGGTGGGGGGGGGGGGGGGATGAAGGGGGCTCGTCATTTTATATGGGATCAATTTAAATAGTTAGCTTGTTAATGCATGTGGCTGTCAGCACTGATATTTATGCAATAATGTGGATTACACTGTGTCTGGGCATAAGATAAAATTCAGACAAATGTCTGATTTATGAATTTGATGAAAAAGATCAGTGGCACTCTTATATTGATCTGCTTATACTTGATTGCTGCCATATGCAAATGTTGTGGTCTTGGTCTTGTGGACATACCATAATATCTCAAAATATATTGTTGTTGAACTGTTGTTATTCAGGGGATCTGACTTACAAATGAGCCACGACATGAGATTTCCAACAATGTGGTATGTGCCACCAGCAAAGCCTCAGATCAGACTGCGCATACGCGCAGTCTGATCAGAGCCTTTGCTGGTCGCTTGAATATTCTATGAGTGTTAAGCTACTGACCGAATATCATTTGAGAGAAATGGTTTCCAAGTTTCATCTTAAAAAACTTCTGTGAATATTATAAAATTTTGGACACTATTTGCCTGCCAAAAAGGCTCAGACAAATAGCACAGACCCAGATCAGACTAAATATGAAGAAGCAGTTTTGGTCAGCTAGGTTCTTCCCTGTTCCAGCCTTGAGTAAAGGGCATTGTTTAAAACATGGATCAGATTGGATTGGAATAGATTGGATTGAATCGGGATTGGAATAGAATGAACTAGAGATTTATCTGGAAAATTTTTAATTAATTTTCATATTTGTGAGTTATACCTGCGATACATCTGAATAATGCTCTAAGTCGGTTCACCCGAATTACCGCAGAGAAAAAACCGGGACTAGTACCGGATTTTAACACCAACCCCGCACGGCGACCATATCAATAGTCATCGTAACACTAGTCAATTTTACCGAAGCCAAAAAAACCCAGATAAAACAGAGGGGAGGTGGAGGGAGAAAGATTCAGATTTATCGTAGGTATAACTCACAAATATGAAAATTAATTAAAAATTTTCCAGATTTGTTTCATTAAACCTACGATACATCTGAATAATGCTGATTATAACACTAATGGATGGTGGGACCATAATATTGTATCACTCACCAGGAAAAAGAAGAAAATACACTTCCCCTCTAATGTGAACCATGGAACGGACTCAGGTCTCAGTCTCACCCCGCAAAAACAAATTTCAGGGTATCAGACATTTGCCATATATAAACCCGTTCGGATAATAACAAACCCAAGTTTAACAGTCCCAATATTTACATATATACAGGGAAAAAACTGGTAATCATCTACATAGTAGTAGCAGGCACAACTACTGCTTGTGCTGCTACCACAGGACCTATCAGGCCTAGGCTACTTGCCAAAACTGACGTATCTCTCACATAAAACCTAATAAAAGAGTTTTCTGATGACCAAAAACCAGCTTTAACCACATCATCCAGCGGAACCTTGTTAGACCATGCCCAAGAGGAGGCTATAGCCCTAACCTCGTGGGCATTTACACTTACAGGAACCTGATCCACATTATTGGCACTATGTGCCAATTTAATTGTTTGTACAATCCACCTAGAAATGGAATCCACAGAGATTTCTTTCTCATAAGAATCCTGATGAGAAATAAAAAGTCTCTTACGGCCTTTCCTTCTTGGAAAACCCTGTTAAAATATATTCTTAAAGCCTCAACTGGGCAAAGAGAAGTATTAACATCCTGACCCTTAAGTACAGGAATAACAATAGGTGAGGCCAAAACAGAAGGAAGTTGATTCTTGGCCAGAAAACCTGGAAAAGTACCCAAACTAACTGAATGTTCTGAAAATTCAATATCAGAGCATACAAGGGCATGTATCTCGCTGCGTCTGCGTCCGGAGGCCAGAGCAGTCAGAAAAACCGTTTTTAGGGTTAGCTCTTTGAATCCACATTCTTCGAGTGGTTCGAAAGGGGCGTTACTCAAGGCAGCTAGAACTATTGCAAGATCCCATTTGGGAAAATGCACCTTTGTCCTTGGACGTTCAAGCTCAAAACTCCTCACTACATCTGACAAAATAGATTCACAAGAAAAATCTATTTTAGATATCTGTTTTAAGGTAGTAGAAATAGCTGAACGATATCCCTTAACAGTAGCAGGAGAGAAGTTCTTATTATGTAAGAAAATTAAAAATTCTCCAAACTGATTTACTGACGGATTGAAGGGATCCACTTCCCTTCAGACACACCAATCCACCCAAGATTTCCATCTGTAATCATAGAGAGCGTTTGTGGAAGATCTTTTAGCTGAATAGATTCGTCGGGCAACTGACTTAGAAATGCCTGACGCCTCCATGTGTTGTTGCATAGCAACCAAGCGTGAAGATGAAATATCTGAGGTGTTGGGTGTAACAACCTGGACACCGGTTGACACAAAAGATCCCTCCTCACTGGGAGTTGGATCAGTGGAGCCACCACTAGAGACAGAATCAGAGGAAACCATGCCTGTCCTGCCCATAGAGGAGCTATCAGACAAACTAGACACTCTTCCTCTAGCACTTTCCTCAGCGTGGTAAGAATCAGGGGAAAAGGAGGGAAGGCGTATGCCCACATCCCTTTCCAGCTCAGAGACAGAGCGTCTGATGCATGAGCTAGAGGGTCTGGAACTGGAGCTACAAAAATTTGTACCTTCCTGTTCAGACGAGTAGTGAACAGATCTATATGGGGGGTTCCCCAGAGCTGAAACACTAGATCTGCTACCCTCTGATTGAGAGACCATTCGGTCTGAACTACATTCCCTTTCCTGCTCAGACAGTCTGCCAGAGCATTGAGTCTCCCTGGCAGGTATCTGGCCTTTATGTGAACCCTGTTCTTGGCACACCATAACATAATTTCCACTGCCATATTGCATAGAGACTGAGAGTGGGTCCCTCCCTGTCGATTCAAATAAGTTGCCACTGTCGTATTGTCGGTTGACAGCAGAATTGAATTGCCTTTGATATAATCCGCAAAGGCTTGAAGAGCTAGCCATACTGCCTGCATCTCTAGAACATTGATGTGCTGGGTCTTCCATGCTGGAGACCAGTACCCTGATGCCATATGTTCCTCCATGTGAGCTCCCCAGCCCTCTAGGCTGGAATCTGTAAAGAGGTGGCGCTGAGGAACAGGATGGTGAAGAGGAGACATAGACTTCAGAAAGTCTATGTCTGTCCAAGGCCTGACGGCATTGGAGAACCAGGGACCTAACACAATTTTGCTGTCCCACTGAGCCGAACTCTGAGACCATCTCTCCTTGAGTTCCCATTGCAGGCATCTCTTGAATGCTCTCCCTAGAGTTAATAGGTTGGCCATAGATTCCATCTGTCCTAAGAGGGAATGTAACTGGCGAGCTGAAGCCTCCTTGGCACCCAACAGCTTTGTCATTGCTTGTTGGAACGAAGCCACTCGGTCTGCCGATGGGCTGACTAAGGCTAGGCCTAGGTTGAAATGGGCCCCTAGGAAATTGAAATCCTGAACTGGGATCAGTTCTGATTTGTCCCAGTTGGGGAGAAAACCTAGGTCTAAAACGGTTGACAATAACTTTCTGCTGTGATGCCATGACTGACCCTCTGACGCAGAAGGTTGAATCCAGTCGTCCAGATATGCGTGCACCCGAATACCTTGGAGACGGATATGCCTCAAGACCGCTTTTAATACTCCGGAAAACACATAGGGACTTACACAAAGACCGAACGGTAGTGCCCGGAACTGAAATGTTTTCCCTTCGAAAGAGAATAGAAGATACCTTCTGGATCTCCGGTGAATCATCATATGGAAGTAAGCATTGGTTAAATCCAATGATGTTACCCAGTCCCCTTTTCGAAGTGCTAGTCTGATGGAATCCACAGTTTCCATCTTGAAGTGTGGACACAGAATGAACTGGTTGAGTCGAGACAGGTCTATGACAGGTCTCCACCCCCCTGATCTTTTCTTCACCAGAAAAAGTCTGCTGAAGAACCCTCTCTTCGGATGAGTGCAATTGACTTCCTCTATGGCCCTCTTCTGAAGAAAGGACGCCACCTGTTCCCTCAAGATTTGAACCTTGAGTGAATCCTGAGGCATGCGGATACACCACTTTGGAGGTACCCGTGACAGATAAGGTAGGACACTTAGTTGTATTCGATACCCACTTCGGATTATAGACAGTGTCCATGGATCCAAAGTTATATTTTCCCAGGCCTTTAGGAAGGAAGAAATTCTTCCTCCTGTTGGTAATTCTGCTCTTGGAACCAGATGCTTGAAAGAGCTGTAGACTGCATCTGGAGAGGCCTGGAAAACGAAGTGGGCACCCCTAAGGGGCACTGGACTTTGGTCCAGAACCCTTCTTAGGCAGTCTGTTAAAATAGGGTGCTTTAACAGCCTTCTTCTTTTGGAATTTATTAAAAGTTTTGCCCTGAGAAAACGTGGACGTTCTGGGCAAATTGGAACCATCAGAAACATTAGGTTCACTAAATGCAGGCTTAGCTGGAGTGTCTGGGGTCTTAGGAGTCCTCTTCTTGAAGCTTGGTTGACGCTTGTTTGCACCAACAACGGCCATCTGCAAGGATTTATGGGCTAGGCCTTCCTTATACTGCCGTACCACTTCAAGGAATTTACTTCCAAAAACAGTACCAGACTCTATTGGTTGCACACGCAGAGACCTTTTAACTTCAGGATCTAGGTCTGAAGCATCCAAACAAGCATCTCTGCGTGCCAAAAGAGGTCCTGAAGCCAGTCTTGCCAAGATCTCCACTAAATGAGACTGGGAAGCTGCCACAGCCTGCAGGTAAGGGGAAACCTCCATCATGTCCTCTCTAGACAAGGAGTCCTGCTGGATGGTCTTCAGTGTACCGCACAAAAACATTTCTGAATGCGATGCTACTTGCATACCCGTCTGTGCCAGCTTTTCCCAATTCTCAAGAGTAGAAAATTGGACTGCCTGAGATGACGGGACCGTTACACCTTGCTTTAAAACATCCCTTATCCCAGGATTAACAGGAGGAGGGTCCATGGTAATCCTAGGATTTAATGCTTCATAAGAGGAAGGGAGACAAATTCTTGGCTTGCTATTTAAAGCCACAAATGAGCCTCCCTTGAAACACTTAGGATAGGATGGAAGAGGAGTCATAGGGATTTCCTCTTCCCCCTTCAAGCGTTTATCCATCCTGTCTAAAACAACTACCACACTATTTGACTGTGGTAGGGCTAATGAAAGTTCATCGCTCTGCTCAGATTCCTTGAAGAAATCCAAAGCAGAGGCCCCAACGGATTTATGCTTCACTTCAGGTACAGGACATAAAGACTGTCCGAGCCTGAAACGAAGCTTCAAGGGTGAGGTTGGCGCCATAAAACTGGTTTAAGCCCTCCAGTAAAATATTTTACTGACCGTTCCGGGGCGGTGCTTCTTTTGTGGGTCTTTTGTGTTTTTGTTCTGTCTTGTGTTTGCTATGTTTTGTGCGCGTCTGTTTATATGTGCTTCGTGGTCACCTGCTGGGAAAGGGCTGACCTCTTGGCTCTCGTTTGTGGTGTCTTCTGTGAGTTTGTCACTTTCCCATTGGTATCCTGGGTCAGGTGTGGTACTTGATTGTATCGTTCCCTGATCTTTGCAACCTTACTTACTTCCCAATAGCCTCCCTGTAAGACAGGGATTCTTTTGGACAATCCTCCTCCCTTTCTTCATTTGGCTCATCTAGGTCAGAGTTACCTATTCTTTCCTCTGAGCCAACGTGAAGCTCAACCTGATCTGTTGACTCATGGCTATCATGCAATTCAACAGGTAAAGGTGTTGACTTTGGATTTAAATTGTCTAGTCTACTGGTCAATTCTTTTAGCATCTGTCCCTGTTGCTGTACCAACTGAGTCAGAACAGAGACAGAATTATCCTGCTTCACAGGAGAAGGTGAGCGGGACCCAGACAACTGTCTGGCTCTCGACCTAGACAGTTGTCTGGACCTAGACTGGTGTCTGCTCCTAGACCTGGAGTGGTGTCTGCTTCTAGACCTAGACTGATGTCTGGTCCTAGAAGACCTAGGTCTACATCTAGGGGACCTAGATCTAGGATGCCTATCCCGTCTGGCATGACCATAACTTATAGGCCTAGGCAATGGGGACCTGGACCTGTGCCTAGACCTACGATGTTTGTGTTTCACGCGTCTAGATCTTTCTCTAGATGAACTAGACGCACGACTAGACGAGGAACTAGAGGAACTTACTCTTATCCTCTTAGACCTATGCCTCCCTGGCCTAGAAGTGTACTGCCTAGGCAAAGGCTGTTACTTGAAGGTGTAACAGATCTGGTCCTTTCATGTCCTGCAGAAGAAAGGCTTCTCCTGGAAGGACTGATAATGTTATGATAAGGAGCTTGAGGGAGCGAATCCTGGGCAAGCTCGCGACCATATAAGACAGCGCCAGGAGCCTGATGGGACGAATCCTGTTCAGGCTCACGGTCTATCTCCGCAGCTATAATACCAGGAGTCTGAGGGAGCGAATTCGATTCAGGCTCGCGGTTAGCTCTGGAAATTCTAGTACTAGTATCAGTCACCTGAACACTAGAACCAGATAAAGAACCTAAAGTTGCCGATTGTTGGCCAGGACCTTTTTCAGGAGCCTGGGCAATTCCCTTGCGAAATGGTCTAGAACTGTTCTAGAATGTTCTAAAATTATTCTAGAATTTTCTAGAACTATGTTCTAGAACTGTTCTAGATATGTTCTAGAATGTTTATGGGACAGATGTAGATCGTAAATGGGACAATTTTTTGTTCTACAATTGTTCTAGCCGAGGTCAAAAAAATTGTTCTAGAAAAGTTCCAGAAAATTCTAAAAGTTTTTCCTAGAACAGTTCTAGAACAAATCAATTTTGTTCTAGAACAGTTCCAGAACAAATCTTTAGAACATTTATGGAACAATTGTAGAACACCCCTCATAAAATGTCCCATTTAACGTTCTATAAATGTCTCAGAATAGTTCTAGAACATCTGTAGAATGGTTCCAGAACTATTCCAGAAATGTTCCAATGGTTTGTTCTAGAACTGTGCTAGAATTAACCTTGGTTTGTTCTAGAACAGTTCCAGAACAAATCTTTAGAATGTTTATGGAACAGTTGTAGAACACCCCTCATAAATTGTCCCATTTAACGTTCTATAAATGTCTCTGAATAGTTCTAGAACATCTGTAGAATGGTTCCAGAACTATTCAAGAAATGTTCTAATGGTTTGTTCTAGAACTGTTCTAGAACTAACCTTGGTTTGTTCTAGAACTGATCTAGAACAAACCTTTAGAATTTTTCTGGAACAATTGTAGAACACCATTTAACATTCTAAAAATGTCTCTGAATTAATCCAAAAATATTTTTAGAATGGTTCCAGAACAATTCCAGAAATGTTCTAATGGTTTGTTCTAGAACTGATCTAGAATAAACATTGGCTTTTTCTAAAACTGATCCAGAACAAACCTTTAGAAATTTTCTGGAAAGACTGTAGAACAACTCTTCAAAAATGTCATATAAAGCATTCTATTAATGCCCTCGAATTATTTTAGAGCATTTAGAATAGTTTAAGAACAATCCAGGAATGTTCTAGTGGTTTGTTCTGCAACTGTTCTAAAAAATCTGAACTTTTCTAAAATAGTTGTAGAACACCTCCCCAAAAATGTCCCATATAGGGTTTGGAAATAAGATTCCATCGAATGCTACCTTTATATATCTGGAAAACTGTTGACATTGGTTTAAAACCCCAATAAGTAATCCCCAAATGCAGGTGACACAATAAATAAATAAACATCAACTGGATGAGAATTATTATAGGGGCCCTAAGTTGGCCTAAATGTTGTTAGTTATTGCCACCCTGTTACCCCACCCATTTCAAAACATTGTCATGCATTTGACCTTGGAAAAACAGCAACTACAGCAACAATTAACATTAATAATTAAGAAATTGTGTCTCAAGCCTACTCACTGTCCCAGACTATATAATACTGTCAAATTTGCCATCTAGAAACTGCCACAAGTACTTTTTGGGGAGCCTTCATAATCCCTCCAATTCTGGCAGCCATGTTTTTCCCAACATCAATCTGGTTAAATTTATGATAATGACATGCTTGTTCTAGAACTGTTCTAAAAATGTTCTAGAACATTTTTTAACTTTTGTAGAACTTGCTGGTTCAGTAAATTTCAGTAAAATATTTCTCCTGAATTATCAGTGAATTGAAAAATAAGTAACATTCATTGCAAACTTATTGGATGTTAACTGCTCAACCTCTGTTTATAGTAATTAAGCCATGATCATCTTCTCATTGTGGTAACATGCCACCCTGTATTACCCCACCCATTTCAAAACATTGTCTTGCATTTGCTAAAAAAACTTACAAACAACAACCCCACCATTAATCAACATTAAAAACCTTAGAGAAACTGTTTCTCAGGTCTACTCACTGTCTCAGTCAATGCTACTATCATGTTTGCCATCTAGACATTCCCAAACACATGTTTTTGAAGAACCTCCACATTTTCCCTCCAATTCTGGCAGCCATGTTTTTCCCATCATCCATCTGGTTATGACATGTTTCCTCTTTAAATGTTCTAAAAATGTTCTAGAACTTTTTAGAACATTTCTAGAACTTGCTGGTTCTATAAAAGTACTAAATAAGTTCTAGAACTTAATTTGAATTTTCTTTTACTTATTTTGCCCTTTTTTTCTTTCTTTCTCTATATACTGCTAGACCATCCCTTGCGAGTATTATCGGCAAGTGTACTTTGTGCACTCCAGGTTGCAGGATGAAAGCCTACAAGTAATTTAAACATATCTAAATTACCTTAGGGTTCTTTAACCTGCACAAGGGGTGACCTTCCCTGCAAAGGGGACATCCAGTATACGACCACCAGGCCTCCAGATAAGAGTGCATATTGGAAAATTATTTTCTTTATTTCTCACCCAAAACATGTTTTATGTTTTGGGTACTCAAAAGAACCATCTCATTGCCAAACCACTGAGCTACCTGATGCTTTCTGCTCTTGAGAAGTTTCAAAAATGTTCTAGAATTTATTAGTATATTTGTAGAATTAACTAGTTCTAAAAAGTAAGACAAATGTTCTAGAACTTAATTTGAATCATTTTTTAGAAGTTTCTGTCAACTTATTTTGTTCTTGAAAAGTTCTAAAAATGTTGTAGAATATTATAAGAACATTTGTAGAACTTACTGGTTCTTGATTGGGTTTAAAAATGTTCTAGAATATTTCAAGAACACTTATAGAATGGAAATCAGTTCTAGAATGTGTTTGATTTGTTCTATAACAATGTTCTAGAACAGTTGTAGAACAAGAGTTCTAGAACGAAAATATTTACCTGTTTAGAACAGTTCTAGAACAGTTCTGAATGTTCTAGAACAGTTCTAGAACACCTCCAATTTGTAGAACAAAATTTCGCAGGGGTTGTCGCAACTTTAGATTTGGAAGCTCTCTGAAGTCACTTAGAAAACTTCCTCCAAGTGTCCTCAGACCAAGAGCCACAAACCTCACAGGTAGATGTGGGCGAACAAGAGTATCCCCTACATGCCCTGCACACCCTATGATCATCCCAATATGGCATTATTTTGGCACACTTACCATAAATGCCAGGGCAATGTTTGTTCCTAGTTGACATACCTAAAAAAGAATGCAACTAAAGCAAAATTCAAAGCAGAATTAAGCCAGATCAAAAATAAGGAAAAATACAACTAAGAATGAACGAAAGCAAAAGCAAAATAAACAAAACAAAAGGTCGGAAAGCCTATTATCCGAACTAAGGTACGTTACGAAATTCTGTTCGATACGTCAAACAGAACTTCAGAACAAAAATAAAGCAAATGAACTGAAAAATAATCAGAACGAAATAACAGAACTTGAAAATATAAAGAAATAAACTGCTGCGGGTGGGTGAAACCTCCTTACTACCACAATTACCGGCTACAAGGATAAATATTCTTCTTCAGTCAAAAAAACGTGTCTTTAACGGAAGCCGCAGAGGTAAAATTGACTAGTGTTATGATGACTATTGATATGGTCGCCCTGCGGGGTTGGTGTTAAAATCCGGTACTAGTCCCGGTTTTTTCTCTGCAGTAATTCGGGTGAACCGACTTAGAGCATTATTCAGATGTATCGTAGGTTTAATGAAACAAATTTGTATTTTGCTTTACTGTCTCATGTGACTCATTCAGTGAATGCAAACATGCCAATCCAGTACTACCTTAGTGCTTCCTAGTTTATACATGTAAGTGACATTTTGAGCTATCTGGAATGCACCTATATTCCATTTCATTCCATTCCATTCCAATCCAATCCATTCCATTCCTGGACCATTCCATTCCAATCCACGTTTTGCACAATGCCAGAGAAGAGTGTTCGAAATTTTAGAACATTTACTGTATGTATTTACATTTAGGGTTGCTCAGGTTGAGCCTCACCGGAGGCACTCACAAGACACTTTATCCTCTGCCTATAAGTACTGATTCATCTCAGAAAATGGCCAGACATATATGACCGAAAAAATTGTTGACTGGAAGCATCAACCAAAAACTCAAATAAATCAGAGTCTGCCTAATGTTTCACTTTCGAAAATACAGTAAAACCTGTGTAAAACGGCCACCCAAAAATAGACAAAACAAAGAGCTTACTGACAAATGGAAGCTTAATGTAGGTCGAAAGTATTGCAGAATGCTCCCCAATACTTTTGACCTGCATTAAGCAATGATTGGTATTGAAAACCAATTTTCGGTCTTTTTGAGAGTGGTTGTTTTACACAGGTTTTACTGTAACTAAACGGTATGATTATGCACCACACTTGAACTGGTATTTAGTGTTAATTGATTGGTATTGAAAACCAATTTTCGGTCTTTTTGAGATTGGTTGTTTTACACTGGTTTTACTGTAACTAAGTTATATGATAATGCAGCACACTTGAACTGGTATTTAGTGTTAATTATGATATGAGGTAAACTTGTGGCCACACTGTCTGGTTGATATTATTGAAACTAATATAATTTCAAGGCAGAGCTGACATAGATGTTGACATGAGGCTGTCAACAAAATATTTGTTCTACTGAACCAAGGTATATCCAATTAGCTGGTCGCTAACTCTCAATTAGCAGTAGCTGATCAAGATCTACCAATAAGCTGGTCTCTACTCTCAATTAGCAAGCTGATCACGATCTACAGTTTACCATTAAGAATGTGACAGCTGGACTGATAATTAAGTGAAGCAAATTCATTTATAATAGCTGGTTTTTATGTGGGCCCCATAATAATAATGGTGACAAAACCTGTCCTCGGCACTTCCGACAAAACGAGACATAAGCCAATCTACTCAGCTACAGAGACTACCTTGAATATTGAAAATTCACTTGTAGCAAGTTTAGATATGATACTTTCTAAAAAGCGAATAACAAAGGAGCTGATCAGACTGCGGGGATGCGCAGGCTGGTCTGCACCTTTGTTATTCGTAAACACCGAAGACAGCCATACTGTTGGCGCCATTTAGGATTCACATGAAATATCAAACCTGTTTTCAGTTGCTTAAGATAAATAGCAACGAAATTTGAAAATGTTTTCTGCTTCAAATTTTTGGTGGCGGGATTAAGGGGCAAATAGTTAGGCACCAAAAGATGTTGTTACAGTTAGTAAAGTCTTTAGCAGTAGCATTTTTCTCAGGTATCATTCAGGTGTTGCAGAAGCTGCTCCTGAAAGTGGTAGCAGTACTTTGAGGAAGCCTTTAGTTATGAGTATAAACATACTGTTGTAATTCAGGTGAAAGCAAAAGTACCATGTGCTTGCAACCATAATGAATGTTGGTTCCTGTCAAAAATCAACACTTTTTTGTGTAGATTTCAATTAAACTGCACATGTCTCCGGTTCTATGCCTTTTGCCAGAGGCACAATGTTTGGCCATGTTTGAGCAAAGCAAAAATGCAAATCAGACTGCATTTCTATGCAGTCTGATTTGGATTTTTGCATTTTCCTTGAGGTTTTGCATTTATATCCATGGTTGCTTTTGATGTGATGTGGCAACGTTTTTTTGGTTATGAATGTTTTTACCAGAAAAGTTGTTAAAATCTACTAAAGTGAAGCATCACTTTTGTATAGATCAGTTTTCTAGCGGATTTACATCAGAATTCTGTGTTGAGTCAACTAGTTATATTCATTATAAGAAAAGATACGGAAAATGTGAAATTTTGAACGCGAAATAGTTGAAAAATGTTTGCATGAAAATTATGGAGGAATACATACGAAAAAATTTAGGGGTAAGTTTTGTTTTGAATATCAATGTATTTCTAATACATAATTGGAATGAAAATAAAGAAAAAAGTTTACAGAATACAAATATTTCATAAAGTTAAACTATAATGTAGTCAAAGAATAAAGGCACTTGCTTGGTTGCCTCTTCCCAAGCTGCATGGTGGTGTCTGGGCTTCTCTTAAATCGGCCGTCTTGTGTTGCTCACACACCCCTGTCAACACTCAAAATGACAAACTTCTGTGTGCACACAGAAGTTTGTCATTTTGAGTGTTGACAGGTGTTGACCATGATTTATAAATACTATGCTCCACCCTTAATGTCAACAACTACACGAAATATCATGTACTGTGCAAGGTCAAGATCTACACTAATGCAGGTGGTATAAAATAGTTATACGACGGTTTGTCCACCAACCACTCCCTAAAGCTTGTGGGTTATCTCCACATATGTGCGTTATAACTATTATAGGCCTACTTAAGTACAGTTAAAGGACCAGGGGAACCAGTTTATCATGTGCCACAGTCTTGACCCAATTGTAGTACTATATAGCACTATTTATCAGTTTCCTCTCATATTAACTGCATTGTTGTACGCTGACCTGATAAACATTGGCTATCTCATGCCATGTGTCTTTGTTTGTTTGTTTGATTTGATTCTTTACGTCCCAGTTAAACAGGGACGGTCTTCCTGGGTTGAACCAGTACTTAGCTAGGATAAATGTGTTTTGCTCAAGGACCACAACGCAGTGACGCCGGTGAGGCTCGAACCCGCAGCCCCTTAGTCTCGAGTCAAGCACTCTACCACTGAGCCACTGCGCTCCCTATCCCATGTGTCTTTATCGGGTCATGATGATGTTCCACTTTTTAAATGACGTCGCCAATGATGCTGATTCGACATAAACATCGATAATTACATCATAATGGCTAAGTTTGAAGAGTGAACCAACGGATAAACTGATTATTATAGAATACCAGGTTCGCGTCTTTTGATATAAGTTTACCAGGCAAGGCTTCAAGAACGCTTGTTGATTCTCGAGGCTTGCAGAGCAATTTGAAATATCAAAAGACACTCACTGAGTATATATAAGAGACTGATGGCATAATGTAATCCATGGAGTGGTGTCTTGAAATGACTGGAGTGTGTTTTGGTCTGTTAGTAGAAATTTCAGGAAATTATTCTTGAATTCAGGATTTTGAGGCTGAATAATTTCCATAGGCTTCTTTTAGGCTCTTCATGATCAGGACCTTTGTCATTAGTTCCATGTTTGATTCTTTACATCCCAGTCAACAATTTTTCAGTTATGTTTGGACAGGTCTCCATGGGTTGAACCAGTACTAAGCAAGGATAAATGTGCCTTGCTCAAGGACACAACTCAGTGATGACGTTGAGGCTTGAACCTGCGGCCCCTCGGTCTTGAGTCAAGCACTCTACCATGGAGCCGCTGTGCTCCCTTATTAGCTCCATGGGAAGTATAGCTAAGCTTGCCACACACAAAATTTCAATATACTAGCTTTGCATGCTGGATTGAACCAAACCCGGGGTTCTACAACTTTTCTTCATGCTCAACTCAACTTAGCTTGAAATATAAGGCTCATAAATGTTAAAATGCCAATGTTTGTTTGCATTTTAACATTTATTAGCATGATAAATACAACATCTGAGAGTTTGAAAACAAGAAAAATCTTTATTTTTGAGCATTATGTTTTTATGAGCAATTGAATTTCATGCTCAATTGAATTGAACATGAATTTTTTTATAACCCCTAGGCATGGTAGCAAACCCAGAAAACAGGTTTTCTCACAAGAGGCCCCATATAGAGTCAGTCAAGTTAATTCTTGCTATCGATTGCCATGATTTCCATCTGTTTGCTTCTAAGGCATGTCAAGTCAGTTACTCCACTCCAAAATACTCAGCTCCTTGCGCTACAATATGCTTTAATTATTGTGGCTGGGAAGCAATTAATGGTGTTTCAATTGTTATGATAACAAGGGGGAACAGCTGTCAGGCAGCCACATCATTGCTGACATAATAGTCATAACCTTACTTCACCTCAGAATTAATAGAAACAATTCCTGGGATTGATACCAGGCCAAGTAGTAATTGGGAGGTTGTCTTTGTCTAGATCTTGACATGCTAAACATTGTTCTTGTTTCACCCCTGTCCACCTGTGTATGTGTGTCTTGAGCCAGAGGTCAGGTTGTGCGGTACGTAGGTGTGGGGTTGAGGTCAGGGTGTGTATTTATATCTGTGCTTGAAGATTTTCAAGAACAATTGTACTTTAACTGTTCAAGAACATGCCTTAGGAATAGATTCATTCTTGCGTTGATTTGTTGCTATATATATTAGTTATTAAAGTGATAAAGTTGATAAATCACGAGTGCAAAGTGCGAGTGATTTATACACTTATGACTGACTGACAGACAGTGATATACTAAGCAACAAATCGCTGCCAGTGTGAATTTATTTCGATTCTAACACACAAAAGATTAAAAATATGAGCAAATCCTTCGGAGTTAATAACGATTCCGCCATCTTGAACAGAGCATTAGAATTTCTCGTAACTCTTGTTTGGATTGAAACTCATATTTTTATGTACGTTTTTATTCGCTCAGTGGTAGAGTGCTTGTCTTGAGACAGGAGGGTTGCTGGTTTGAGGTTAACCACCATCACTGCTTTGTATTCTTTAGCAAAACACATTAATCCTTGCTTAGAACTGGTTCAACCGAGGAAGAACTGTCCCAACATAAATGCAAAATTGTTGACTGGGACGTAAAGAATCAGATCAAACAGAACAAACGTCACGCCATTTTTATTTTATCATAACCAATAAATCACTGAACTTAACTATTGGCTATATAGGCAATCAGAGTAAGAATATCTTTTTAAGATTTTGTGATATATACGCATTATCATAATAGTAACTTGATCTGGCGTACTGTATCACGTTGAGTGGATGAGGTCATACCATCGCATCACCAAGACGCATAGCATCGAGGGTGATCCAATGGTATGGCCTCATCCACGAGCCGTGATACTGTACGCCAGATCATGTTACTATTATGATAATATGTTTATTATATGCCTTTCTTCTGACATTCTTTCTGATTTTAAAACCTGTTTTGGTCTTTAACCCTGAAAAATTGGGGGAACATTTGCCATAACGTTACGTTTCTCGACGTCACGTCAACATGTTTTCCATCTCTTTTTCCATGCTTGCAATTTACTTTACGTAACGTCGTGGCAAAGGCAGGTAACCGACGTAAGCCTCGTTTTAAAGGATAGTGATATGGATACAGAGAACCTCAGTTCGCTGATCCGCCTTTCTGTATCAGATGGCCAGAAAACAGCGAATCAGTTATAGGTATATAATAAGCTCTTATATCATTCTTTAAACATTCTCAAACATTTTTAAGAACCTTTCTTGAACAGTTACCTGTGTCGCTGTTGTTCTTTAATTGTTCTAATAAATTGAGCTGTGACATGAAATTTCCAACAATGTGGCATTTTGACAAGTGTAGACTCAGCTGAGCCTGGGCAGCCCCTTTTTAAGCTTAGAAACTCCAAATGATGTTTAGTCATTAGCTTAGCACTTATGGAATATTCAAGCGACTAGCAAAGGCTCTGATCAGACTGCACGTATGCGCAGGCTGGTCTGAGCCTTTGCTGGTCGCACATACCACATTGTTGGAAATCTCATTTGTTCTGGAATTTTTTCAAGAACTTTTCTAAAACATGGTGCTGTCTTTCTGTTCTTAATTTGTTCTTGAACATAATAAGAACTTTTCTTAAACACGTTCTGCCCCTCTACGGAGCAGGGCTATTTTGTTTGCACATGCCTTTCCTGTCTGCATGAGTAATTTGGTTCTGACACTCAGAGTTAATGCTGGTAATATCGCAAAGTAAGCGCAAAACAAAGTGCTTTTAACTATTTCCCTGCAAGTGTCGCCTGCCGTTAAAATTTGCAAACAGTTTGGTCCCAGATCAGGCCCTACAACACATTGGACCTGATCTGGATCCAAACTGTTTGACTTGAAAGAATTTTTTGAAAAAGTAAATTTTGAAAATAAACCAGCAGAGGACAAAAAAGCATGCGAAATTACCCAGCATGCAGAGTTAAAAGTTTTTTATGTACTGTGAATACATGCTGCTAGCAATTAAATGCAATTAGGGGTAGATTACAATGCCCCCAATAAACCCAGCAGGTTTAATTGAGCATGAGCTGTTGATGCTGCAGGGAGGATGAAGGCAACACTATACTAATAGCTAGCTTATGTGCTCTTATGATAAGATTAGCTCAGGTGTTACTGGCTTATTTTCTCAGATGAGTCTCTCATTTTCCTTTTATTTTTAGTTCACCTAAGCGTAGCTAGGTTCAAAATGAACTATTGTGATCAAAATTAATTAATGATCTGTTGTCCATCGTCTGTCATCAGTCAACAATCTGCTTGGTGTCTCATGATTGTTGTGTTACTCTTCCTTGTGGTGCCATAGGTTTATCTGAAGCTTGTGATTGTGGTATTTCCTGATCATACTCACTCACTATTTTTCATAGAGATTTTATTTATCAATTTGTTCTAATGATTTTATATTTTAGTCTGCCAAATGAATGAATTTACAATATTGATGCTACCTGAGAAATCTGCAAATCTAATTTCTAGCATAAATATTAACATCTTCCTCGAGGTTGAAGAGTGCGTATTAAACCTGGGTCATTATGGGGTGTTGTTGTAACTTAATTAGCTTCATCAGTAGGTTTGTACATGTGCTTAAATGGCAAATGAAGTTTATCATCTTCTAGAACATTTGGAGCTCCTTGGCCAATCCATAGAATCAGATCTCAGATGTACAATGTACTTGACACCATTGATCACATGATAATTTATGTCATAGCAAAAATTATTAAAAGCACTACAATATACCATGAAAGGAAGATGCCACTGCGATGTATTTGGGTATAACCAGAATAATTGATTTTAATTGGACTGACTACACATACTACCGAGCTATTTTCCTGCCACCATTTTTTTGTGGCTTTTCCATGGGTAGAAACCAGTACTGAGCCGGGAGGGTTTATGATTTGTGTGTTTATTATATGACGGGAACTCCCGAAGGCTCAACCGAAAGTGGTTTTATGGAGAAGCCGGGAATCGAACCTGTAACCCCTGGTTTACAAGGCATAGCGCTTATCCACTACACCACGGGGGCTTCTCTGACACCATTTTGGGCAATCAAAATTGAGTTTTTCTGAGCATAATACTGAACATCTTAGATCAGTTCTGAATGCTAACAGTGCTTTAAATCCTCATCTGATTATACTTTACCTGCCAGTGTCAACTTTTGATAGCCTTTTGAAACAGTATGGACCCAAATCAGGTCTGACAAAATGTTGGGGACCCAAACTATTTGACATTCTGATGGCATTCCTGATTTTTTTTAACAAAAGTTTATTTGAAAAAAAAATATCAGCAGGTGACAAAAAATCATGCAAAATTTCCCAGCACAAGCAAAGAATTTTGTTTTGCTTGAGCAAGTTTGGGATGAGGATCTAAAATTTCTTGGTCTCCAGTGAAACAGAAGCTGAGCCAATTACCTGTTCAATCAACACAAATTGTATCTTTTATCTGACATTTCCAATCAGAGCCAGCCTTGTTCCCATCATCCCTTGTTTAAACTCTTTGCATGCTGGGAAATTTTTTAGGAATTTTGTTGTCTGCTGATTTTTTCAAGATAACCTTTTCAGGATAAAAATTCAGGAATGCAACAATTTTGATTTAGATCAGGCCTGATATATTGTCCCTGACAATACATTTGTCGTGCCTAATCTGGGTCCAAACGACAATATTAGCAAACAAAGAGTAAAAGTGGGGGAGGTAAACCCCATTTGTTCTTCATTAATGTATTTTTCTATCAATTACATTGTACATTCTGGGTGCAAAAGGGCAGTACACAATTTTTTAGGTGTGTGCTTATAAGAGTGTGTGTGGTAATTTGTCGTATATTTCAACCTGCCCCAGCCAGAATGGAACCTGTAGCCTAGGCAAACACTCTAACTACCACATTGCTGTACTGCAAGGTAGACCAGTAGAAGTGTGCTTAGGCTCTGGTTGACAAATATTCTTTGTTTCTGGGAGAGAATGTTTTGTTTAATCTCTCCCATATACCATTTCCCACGGGATGATAGGGGGTTGTCATTGCTTCGTCACAGAGTTTCCTGATAACTTTGCACTAAGCATTTTTGAAAGAAAGTCGTAATACACAAAAGAACTTTTTCTGTTGCATTTTACTGACTGGTTTCTAGCTGGAATTGCTTTTGCATATCTAGTGAAATGATCTGTGTTTACAAGGATAATCTCATGCCCACCCCCTTAGATGGCTCAACTAACACTTAATCAATGCATTTTAATTCCATTGGTGCAGAGGATGTGGTGTTGACTAGTTCAACACTTTTCGCAGGGGCTGTCTTTCTTCTTATGCAGCGACCACAGGTTTATATACGTTGCTTGATAAAATGTTCAAACAGTCTGGCCAAAAGAACCATCTCTTTACCATAGAAAGAGTTCTTTCACAATCCTGGTGTTCCAGGTTTGTGGGACAGCCATGAAAAATGTCATCGCTCAACGAGTGTGGCAAACACAGAATATATTGAACTCTTCATCACTTAAAAGGACACCATCTGGTAGATGGATTTTGTCCAGTCTGCAAGAAATCTCTTATCTAGATTATGAGCCTCTGCTTCTGATGATGTGAGCTTGTGCCTCTCAATCAAAGAATCAACTTTAACCCTTGACTCTATAGGCTATTTTTAGATCATGTCATCATTTCTATTTTTAGACAACATTGAAAAATTCAAGAAAAATTTCAGTTAAGTTTTGAATACTTTTAAAAATAGTATGGAATATGGAGCATTTGCTCTATTTTCCATAATATTTTCAAATACATGACATCATTACAAAGGCGTCAAAAGACCTTATTATGGAGTCAAGGTTTGAGGAGAATTGATCTCTTCCTCTTATATAGTGGATGCCTCTTCTGGATCAAGATCTTTCTGGGCAACCTCAGTAAGGGACTTTACAAATGGCTGATGGATGTTCCACAGATATGGAACTGCAAAGGTGTAGTTTGACAACTCCAAAAGCCAACACTGGCTTTGCTGAGGTGAAAACATACATCAGTCACAACACTGAAAGTTGCCCCATAGAGATAATCCTGAACTTTCCCTGTTATGGTCCCATTTTAGGGCTAGAAATTTCAATTTGTGAATAGGATAATTCTTCTCTGACTTTTTAAGACTTTGACTAGCATATGCAACCACTCTATTCATTGCATCTTGATTCTGGTAGAGTACAGCTCCTAAACCTGTTGGACTTTGCATCTGTGTGTAACGTTGTGTTCCTTGAGCAAGACACATTTATCCTAGCTTAGTACTGGTTCAACCCAGGAAGACTTGTCCCTTTATAACTGAAAGATTGTTGATGGGACGTAAAGAATCAAATCAAACAATTAACAATTTCAAGTTTTCCTGGTTCAGTGTGGATTACTAAAGTCCTCTGACACTACGTGTCCCAAATAGGTCACCTCGGCCTTGAAAAATTCACACTTGGATGATTTTAGTTCCAAATTATGTTGATTCAATTTTGAGAAGACTTCCTCTAGTCTCTCCAGATGTTCTTCAATAGTTGTTAAATCTGATATTTTTTAGATAAGACAGTCTCTCAAATTTAAAGCAACATAATTTGAAGCTTAAGACATCCAAGTGTGAATATTTCAAGGCCCAGGTGACATATTTGGGACATGTAGTGTCAGAGGAAGGAATCCACACTGAACCAGGAAAACCTGAAATTTGGAAATTATTCCAACCTGTCCCAGTCTAGAATCAATCCTGGGTTGCTGGATCTACAGGCAAACACTCTACCACATTGCTATAAAAGCAGGCTTCTACTGCAAGGCAGTAGAAGTTTATAATATACCTCAGCCCCGTGACAATTTAATCAAATGTGATATTACATTATGCTCCATAGGTCTAGATGAACAAAATGTTATCTTAAATTGTGAATTTCTTATTAATCAGCTTTAACATTGAACATATGCTGAAAGAACCTTCTCATTGAGACGGCTCATTTGAGTTATGCATGTGTTTTGGTCCAGAACTAAGAAAATTATTAGGTAATCTTATCTAATTTAGGCATGTACTATACCATACAGTAGAACTTCAATGGCTCAAACTCTGATGGCTCAGTCACCTGTGCTGGCTAGATCTATGATCATGGTCCCTACACGTCATTTTAACCATATTCCACCCTGGATGGCTAGAACTACCTTTGGCTAGAACTAGTTTCCATGGTCCAAAGCCTGTTTGAGCCATTGAAGTTCTACTGTATATGGTTAATGTTCTTAAATTCAGAACACTTTCCTCTATCTGATCTCAAAAACAAAATGTTTGTCAGAATAGCAAACAGGGACAACAGTGATCAGACTGTTTCTTTAGAAGCAGTCTGATCAGGGTCTGCACTGTTTGTCTGTGCTCTTTTGGCAGGCAACTAACTGTTCAAAATCATAGAACATTAAAAAAAATACTGTATCTCTGGTTACCCAAAGGTGAAGAAGGAATAAAAATGTCTTCAAAGCAAAGATGTTTATTTGAAAAAATGATTGATGTCAAAATGTTTATCTGCCCTTATTTAATTGAAGTGTGGTTATATAAATTTTGCAGTTCTAAGATCTTAATATTTATCAACACTCATAAATTAGATTGCTATGATATATATTGGAATAATCTTGATAGCGCTAAGAAAAGATGTACAAGGTATAGTTGCCGTGAGCAGTGAACTTTTTATTTCTCACCAGTTAATCTTCTTTCATTGAAAAACTTTGATTTGTTTTTGATTTCTTTGTAGACCAATGAAATTTTTGATCATGTTGCCAACCATGCCTCTAGGGTCCAAATAGTCCATTTGCTCCCATAGACTCATAAAAAACAATCTTATCTAAAACCATGATGTCAACAGCTCAGATGAGCAATAAGGCTCTGATTGAGCCTCTTGTATATATCAAGGGTTCACAGGTTATAATTTCAGAGAGGAGCAAGGTGTGGCTCAGTGGTAGAGATCTAAGAGTGTTAGACTTGAGATCGAAAGGTGGCTTCCCACAATGCCTAATGTACCCCCCACCCCCCAGTGACTTCGGCTGCCGTCTGCTCTAAGGTGGTGATTTTGCTGTTGTTTATTCATTGTTTGTTTAATCCCATTGTTTTTGTCGGTTTAGTGTTTTGCAGTACATTGTGTCCTTTCTAGTTTTGCAGGGAAGAGAGAGCTGGTTGTTGTGTTCTGAATGTCGTTCTTTAACTCTTCCTTGTGATGTCATGGGGTTGGTCTGTAGTATGTGATTGTGGCATTTCCTGGTCTTTAAGACTCACTTACTTATTGAGTAAGCCACCTTGTCCTCTGCTTAGTACTGGTTCAACTTCCCAATATGACTGAAAAATTGTTGACTGGGACATAAACCCTCAACGCAAACAAAATAAATTGTTAAAAATTATTTCTATCTCTGAAGATGGATTTTGTCTTAGCAAACAGTGAAGATCATGATAAAATGCTGCAGTTTGCAAAAGTACCTGCCCTAAACTGTCTATAGTCTAGAAACAAACCCCTCTACATGTGCCCGTTTGGGATTTTGTTATGGCAGAGGTGTCTTTTCTCCTAAAAGCTGAAATGTGGTAGATGAGTAAGACTGATGTGGTGCCATCCTTATTATGCTCACTGAAGGGAAAGTATATTAATGTTCCATGAAGGGAAAGCATATTGTCACCAGTTCATCCATCCATCTGTTTGTATGGCTGAGGGGACACAAGTTAGTACCTATTATGGGTTACCGTAAGCGTTTAGCTTAGCCAATAAAAGTTATTTCTTCCGTTTTTGGGTAGTTGTTTGTGGATGATCTGGGATGAAAAACTGTTTTTGAGATTTGTTTTGAAGGATGCATCAGTGCCATACTTTATGTGAGCAGTACCTTGAGAAAACAAGGAGTTTCAAATATTATAGAGGACAGGCCAATAATACAATGAAACTCATTTTATCCTTTCCCCACTATAGTCACAGTGCATGATTAAGTTTCTAAACAGTTTGGAATCTTAGAAGAACTGTTAGTGAATGCTTACTATAACCCTTTACTCCATAATAACGCCTTTTGACATACAAAGTATTTGAAAATATTATGAAAAATGGTACATTTGCTCCTTTTTTGAAAATATTATGGAAAATGGAGCATTTGCTCCAAAGGAGCAAATGTTCCATTTTTCATAATATTTTCGCAAGTATTCAAAAACTTTGCTTAAATCTTTCTTGATTATTTTTCAGCGGCAGCTGTCTATAATCAAATTTACTCTAAATTATCCACCAATCAGATACAATCTTACATCTGCAAGTCTGCTATCTATGCTTATTGAAACGGACTATCTAAATTATCCACCAATCAGAAACAATCTTTCATCTGCAAGTCTGCCATTGTCTTGCGTAGGCGCGATACTAAAGATACTAAACAGTATTTGATAAAATGCTTCCGGTCGTTGACAAGGGCAAGTCTGCTATCTATGCTCATTGAAACGGACTATAATTTCAAGAAAATCACAGCAGTTTTCTTGGGTCCTGTTTAAAAGAATTCCATTCTGTCTGGAATTGCCTGTTTATAAAACAAAACGCAAAACATTTTCAACATAATTCACCTTTTGTTTGAAATATGTTGGGGCTATTTGTTTTGTAGTATCCGTTTATAGTCGAAAGTCAGTTGGTTTGGGCTTCCGATTGCGACAATCGATTGTAAAATGACGCAATCGATTGTAATCGGTTTCCAACCTTAGTCTAAAGTCTGTGCTCAAATCTGCCTGTTACGATCTCCATATAAACCATTTCATTTTGCGGTGAGAAAACACAGTTTATAAAGCATTTTTCCCAAGTCAAACGTGATCGGTAAAGCAACATGATAACCTACGAAAGTTCCAAATGGAGCGTCTGTGGTTACCGCCGTACGATTGGATAAAATGTCTGCTGTTCCAGTTATTGCACCCGAGTATTTAAAGCCGATTCTGAGGTTACCGCTACGATTGGATAAAACGTCTGCTGTTCCAGTTATTTCACCTGCGTATTAAAAGTCGATTCGTACCGATGTCAAACAGAAAGAATACAAAAAAAAATCTTTTTCTTCCCATTTCAGTTCATCCCTTGGGTGATAAGGTATTATCGAACTAAAGTAAAACCATTCAAGCCTGGAGCTTCCGTAATGGTGGTGCATTTATCGGAAATGTTGTACGTCAATGGGTGTAGACAGTATAACTAACGTTCAGCATTCAGCAAGAAACATCTTTTCTTAAAAGTTTGATTAAGATATATATTGGCAAAAAGTTAGCCCAAAACAGAGCACAGAGGATGACTCTAATCCAGCAGGGGAAGGTGTAAAGTGCTTTGACTGCACGTTATCATGGGCTGTGCTTCAAAGTATAGAAAGGAGATGAAGTCAAAAATGAGTTGTGTTCTAGACTCTAGTCCAATATGTTTAACTAAGGTCAGGATCAAGATGCTCATGATTATGTATTATAGATGTAGTCTGGCAGCCAACATTTTCGAAACAGTCGGATTCTGTCTAGTCAAAATGTGTTTGAAGTGTTAGTATTTTTTTTATTCCTTGACATGTACCATAAAAGCACAAGCTTAATTTTAATCAACATAAGAAATAACAAATAAAATGCTGCAAACAAAAACATATACTGAATGTAGCTAAGCATGTGTGATCACTTATAAAAGGTATAGGGAATTGATTGTACTATCGATAGCTAGTTGGTTTAGTCTTTCCGATTCTAAACCGATAATCGATTGTGATTTCAAACCGATGGCCCATCACTACTATCCGGCTCAGCCCGGGTTACCCATTTCACCCGGTTGTGTCAAAAAGCTGTAACCGAACCGAATTCGGCCGAACCTACCGAACTTACCAAATATTCACTGTTTTAACCTATTGATTATAGGTATGTGATTTTCTTTATATCCATTTAAGTTTTTGGCCAATATCTCTGTATCCTTAAAACCCCTTCCAGTGCCTCACTAAGAATAAAGGTGTCGTCGAGTTGTCTCATAAAGTGTCGACGAATTGTCTCAACATCTGTCGGCTTCGGCGACATTCCGGTATATATGGTATGTTCTGCCACCAGGTTTCTTTGTAGTAACTATAAATAGCCTACGCATGTAGATAAATACAACGGTCTATATATAGATGCCAGATTAATATCATTACAAGGTTAGCTTTTAAAAAAGCTTAGAACCATTGCATGGAGTTTTACAGTTATTAAAGAAGAACGTTTATAGGGGAGACCGGGGCTAGTTCGGCCTCGGGGCATGTTCGGCAGAGGCTATATTTAGCATGTAAACTAAGATATGGGGCCGGGAAACATATTTGGAAATTATTTGTGACGAATTTGTCTACATGAGTAGGCCTACACAATGGCTGCATTGTTGAAGGGTAGATTGATATTGTACCAGAAAACTCGTTTTCTTACATGATTAGTAAATTTTTCATAGTAATTTCTACTTTTAATTCCTTTCTTTCAATCTTTACTGGTTTCGCTCATACTTGAGCATTACACCAGAGATTGCGAATTTGGAAATTTTGATAAAATAAAAAACAAAAATAACTCAAAAACAAAACAAAAACAACACAAAAAAACACAAAAAACTTTTGGCTGAATTTTTGTTTAAGTAAGGAGTGCCCTAAACTCCTCTGTGAACTGGGTATTGGCCACAGAAGGAGACAGACTATTCCAATGTGGAATAGTTCGGGGGGAAAAGGAAAATTCTTCAGGGCATCATTGTATGTCTGGTGTCTGCGGTATTGAGCACTATGTGATGATCTCGTAGTTTTCAAGCGGTGAGCAGGGGTCATATACTTGTCTTTTTCAATAAACACAGCTCCACAATGAATCTTGTGAAAGAGAAACAAGGAGGACTGGTCCCTCCGGGCCTCAAGAGATGGCCATTCAAGCTCATCAAGCATTAGGCCGACACTACTCGTGTTTCGCCATCTCCTGCAGGTCCAGCGGGCTGCTGTCCTCTGAACTTTTTCAATCTGATTGTTCTGAAGTTTCGAATGAGGGCTCCAAATGGGTGCTGCATACTCTAGTTTAGGCTGAACCAAAGTTTTGTATGCAACTTCCTTAGTACTCCTAGGTGCAAAAGCCAAGACCAAGTGTCTTAGTTGCTTTGGAAGAGATTTCTGAGACATGTTGACCCCAATCCATGTTATCAGTAATGGTGATACCAAGGTACTTTGCCGACTAAACATTTTCCATAGTTTGATTGTGTAGTGAGTAATCGAAGAGAATTTGTTTGTGATGCTGATGCCGAGTCACTCTCATTTAGTGACATTTGGCTACATTAAATTTTATTTGCCTATCGGCTCCCCACTGTCCTAAGCTGGTGAGGTCTTCTTGCAAGGCCAAACAATCCTGAAGTGAATGTATATTCCTATACAGGACACAATCGTCTGCGAACAGGCGAACAGAAGACCTGATGTTATCCAGCAGATCATTTATGAAGATGAGGAACAGGACCGGACCTAGGACCGATCCCTGGGGCACACTGGATAGCATTGGGACTGGATCTTAGGCTTGGCCATCTAAAACAACTTGTTGAGTGCGCCCAGAGAGCCACGAGTTGATCCACTTGTGGGTGGATCCTCTAATCCCATAAAATTCCGATTTGTGGAACCTTGTCAAAGGCCCTAGCAAAATCCATTATGATTAAATCTGTATGTTTGTGCCCACGATTCACAGCCCCATCCAGGTTGCTGATGATGTTGTGCGCAAACTGGACCAACTGGGTTTTGCAAGACCTCTGAATTCGGAAAAGATGTGTTAAGATTCTGATTTAAATTCTATATTTTTTATTACGAAAGGATTATGTGCTTTGATATGAAAAACATTGTTAATTTCTTCTCCTGCATCTTAAAAGGAGCTGTCACGTGATATTTGGAAATAGTCTGTCAGGGGAAAGTTCGGCCACTTAAGTCGGAGCAAGTTCCATCCATAGCCAAACTTGCTCCACACTTACAAAAAATACATGCCATTATTATTATTACTATTATTTTCTATTTTATTTTGTATTTACACTAAAACGAGATGTATTCAAAGATTGGAAAGAAATAAGTTAACAAACCTCTAAACCCATTCAAACCTAGCGCCTTCCTATGCGCCATTGGTACACAGTAAAGACCCAGATCAGAGACAACAGAGTGAGGATTCTGATCATGGTCTCCACTGATTGTTTACAGATTATAAAATTTGATGAAAGTTACTACCCAATAGCCCTTTGATTCCAAACTGGTTCGTCCGATTAATAAAGGAGGGACATTTTATTTGGCATTAATGGGTTAGCGGGTCTAAGAGTAATTCAACGAATAAATTGGCCCAAAAAGCAAGACGATAATTTGGACAATTTAAAGCTGCATACTGTGTAACTATGAACATTTTTCGGAAAATTTTATTTTCTGTTTAAATCATTCGTAAAAGTAGAATTAAGCTATGTTTTCACAATAAAAATGTTCAGTACAGCTGAAAACTGCATGGAAAAGAGAATTATCTTACCAAATAGGTGTATTTTTCTCTTGTTGGTAATTATTTGCGTCCCTCCAATAATTCTAGACCGTTTAATTTTACATAAATGCTGTTGTTTTGATAGTGATAACTTGTTAAGATTTACGAAAATGGTAAACTGTTTACCTGAATTTGAGTATTTTTACTGTGTTCTTGAAAAATAAAAACATTATTTTTAAAATTAGAAGATCAAAAGTTACAGACTATGCAGCTTTAATACGACATTTTAAGCCAAATTTTTGTTCAATTTGTATTCCGAAGAACCAACTTGGATATTCCATATGTTAGGTTAATGTCGTTACATATTCTTGGCCCTTTGCAATTCCAACTACAGAAGTTTGACTGTATAATATTGGCCTTTGTCGAACTTGCCCCGAGGGGTGGCCTAACTTTCCCCATTGCGGGGCAAGTTCTGCCACCATGACCTGATCTCCTTAAATGAAGATTACCCTTTATCGTATAGAGACACATGTTGTGGGTTACCGGGACTGATACCGCCCTATTGTGCCTTACTTAAATATATAGGTTTCATAGACCTAGATTTAATAGTCTTTCGAAAACTGTACATTTTCTAAAATGGGGCCGAACTAGCCCCGGTCTCCCCTAGTGTTTTTATATTGCATTTGCCGAAGCCACTATTTTCAGTGTTTCATGTGTTTCAAGCTATGGGTATTTTTGTTTTAGTTAACGATTTGTATATAGGTGATCCATTGGAAGCAAATTAAACTCAGGAAATATGCATATTCCAGTAAGACTCTGCTCATAAACTCACTGAATAGTGGTAGAGTTAACCTCCGCCCCAACCGTATTCCTCAATCGAAGTCAATGCACATAATGCCTAGGGGGCATATTGTAACTGACCCATCTACATTTAGTTATTTCATTACTTTAGCCTAGAAAATCCGAAGGCTCCACGTTTGATCTGGATTCAAGCTCAGTGGTAAGGCAGTGATTCATTTACAATTTTGGGCTTATGGGTCCTGGGACTCGCTGGTTCCCATATCAATGAGTCCCAACTGCAAACTTATGAGTCCAGAACACTATTTTAATGACAAGTCTGCAATACTATTGCATCCTGGGACTCGCTGAAATAAAAACTTTGCATCCCAGAGACAAAATTATGCGCAAAAGATACAGGATGCGCAGGTAACAAAATCACTGGTCAGGTCTCTAATTGGCCTTTTCGTTTTTAGAAGCAATCCGAATTCCAAAGTTAATCAACATCGCTCACGCAATGGTGGAATTTTGGAAGTACGTGGGTCATCCAATAAAGAATGAGACTTTTTCTATAGTACAGTGAATTTACATGCTAGACTTAAGAAATCTCGTTCAAAGCTAGCATGTCTTTTTAGCTATTCACATGAACCATATTCGTTGAGTTACACAGTTCCAACTTTTGTTGCTAGGCAACATTAGAAGACTAGGCAAACATCCGTGGCCAGCTCAGTATAGGTGGTCACCATGGCAACAGGTTAAAATTTATAGTTTATTTTTCTATGAATACTTATATATTCTCATGCAATATATCTATAACCAAAAGCAGAAAGTAATGTTTCAGAGTCTTGAGCTGTTTCCATGGAAACAAAGCTTAAAAAATCAGGTTTTTAAGAAAAATCTGGTATTTTCCACTGACATCATGACTTATAACTTTAATATCAAGTAGTCGAAGGCAATTTAAGTGAACAGGGTTCTGTTTATCTATACCTGATTACAATCAGCTGCACGTAGTGATACATTTGGTGGGATATCCTTCACTAACATAGTTACCATAGCAACGCAAAGTAGAGCGTTTATAAAAAATCGAGGAAATCGGTTGCTAGGCAACCAAAATAACGGTTATGCATAATAAGTTCTTGTTTCATTGCATTTTATGTAACACTAAGATTGTTCAGTAGAAAAATGATTTCAAGAGGTTGAATGTTATCTATGAGCGAGAATAAATGACGTTGATTTACTGTGGGTATGCAAAAAACAGTGTAAACGTGGCCATGCATCTTCAAATTCTTCCACAAAACATTCCGTTACTATGGCAACTGATCAATCACAAGCATATTGTTTATATTCCTGAATTGCTAAGATGTTATACTATTAGTATTGTGAATTTTAACTAAATACACACATAGATTTTCTATCTATGAAGAAAGTCTTATTCTTTATTGGATGACCCTCGTAGCTTGATCGACGGGGAGTTTGAGAAAGAACAGTAAAAGACACTGCTGCTGGGGAGTAATCAACTTGCTTATGGAACAGGCCCGAATCGAACACTTTTAATCCCTTTATTTAATATTAAATATGAAATATACAAAATATACCATAACTCCAAACATTCTTAGTTATGAACTACTTTTAACACTGCAATAGTGTAACAGGGGCTTTGAAACCTACGCAGCCAGATCAATGCTTAAACTCACACTTCTCTTTTACAATACAACTCCTCCACCAACTGACTTTCCAGACTGATTACAAATTTTCACCGTGTCCCTACAACAGGCTTACAATACACTTTATCCCTTTGATCTGCAAAAGACATCGTTCACATACTCTGAGTCAAACTTTCACGTTGGCAACCTTCAATTTTTCACCTCATCCAATCAATCAACATCTAACACCAGTCTTTTGTGCATAAAAAAACATCTTCCAATTACAGCAGGACTTTAAATGTATGTTCTCCTTTGAATGCCGCTGAATATCTTTTTTAAAGATATTTCTTGTTATTGTTATCTAAAAATAGAAACTGATTTCATGATCTAAAAATAGCCTATGGAATGGCTACTCAATGTGAATTAAAGACACAATGGATAAACAAACATGAAGAATGTGACTGTATAAACCAAGCCTTTAAAAAATGACTACGGTAGATTTTCTAAAATTTCAAACACTAGTTGCCTGCCAAGAAAAAAGCCTAGAAAAACAGTGCAGAGCCAGATCAGACTGCTTCTTTAAAGAAGCAGCCTGATCAGGGTCTTCCCTGCCTGATTGCTATTCTGAAAAGCATTTTGTTAATTCCAAAACCATCATTTTATATTTGAGAAGAAAAAGAGTAAAATGTTCAAAACTTTGGAACATTACTGTAATCAACATACCGTGTCATTCGATTCCTATACATGTACTGCAAATGATTGGATAGTGTCATACAGTTGCAATGTCTTGATCGCTGCCACTCCCTGACTTTGGGCCATATGGGTTGAGCATGCTAGGTTTGCACCTGCCGGAAGACAGGATTTTCTTTTGATATGGCGGAGGTTATTTTTGTCAGGTAATTACCTGTTACATCATCACTGAGCTCACTTCAACTGAAACTAAAAACACATGCTCATGCAAAAAACAGAAACCTTGGAGTCTTCAAGGCTCTGTTCGGAGCTTTACAATATTTACCCTAAACTTTTGTCATGCCACTTTTTTATCCCCCGATGGGGATAAAGCGATCAGCCTGGCGTCTGTCCGTAGACAAATGCTTGTGCGATCAATAACTTTAATACCCTTTTGAGATATTTTGATATTTTTTTTGTAGGCATGTACTGTATATCAGGTCAAGACGGTATGAATAGTTGCTCTCCCTTTGCTGGCTTTTTGAGTTATCTCCCTTGAATGAACTATATAGGGGAAAGCTTGTGCACTCAATAACTCTTATACACTTTGAGATATTTTGATGATATTTGGTATACATTTGTATCAGGTCAAGAAGGTGTGTCACATGCAAGCATGGTTGCTCCCCTAGTTATATCCTGTGAATGAACTCTTTATAGGGGAAAGTTTGTGTGCTTTATAACGCTTATACCCTTTCAGATATTTTGATAATAATTTGTAGACATAGTTATCAGGTCAAGACTGTGTGTCAGGTTTAAGAATGGTTGCTCCCCCTTGCTACCCTTTTGAGTTATCTCCCTTGAATATACTTTAGAGTGGAAAGCTTGTGCACTCAATAACTCTTATACCCTTTGAGATATTTTGATGATATTTGGTATACATATATATCAGGTCAAGACGGTGTGTCACATTCAAGAATAGTTGCTCCCCTTGCTGCCTATTGAGTTGTCTCCCTTGAATAACCTTAAAAGGGGAAAGCTTGTGGGCTCAATAGCTCTTTTACCCTTTGAGATATTTTGATGATTTTTGGTATACATATATATCAGGTCAAGATGATATGTCACATGCAAAAATTGTTGCTCCCCCTTGCTGCTCATTAATGAGTTATCTTCCTTGGATGAACTTTAGAGTGGAAAGCTTGTGCACTCAATAACTCTTATTACCTTTGAGATATTTTGATGATAATTGGTAGACATATATATCAGGTCAAGACGGTGTGTCTGGTTCAAGAATGGTTGCTCATCCCTTGCTACCCTTTTGGGTTATCTTTTGGGTTGGTGAAATAACACACTGGCATTGATTTTTATTATCTGATGGCTCACACTGTTCTTTATACTCAATTGAGTTATCAGCTGAACAAAGTTTTCACCAGCCTATGACCGGGCTCCATAGCACAATCGGTAGCGAGTCGACTGCAGATCCAGGGGTCTTGAGTTCAATCCCTGCCTGGTCCCATACTTTTGTGGAGATTGATCATGAAATAATTTCTACGGTCAGCCTTAGTAATGATTCAAATTTACCTCATCTACTTATGAATCTTTGAGGCTACTGGATCAAACTTCAAATATGAAGGGCAACTTGTGGGGGCATCCATGTAAAATGAACACTTTTTCTGGTCTTCTTATTATGCCTCCCCCCCCCCCCATGACAATGGCCGGGGCATTAAGTGTTAATTCTGTTCATCCATGCGTCTGTCTGTCCGTATGTATGTCCGTCTGTTATAGTTTTGATCAGAATTTTATGAAGCTTGGTCACATTGTTAAGTACCATAGTGTCTTCTTTAACTTCGATAATGGTCTGTATCACACCATTTCTTCAGGAGTTATTGCCCTTTGTTAATGAAACTTCACCATTTTTTATTGTGTCCGGTCTATAAGTCTAATTACTTTAAGTTTTGATCTGAACTTTGTGAAACTTGGTCACATTGTTTAGTACCATGTCTTCAAGTTCAATAATGGTCCATATCGCAGCATGCCATCAGGAGTTATCGCCCTTTGTTTATGAAAATTCACTATTTTTTTTAATGGTGTTCCGTGTATAAGTCCAGTATTTTGGATCATAACTTTATGAAACTTAGTCACATTGTTTAGTACCATAATGTCTTCTCCTAGTTCGATAATGGTCCATATTGCATCATGCCTTTAAGAGTTATTGCCCTGTTTTCATGAAAATTCACCATTTTCTATAAGTCCAGTGATTTTGATCACAACTTTATAAAACTTGGTCACATTGTGTAGTATCAAAGTTAATGTCTTCTACTTTGATAATGGTTGATATTGTACCATGCCTTCAGGATTTATTGGACTTTGTTCATCAAAACTTTATGAGAATAAAGCAAATTTTGCATCAGCGGGGGCATCCATGTCCCATGAACACATTCTAGTAGATTTATATTGATTTCTTGGAAATCAAAGAGCTCTGGACTTAATCAAAAGAGATTTTAACATATTTTTAAGTTGTTGCAAAGAAAAAATCTTAAACTCAGTAACTGATCAATTGCAGGTTAATTGCCTCATCTCTTTGATGTTCAGTTTTGACAATAATTTCATCTCTGCTCCATTTCTGGTCTTAAATTGACTTTCTGACTTTAGCCTACTATGGCCCTTGCTTCCTGATAAGCAGGGGTAACGATGGATTGTTTTTCTTATTTCTGAACCAAAACATGTGGGCCTTGTGGCAACAAAACCTGTCTTCTGGATTTCTGAAAAAACGAGACTCAAACCTAGACTCAAACCGGTCTTCTGAGCTTCAGAGACTAGCTAGAATATTGAAATTTTGCTAGAAGCAAGTTTAAATATACTACTTTCCAATAAGCGAATAACAAAAGCGCTGATCAGACTGCGCGAATGCGCAGGCTGGTCTGTGCCTGTGTTGTTCGCAAACCTCGGAAGACAGGTTTTCTCGTGTTGAGGCCCATTGAGAATGTTCTTTTGAGCACCCTAACAAATGTTTAAAGTGATGGAAAAGAAAATAATCACAATTTTACATAAAAAGGTTGGCTGATCTGGACTAATGGCTTCAATTCCAAAACCCTTGTCCTGCTGAACCTGGATATATTCTCTGTGGATGAGCAGGTCCAGTTAGGCCAAATAAAAAAAATAAGTGTGTCTCGGGTAACAGGTCTGAAAATTTTAGGTAAGGAAGACACATATATATCTTTTTAATTATTTTTTTTTTCTGGAAAAATATAATTCTATGCATTTTGAAAGGGGAAATGCCTTTCAAAATGCATAAAATTTTACTTTTTTCAAGAAAACCTGAAAAAAATCCTAGGTTTCACCAGTAAATTTAGGGTAGGGTCAGGTGACCCTAAACACAGGTATTTTTTTTTTATTTGGCCTTATCAAGAAAGGAGGGAAATAAAAATTGGGTGCTGTATATTATCTTTTGGGAATTCAGCAGGATTTAAGGATCAAATATACCTTCCAGAGAATTCACATGTTGCAAAAAGGGAGGAGTGTGGTGTCAGTATTATTTAGTAAGTTTAAGGATGCAAATGCAGGTATAATTTTTGTGTGTTCTGTGGTTTCATTCTGGGTAACTTTTATGATTTTTTGACGTCTTTTGACATTTTTCAAAATCAAATTAAAAAAAAATAATCAGGAATACCATCTGAGTGCTAAATAGTTTGGATTCAGATCAGGCCCGACATTTTGTTGGACCTGATCTGGTTCCAAGCAATTTGCAAAGGTTACCGCAAATGATAAAAGATTTTACAGGCAGATGAAGAGCGAAAAACTAAAATTATTATGACTTCTTCTTCAGATCTATACAGACTGGGCCAACCACTACTTGGAGAAGGCCCGCAACAAAAGATATATCTCTGACCTACAGCAGGACGTCACAGACGGTGTGCTACTAGCTGACGTCATTGAGGCAGTCAGTGAGTATATATTTAGATAATAATCTAAGCTGTGGGGGCTTGCTTATGTACTTTCCTAAGCATGATGCTATTTTATCCTAATCTTGGAGAACATTGAATGTTAGACATTTAATCCCATAGAAAATGTCTCTGGAATTACCAGTGGTATTCCTGTGGAAATCAGCAGTAAAATTTGGTGGTCTAACTATAGACCACTGGTAAAACAATCGATTTCAATGGTAATTAAAACAGTGGTAATACCAATGATTTCCATTGTTCCATATGTTATATAACCACTGTTATACCACTGATACTCCACTGTTATAAGACTGATACTCCACTGGTAATACCGCCAAATTTTACCCCCGATATTCCACTGGTGTTCCACTGGTAATACCACTGTTATCCCTCTGGTATTTCCTAGAGTACTGGTACTACCAAATTTTCAGTACTGAAAATTATTCAGTCAAGTTCACAATTTAAAAAATGAATCTACCTAGTATGTCCCCTGCTGAAAACCTTTGCAACCAGTTTAGAACCAGATCAGGCCCTACAAAATTTCAGGCTTGATATGGGGCATGTGGACCACTAAAAAGATAATTAGTAGTGCACTGTTAGATGATCCTAGTTCAGCTTAGATATAAGTCTAGCAGAGTAGCTTCCCTTACAAATATGAGATGCTATTGCAATAAAAGTAATATTTTATAACCACAAAAACATCACTTTACGGGCCTTTTTAAAAATTTATCTGATTTTAAATTTTGAAATTCGGAGCTTTATTTTTAAAACAAAACTAAACAATTTCACATATTTTAAGCAACGACATATTTTTTGCAGAGCATTCAGGGTCAGGATATACAATTAATGTTGAAATTTCTACCATTGACCCCTAGAAGCATTCATTGAATGCACTATCCAAACTGAATTGTATCTATTGGATGCAAGGAATGTTTTCAGTATTCAAACCACACTTTTTAAAAAGCATTGAGGGTTCTGTCTGTTCGTTCATGTGACTGTATAGTAAATGCCTGTGTTACACTATGGGGGATTTGAAATCTGTACAGTTGTGTTTATGGAGGTTATGGTTATATTAGTGTAGCTTGTTAGCTCACCTTAGCCGAAGGCTCATTGGTGAGCTAATAGTATACCAATGACTCTGGTGTCCGGCGTCCGGCAACATTTTCAAACATCTTCTTCTCTGAAACTACTTGGCCAATCAAACTCATATTTCATATGTAGACTCCTTTAGGATGGGGGAACAAAAGTTTGTTCAAATGGTCCTGGTCACATGACCAAGATGGTCGCCACCCCCATATATGGTAAAAACCCTTTTAAAACTTCTTCTCAAGAACCAGAAGGCTGATGACCTTGGTTATTGTTATTGTTATGTTGCTTTACGTCCCAAGTCAACAGCTATGGTCATTGCGGGACGGTCAGTTCACCTAACCACACTTTTTCCTGGGCAGGCTTGAACAAGCGGATAACCAGTAATTCGTGCACATACTTTCGCTTGTAACTGACAACAACCCTTCTTGAATGAATCAGCGGAAGGGAGGAGAATGACCCTAGAAATTATTTCATGATCAATCTCCACGAAAGTATGGGACCGGGCCGGGATCGAACTCGCGACCCCTGGATGCAGTCAGACACGCATCTGTAGTCAGACACGTTACCGACTGCGCGTTACCGACTATGACCTTGGGACTTGGTATGTAACACTGGGGATGTGGGGCCTACCAAGTTTGTTCAAATGATGATCCTAGGTTGACCTTTACCTACTTAACGTCAAGGTCAAATTTGCATCCTAATGCACTTAAATGGGACATTTTTTGAAAAGTTTTTTTTTAAAAACTGTTGGAGCCAAAGTCATTATTCTCACTCAATATGTTAAACATAATGAGGCAATGGCTATAGGAAAGTTCCAAAGGTCAAGGTTGACCTTTAACCTTTCAGACAAGGTCGCTCATATTAGTCCGATCAATATATTAAAACATAGTTTTCTCAGTAACCACTAAGCCAATTGAACTCAAATTTCATATGAAGACTGCATAGGATGCAGGAACGGAAGTTTGAAAAATTGGTCGTGGTTTAATGACCAAGATGGCTGCCACGCTTATACATGGTAAAACCCATTAAAAATCTTCTTCTCCAGAACCAGAAGGCCAATGACCTTGGAACGTGGTATGCAGCATTGGGGATGTGGGGTTTATCAAGTTTGTTCAAATGATGATCCTAGATTGACCTTGATCTACTTAATGTCAAGGTCAAATTTGCATCCTAATAGAAAAGTTGAATTTTTGAATACTGTTGAAGCCTAAGTCATTTTCTTTACCGGGCCGCGTAGCGCAGTCGGTAACGTGTCTGGCTATAGATGCGTGTCTGACTGCAGATCCAGGGGTCGCGAGTTCGATCCCGGCCCGGTCCCATACTTTCGTGGAGTTTGATCATGAAATAATTTCTACGGTCATTCTCCTCCCTTCCGCTGATTCATTCAAGAAGGGTTGTTGTCAGTTACAAGCGAAAGTATGTGCACGAATTACTGGTTAACCGCTTGTTCAAGCTTCCCAGGAAAAAGTGTGATTAGGTGAACTGACCGTCCCGCAATGACCATAGCTGTTGACTTGTGACGTAAAGCAACAAAACAAACAAACAAAATCATTATTCTAACTTGATATGTAAAAAGCCTAATGAGACAGTGGCTTTAAATAAATTCCAAAGGTCAAGGCTGACCTTTGACCATTCAGCCAAGGTCGCTCGCATTGGAGTCCCATCAATATATTAAAACATAGTTTTCTCAGAAACCACTTTGCCAATTGAACACAAATTTCATCTGAAGACTACTTATGATAGGTCATCCAAAATTTATGCAAATTGTATTGGTCACATGACCAAGATGGCCACCATGCCCATTTATGGTAAAAACCCTTTAAAAATCTTTTTCTCCAGAACCAGAAGGCTGATGACCTTGAGACTTGGTATCAAGCATTAGGGATGTGGGCCCTACCAAGTTTGCACAAATGATTATTCTGGCTTGACCTTGACCTACTTTACAACAAGTTCAAATTTGATTCCTAATGCATTCATATGGAGAACATCTTGAAATGTTCAGTTTTCATAAACTTTTTGAGCCAAAATCATAATACTTGAGAGAAATGTTTAACATAATGAGACATTGGTTTTATATAAGTACCAAATGTTAAGCTGACATGTGACCTTTCATTCAAGGCCACTCATTTGGACTGCCCCATGAGTATCTAAACATCTTTTTCTCAGTAATCACTTGGCTTTTTTAACTCAAATTTCATATGGAGTATTCTTTTGATTGTTTTATGTCATTTGACCAAAATGGCTGCACCCCCCATTTAAATGGTAAAACAAAATATGTTTCAATGATACGCCTATGTTGACCGTGACCTATTTTGACATTATTAAGGAGATCAGATGAGCGCTTCAGGACCTTCAGGTCCTCTAGTTTTATGGAGCTAACTCCATAAATTAGCAATGGCCACCAATGTATGTCTCATAAGACCCATTGAACCTCTGTCCTACTGTCTTTCTGTCATGCTATCTCTTTCGTAAAACACTGGACTGAACCCAACCAAATATTGAGTGACTTGCTTACACAAGTGGGGCTTGCAAGAGCATAATTATTTATTTTGGCCCCACCCGGAGGGGCCCTGCATGGGGAGGGGTCAAAAGCTTTCAAAAGCCAGGGGATTTGCGCTGTCTTTTAAAAGTTGTCATCGACTGTGTGATTCTAGTTTTGTTTTTTTCTTTCAGCAAATGAAAAGCTCCAGGATATAAAAAGCAAGCCAAAGAATAGCGCACAAATGGTGAGTTTATTAACCCTTTGTATACTAATGGATTCTTCTTTTTGGTTTGATTAATAAATTTGGGATAGTCCATTGTACATATCTAGGTGTGCCAGGTTATAATTTTCAAAAAATATTGTATTCTTTTGTCTGAAGATCTTTTTTACCTTTTCAAACAGTGTAGACCTTGATGAAATGCAGCATTATGCTGCATTTCATCTGGATCTTCACTGTTTGCAACAGGCATGAGAAAGTTCAGGATTGATCAGGATTTCCTGATTGAGCGCTGGCATATGTTTTATATAATGCCAGTTGTTTTTGCTGAAATTTATTTTTGAATGAAGTTAAACTCAATTTTGGATATAAATTAAGCATAAACTGACGGGTTTCTATTCATATTTTGTGATTTTAAACCTTTAATAAGTGATTTAAAAATTGCTTTTCTCTATTTTGGAGTCAACCGACATATACTGACGGACTTTAAAAACGCAACACTTTGATAACAGCTTTAATATATGTCTCGAAAAAGAAGGCAGAACAATAATTTGGAGTGTATATTAAAGAGCATTCATTTGTAAGTAAAACATGGAAAACTTGTCCATCTTACATAAACTTAAAGCATTAAAATGTAAACTTTTTGAGATAGGGGTCGACTTTTTCATGTGACCAAATGTTATGAATGAAAGATTCAATACGTTTTTAAATCAAGAAACACTAGAAGCATCAAATTTGTATCATGGACTTTGTTAGCCACCTAGAAATCGCTCTCATATTGATTGGCAGGTCTGCCATGCAGCTTATTTGCGTATACGGCGTCTATCTGGGTGTACCCTTTCATTCAATAGCTAAAAATCTCCTCTACTTAAGAAATAATAAAATGGCCAAATTCATACGACGCAAATAACGTCGTCCAGTTTAGCTGTACATTTAAAACTAAAGTGTTTGCTGAAGAAGCCAACTCATGATGACATTATCGAAGCAAAGGAAGTTTACATTCAACACTCTATTGGAAGATATAAGGGGACGTTAGTGTTGCGTAATTAAAGTCTGTCAGTATATTTTCCTGGTTGAGAATGGCTGACTGTTCTCATCCCTGTTGCAAAAGTACTTGTTTAGGGGTTTCCCGAATACAAAGGGTTACACATTTAACGCTTTACCCACTGTTCATGACAATCATTGTTGTCTTCTCTCACATTTGAGGCCTATATTGCAAACAATATGGACCCAGATCTGACTGCTTCTTTAGGAGCAGTCTGATCAGAGGTCATAGTCTTTGCTTCCAGGGAGTGATTTGAATATATGCAGCAGACGTCATTTCTGGACAAAAAATATATTAGTAGAATATAGGTTAATCCTTAACCGATGACACATTTTGTGACAGTTTTCTTCATTTGTAGCACATATACATGTATATGACTTGATTTGTCATGTGAATTATCTGTTATGAACTTATCAGATGATTCCCATGAAATTTCAAGTCTTATTGGTTTTCTATAAGGTTTTCAACTTCATGAGGATTATTAAGTACCAAGGGAGGCAACTGGAGAATATTAAATTTAAAGCTCAAACAGCAGTTCCTTCCCATGATATGAAAAAAAAACTTGGTTATCTGCCTTTTCCTCTGTACCACTGTCTGTCTGTCTGTCCTGTTTGAATAGAGTACATCTCTAAAGCCACTTACATTCTTTGAGTAATTGAATCAAATTACTCGGACATGAAAAGCAGGTGCAAACAAAACAATCCCAGATCAGACTGTTCCTAAGATTAGTCCCGTTCATTTTAGATGCAGGGCTTATAGTGCTGAATTAGGGCAGTAAGATAAAGCTCATAACCTTACCCCATCAAATGCAAAGCAGATTAGAGGAAGTGCAGCAGGCAAGAACTATAACCCTTTGAAAAGTAAAGACTTATAATAGAGGGTTATTTTGACTTCTTCATGGAGTATAAGGTGAGCAGTTAACCTTATTGCATTCAGAATGGCAAAAACTCCAAATATTTATGATATATAGGAATGTCAGGTCAAACATTAGTTTTCCCTGTTCCTAGAAAGTGTCTGATGATCCCAGTCTATTGGACCTCTGTTCCAAGTGAATACTGATTGATAAGCCTGCATGGACACAAACCCAGTCAGATCAGATTTGTCACTCTGTGCTTATAATGAGCTTAAAGGGTTAATGGTTTCTTCCTACTCACAGTCAAGACTGATCAGGCTGGGCAGATGCCATAAATAATATAAAACATACAGGTTTTGGACATTTCTCATTTAATTCAGACACGGAAGTGTATAAGGGAAGTTACTGATGAAGGACAATGACAAAAGTGAAAAGCTGCTTACATCCCTTACAATAATAATTTCTTGTTCATGTTAAGCTGAGTTGAGCCAGGTCTGTATCTTTGTCTTTCCTGCATTTACTCTCAGCCAATTTCTTTCCATCTGACACATACTCATCTGCATAGAGATACTTTAACAGGGAACTCCAGAGCGGAACTCACGGCACGATCAAGTAGGCAGCCCTTGTTGACTCTGACCATTACCTCAAATTCTTGGCTGTAACCCTTGCCGACACAGATGCGGCTCTGTGCCCCGCTCTGCCCATTGGCATGCATTCCTTGCAATAACTCCACAATCCATTCTTCTACACCTATCTTTCTCAGCGCCCATGAGATAACCTTCTGAGGGACATCATAAGGTCAAATGCCTTCTGCCATATAAAGCTTGAATAGTATATTTATCTAAATATTTGGAGACCTTCAAACGCCACCAAAAATGCTGAGGACAATATTTTCAAATTTTGTTAGGCCAAATAAAAAAATACCTGTGTTTAGGGAAACTCGACCCTACCTAAAGATACTGGTGAAACCAAGGAATTTTTTTCAGGTTTTCTGAAATAGATATAATTTTATGCATTTTGAAAGGCGAAATGCCTTTCAAAATTCATAAAATTGTGTTTTTTTTCCAGAAAAGAAATAAATAAAAATATGTGTGCCTAGCCTACCTTAAAAATTTTCAGACCCGTTACCCCAAACACACTTATTGGCTCACCTGAGCCGAAGGCTCATGGGTGAGCTAATAGTATACCAATGACTCCGGCGTCCGTCTTCCATTCTCCGTCTGTCAACATTTTCAAACATCTTCTCCTCTGAAACCACTGGGCCAATTAAACTCAAATTTCATATGGAGACTCCTTAGGACAGGGGAACGAAAGTTTGTTCAAATGGTCCTGGTCACAAGACCAAGATGGCCGCCACGCCCATATATGGTAAAAACCCTTTAAAAATCTTCTTCTCCAGAACCAGAAGGCCGATGACCTTGGGCATTGGTATGTAGCATTGGGGATGTGGGGCCTACCAAGTTTGTTCAAATAATGATCCTAGGTTGACCTTGACCTACTTAAGGCCAAGGTCAAATTTGCTCCCTAATGCATTTGAATGGGAAATTTTCTGAAAAGTTGTTTTTTGAATACTGTGGATGCCAAAGTCATTATTCTCTTCTGATATGTTCAATCTAGTGTCTATAAATAAGTTTCAAAGGTCAAGGTTGACCTTTGACCTTTCAGCCAAGGTCGCTCATTCAACGTATTTATTTAACCTGTACGAAAAGGTCCAGCCGGAATCCAGGTGAATTTTAACACATGGAATCTTAAAAAAATACTGGTGGATTTTTTTCTCCCTCACATGAGATGGAATACAGGTGGAAAGCTATATATAGTAACAAAATGAGGTGAAATATGCAAATTTTAATGAGCGCTTAACCTACCATATATTTATCTTATTGCTATAACCTTATTGCTACCCACAAAATTTTGGAATCCAGACCTTGGGGCCCTCAGAAACGGTAACTATGTCAATAGTCACCGACCGACGACCATGTCAATAGTCACGAAGTGAAACTATGACGTCTCAAAATAATTTTTGTGCTCGAGGAAGAAGACACGTGCAGAGAATCTGGATAGAATTTTTTTTTTATCAAATTCTAAGTTTCCTTGCGTCTTTTCCTTTTTCACATTGTATTTGCTACTCATTTAATTTATTTACTTTTCGCAAGGTTTGTCCTGCGTTTATTTTGTTCTAATTTGCAATTTTCTCGCGTATTTCGATTCGAGTGGAGCTTATGGCTTCCGCCCGTTTATTTTTCAACTACGGTAACTCGAACTCGCGATTTCCCCCTCTTTCCGCCTGTCCTGTTTTGCCTCGTACGCGTGGTATTTACGGGTACTACGTGCTTGACTTTCTCTTATTGTTTCAGAAGTGAAACTTGTGAGTTTTATGTTTCTCAGCTTGTTTGCGAAACTTCGAGAGACACCGCTCATCCATGTCAAGATGGCGAAGAAGGAATCAATGCTGTCAAGAAGAGGCACATTGGTGGAAATGTTTCGGTAGTTCGGAAGTGATCGACTCCTCGGAGTCCCGCCAGAACTACCAAGACGGGGAAGGTTTTTCAGATTTATCTGGTTATCCGGTCGAGTCTAGGACTCATCCCCGGGGCTACCTGTCTGAATCACCTTTTAGAGGACAAGTTCACAAGTCCGGAACTAGCTCGATCCGGACCGCTGAACACTGAATTTGATGTCTTTTTCAGACATCAATTCTAACTCGGATGTATACTGGTATAGTTTACCTATATGATCCATGAGTCAAAGTCCTCTGCCGGACATCGATCTAACCGATGTTCGGTCGGTAAGTATGATGATCAGAAGTCTCAGATTTCAGATCAAGGTCCCTCCGGATCCATGAACAAGTTCGGGAACCGGTTGAAAGGGCACCAAATAGACTAAGAGTCAAGAGTCTCATCCGCACAAGGATCTCTAGGAATCTCTTCCGGACACGAGAACTCTATTTCAGCAAGTGATTTTCTCGAAAACACTTGTCAAACTGTCTCAGGACATAATGACTCTGTTCTTTTCCGGAGGTCTCATTCTCAAGGAGTCTCTACCGGACACGAGAACTACATAGTCTATTTCAGCAAGTGAATTTCTCGAAAACACTTGTCAAACTTCGGTAATTTATGCACCGGTCATATACCGGACAATTACTAATGAAGTTGTACCGGACAATTTCCAGTGGTGAAATTTTAACCGGACACAAATAATCGAGCGCCCCATGGATTCAACACATTGTTATTCCAGAGGCAAATTTCTTCGGGAAATCTATGCTTACCTGCTAATCCATACAGATTTAGCAAGCTCCAGGTAAGTCTTCCCGAACAGACCGAGAGTTAGTTCTCAGTCTTGTCGTAGATAAGCAGCGACTTCGTTATCTTAGCGGAGTTAGCAAACTACGACATGTACACAAACGGTACGTTCTTTAGGCAATCTGCTTTAGGCATTGGCTATCGGTACCGGACAATCACCGATCTTGGTAGACTTTACCACATGATCAGTGATTCTCTATTGTTTTAGAGAACCAATAGACCAATCTACCACTACCATCCATTAAGGACAAATCAAGGTCTTTAACAAATGGTGCTTTGGTCATGGATACTTTTTTTATCACCAATTTAAGAAAGTATTCTTTTATTCCATCTGATTTATTGACAGATCGGAAGATCTTTTATGGAAGAGTTCTAGTTGAAATCTTCTGGTCTTTGGTATCTTTTGACTATATCCGTTGACTTGTCAAAATTTTTGCCAATCATATAGATCTAGGATTATTCTTAGAATCTAGAAGTCAAATCTGAAGGGCCATATATTTATTAGTAATAATTATGGCTTGGTATTTCAACTTAAAAGTTTAATTTTAAGTGTGACCAATTTGTGATAAATCTGGGTAGTTATTTATCAGTTAAATAATTATCATTTGTCTTGTCTGTCTACTTCAAGGGACAGTTCAAGACTCCAAGAGAAACAAAGACAAAGTTATTTTACCACTTGTCAATTTTCTCAAGTCACATATGGTCAGGCCACCTGTATCAGAAATCACAGCTACTATGCCTGTTTAAAGAATGGGCTGGCTTAATACAAGTACTTTCCATGTATTTTCCTTTAATAGGAACTAAATACATACTTGATTTATACTTGTTTATTGCTTATTTCAAGCGAACAACAGTTTTGTCACTTTCACTTGCTTTACCAGACCTCGTAGTGCAGTCCGTAGGGTGCTCACTGCAGATCTAGGGGTCGCAAGTTCAATTCCGGCTCGGTCTCATACTTTCATGGAGATTGATCATGAAATAATTTCTAAGGTCATTTTCCTCCTTTCCACTGATTCATTCACGAATTGTCAGTTACAATCGAAAGTATGTTCACGAATTACTGGTTAACCGGGTGCTCAAGCTTTCCCAGGAAAAGGTGTGGTTGGGTGGACTGAGTGTCCCCCCATGACCATAGCTGTTAACTGGGACATAAAGCTACAAAACAAACAAAATTTTCTTGCTGTGTGAATTAGTACTTTAGTATTTCAAAACTTGCTTAGTACTGGTTCAACTGAGGAAACCCGTCCCAACATAAATTGTTTACTGGGATGTAAAGAATCAATTAACATGATTGTTTCTTAGTTAACCACGGGATAACTTTTTCCATGAATTTTACAAAGCTGTTTTCGCATTTTGTAAGATTTTGGTATACTTCAAGGGCAGGGCCGCTTTATAGCAGCCTTTCACAGCAATCTTATGTGACACTGGCCTGCTTTATGCTTTGGTTTAATATCAACGGATCAGATCTTGCTCATTGACAGATTCTGGATCGGGTTGAGTAATCAGCATAGAGATACAGAATATTCAGAACTATTAATTTATTATTAATACTATTCAGAATATGATTATGACCAGTCAACATTTTCTGAACCATGTTAAACAAATAATTGGAAGAACTTTCCATATTATTTTGTTTTTTGATATGATCACCACCTATACACAATTATACCTTGTTTTTGGTGGCATTATTGATTTTTATTCACAGAAAATTTTTATGGTTTGACTATTTGAATATAGTATGTCAAACACTATTGGTAGGAACATTCATGGCAAAGAGATTAAACTATTTTACCTGATTGAACAAGAGTCGGTAAAAAATGAACCATGGTTTCTACTATCACTCCAATGAGACTTTAATAGAAGGTCTCTCATCTCCATTCAATACTTAGACAGTGTCGGGCCACCATAGGCCCGCCAGCGAAATGCCATTCTAATGGCATTTTGCTAGAGAGCCAATGACAGCTCACCAGGGAGTTCTCACTATGGTTTGGAAATTGGAGTTAAAATGCTGTCTACCAGAAAATTTACAGTTTTACCATAGTTCTCTAATAGAACTCTTGAAAGAGTCAGAATCCAAATATTGGGGTAAATAATCCTAATTTGGAGTTTATGAGAACTCGTGAGTACTGATTTTAGTAGTTATTTACTAAAATGTGTCAGTATTATGTCTTTTTAAGACAATTTATTTGTTATGGATTGTAAAATTAACTACCATTTCCATTTTACCACTGGCTAATACTTAAATGATGTGTTTTATACTAGCTGATGAAAACAAGTCTGATGATTCAGACATATGTTTTAATATCTATTTACATTTCTAGTTTTTTATTGTGCTGTTTCTACTCTGCAATCATCTTGACTAGGAAGACAGAGCGGGTTGCAGTGCTTTATCTGTCTTTTGAAATCTGGTGACTGCTAGTGTTCTGTGGCTCTTTCTCACAATAACGTGGGTTAGTCTACAGTGTGTTATGTGGTATTTCCTAATCATACTCATTTAAATCAAAATATGTACATATTGTTTGGATTGAGGGAAAACCACTTTTCTTTACTCTGGTACAGGAGTTATAGGAAGAGATACATGTATAGGGCTAATTTGAAGATGAGTATTAGATACTCTTTATCTTCTAACCCTTCTTTGCTTATTTTCTTGGTTAGATCGAGATCAAGTTTAAAGTCAATGAAGAAGCGTATGAGTCCATGTTTCATCATGAATGTCTTGGTTCTTGACAGACTGGAAGAGTAAGTGGTCTGCTTTCTTTTCATTTGATGGAAGAATTTCTAAGGTCTACTTTCTTCTTGGTCATGAATTGAAGTAAGTAGTTCTATGTTCTTCTGATCATCACTCTTAGTCTATAGTACAGGAGACGCTTCATTAGACATGGTTCTAACATTGTTATTAAATCTTGAATAAACTTATTCAGTCATATAGTTCTAGGAGTATATGAACTGATAAGTTCAGATTAACAATGACAGTTATTTTTGTCAGCAATCACCTAGTATTGCCTGATTAAATATATTTGAAACTATGAAGTCAGACAGTTATTTCAATATGTACATTTTATGTATGTATTCTACTTACATTCATACCAGACCCTCTTATGATAATTTCATCAGAGACTTTTATATTGAGAACAGAATAACTACATTAAGATTAATTGATTGTAGTTTTTCTGTTTAGTGACTCGGAAGGTTGTTACCTTCTATGTTCTTACTACATGTATCTACATATCATTTTGGTTATGAGACAATTTTCTTTACCAGTGACTAAACCTTTGACATTCATAGTCATTCTTTTCAGTCTTAGGGTGTCAATAAATTTAATTAATTATTAGATTTTTCCTTTAATACCATATCTTGGGTTTTATAGGAAATTTCTTCAGATACCAAATTTGTGGTTTGGTTTTCTTCCTGTTTTGGAATTATAACATCATCTTATACAGAAGAAAGATATTATTATTTTTCTAGATTCTGAGAGATTATGTCAGAGGAATTTATCAATATTTACTTTCTAATCAAACCAATGAATTTGATAAGAGGAAGAATTATTATTATACAGTATTAAATGTGAATACTTGTGGAAGTTACAGATATATTTTCATCTGATATTACTTTCAAACTTTATTGTGTTCTGGTAAAGATTCAGTAATCTTGCAATTCCTCTCTCAACAACATGTTAATCATAGAAATTATATTCTATTTTTTTCACATGTTTTCTAAATTTGCTTGATCCTTATGTTAGTTTTAAGCAAATTGATAACATTTACTTTTCTACTCCTTCAATAGCAAGATATTTGATGATATTTGACATCTCATATATCTCTAGTCTTATGTAGGCTATTGGATATGAGTACTACTGAGTGTGAGTACTTTTTTTCGGGAACCTTTTGGGTTCATTTTTTGATAAAAATTTATCACAAGATTTTTATCAAATTTGAATAGAGGCCTCTCTAACAGAGAAATTGATTTTAATTTCTTGTATGATAGGAGAAAACTATTCATGGATTCTTTTAAACTGAGTTTCTTTATAAGAGAAATCTCTATCGTTTTTATGCTTGTAGGAAAATAAGATCTTCATGTCTATTTTCCCTTCAAGTGTGTGCGTTATGTCTTAATAACAGTCTGAATTTTTCAGATTTATTTCATATTAAAGCACATGAGTCATGGACTTTTAGTGCCTTTTGTTGTCTATATACTTTTCATTCATTAAGGAATATTATTGAGACAACAATCTAGTATTGTCCTAATTATTCAGTATTAACTGAACTAATTCAGGATTAAAATATGTCCTCCCTTTTGAACCTATGTAGGGATCAAAAGAAAAAAGGGGGGGGGGGGGGGAATCTGCTGACCTTAATGAGGAATGATTCATGGCCTTAATTAATCCTAGCCTATGAGGACAGATGTCTCATAGATTAAGGATAACTAACTGTTGGTCAGAGATGGTGTTGGAAGTATTAAGATATTATTCTTAACTATTTACTTCCAAGCTCTGTGACTGAGGTATTAGATGTTTACATCTAGACCATTATCTTATCAGTCATCCAGAGATCTTATGCTTTGACAATGTCAAATTTGCTATAAGACTCTCAGTTTATCTCTGGAAATTTATATTTATTGGAATCAACCTTGGTGAGGGAATCCTCCCTCCGGTGGTAGTGATTCTACTAGCAATAAGATAAATATATGGTAGGTTAAGCGCTCATTAAAATGTAATTTTTACCTTATTGGTAATAAAATTAGTTTTAATAAGCGTACCTACCATATATTTATCTAGGAGTACCCAGCCATCCCAATCCCCCCATTCCCTGAAGTTTTATTACATAATTCATGTAATATTTCCAAAATTATTTCAGACGTCATAGTTTCACTTCGTGACTATTGACATGGTCGTCGGTCGGTGACTATTGACATAGTTACCGTTTCTGAGGGCCCCAAGGTCTGGATTCCAAAATTTTGTGGGTAGCAATAAGGTTATAGCAATAAGATAAATATATGGTAGGTACGCTTATTAAAACTAATTTTATTACCAATAAGGTAAAAATTACATTTTTCCACCTGGAATTTTTTTCCAGGTGGAAATTTTGTCAAAAAATCTAAATGGATTTACAGCAAAATTCCACCTGAAATTTACTGGGAAAAATTCCACCTGGAAAAAAAGAATCCAGCTGGAATATATTCAAACCATTGGGTCACCCATCCAACTACTAACCATGATCTTGTTGCTTAACTTCACAGATTTTCCATCAGCTTGATCCACTGCACCACCCCATCAGTTATTAAAATGGTATAGAAATAAGACTCATATTATTAGATTTTTCTTCCTAAAATTATTACTAAATGCTATGCCAAATTACTAAATGCCAAATTCACATCCATTGTTTGGGTCAAATGTTTGAGTTTAGATATCATGTTTAGGTATCACAACTTATGTGCAATAAATTAAGTAAGATCGAGATAAGTCTTCGAAATAATCAAGAACATATTTAGGAACAGTTCAAGAACATATTAAATAATGTTCATGGACTGTCTCCGAAATAACCAAGAACAAATGTAAGAACTGTTCAAGAACACATTATGTTCAAGAGAATTCTTTGAAATAATCAAGGACAAATGTAAGAGCAGTTCAAAAACACATAATATTCAAGTAGAGTCTGAAATAATCAAGAACAAATGTAAGAACAGTTCAAGAACAAATTATGTTCAAGAAAAGAACTATATTTCGCAGGGGGTCACAAAGTGAAAGTCGTAAAATGCAAGGCCAAAACGAAGTGGATTTGTGCAACAGGCTTGGGGTTAATTTTGCCATTGCATTAATCTGGAGGAAACAAAGACAAAATATTCAGCATTCAATCATCAGATGTTTGTGGTTAGCTATTTTTAATCATCCGCCATTGTTGCTTACTACGATCCTAAAATTGGACCAATCAAATTTAAATTCGTAATCATGTGTCGGCTATATTGAATTAACTAGACAAGTATAAGCTTTCTTAAGTGTAGAGAAACATCCGTGATTTGTGACTGACCTTTTGAGCCCACTAAGCCTGACAAGATGATTAGGGTGAAAGGGGGGGGGGGTTTATATGCTCTTTGGTCATTAGGATGGGGGGGTCTAGGTCCAACTGATAAGTCAACATTTTGTAAGTCTTCAATTTATTTCAGAGCAGGTCCAAGAGTATTCCTTAGAAAGCCTAAAGCACTTTGAAAGCTAATTAGAACTTGTGATTTCCATTAGGGCCCATCTTGATCTGCACATAAGCAAACAGTATAGCATATAATATGCAGCAGATGACTCAAGCAGACAACTTTTTCAGATGCAATTCTTGCTGTTACTCTTAAGGGTTTATGGTTCCTGCAGATAAAATATCTTGGTAACTAATGTCCCCATGTACAGATCAGATTTCAAAATTTGTTTAAAAAAAGTTCTAAGTTTGAACTGAGAAAAATTCTGTTTCTGTGTAACTGCTAAGAAAAAAAATCCAGCTGAGAAAAAATACTGGTTGAAAGAAATTTTGTAAGTCCTAAAATTCCTTGTCCTTAAGAGTTTCCAGGTGGATTTTTAAATACTATTAGGAAACATTCCAGGTGGATAAATCCTGAGAAAGAAATTCCATGTGCTTGAAAGTTTCCAGCTGGAATCAGAAAAATCCACATGGAATCTTTCGGTAATCCCACCTGGATTTTTGCAAGTATTCCATCTCCTTGTCAATTCCACTTGGAAAATTGGAATTCCATGTCAGTTTCGCCTGGAATCCACCTGTAATTCGGGTGGATTTTGGTTAGAATTTTCGTACAGGTGTTTTCTTTGAAACCACAAGGCCAATTGAACTCAAATTTCATATGACGACTTTATGATTGGTTAGTCAAAATTTGTACAAATTGTTGTGGTCACATGACTAAGATGGCCGCCACACCTTATATGGTAAAAACTATTTAAATATCTTCTTCTCTGGAACCAAAACGCCTATGGCCTTGGGACTTACTTTGTAGCATTGGTGATGTGGTCCCTAACAAGTTTGCACAAATGATGAATCTAGGTTAACCTTGACCTACTTTATGGCAAGGTCAAATTTGATTCCTAATGCATTTATAACAGGAAAATCTTAAAATGTTCATTTTTCTATAACAGTTTTAGCCCAAATCATAATACCTGTGAGAAATGTTTAACCTAATGAGACAATGGAATACTAAATGTCAAGCTGACCTGTGTGTGACCTTTAATCCAAGGCCACACATTTGGACCACCACATACCTATCTAAACATCTTTTTCTCAGAAATCACTGTGGGCTGTTAGATTGTTTAGGTTACTGGACCAAAATGGCTGCAACTCCCATATGTGGTATTTCATTATAAGCTGTAGTTGACCATGACCTGTTTTAAAATTATTAAGGAGGTCAGGTGAGCGCCTCAGGACCTAATCAGGTCCTCTAGTTTTTTATTTAGCCTCACCAAGCTTGATATTACATGTGAAATGAAATTCCTGCAAATACATTGTCTTTGTTTTGTCCAGAAAATGCTGTGAAAGACACTAAATGCATACTTTGCAATTGGCAAATAGTGAGGACCCAAATGAATTGCTGCATAATGCGGCATTTCATTAGGGTCCACACTATTTGCTAAGACAAAAATGGTATTCAGAGAAAAAATTTAAAAAAATTTTGGAAATTATGATCTGTGACCCCTTAATGTATAAAATTGACCATCCCAAGTTTATTGCATCAAACCAGAAGGAAGAATCCATTAATGAATATAGGGTTTATCATACATGTATATGCAATAAGTACCAATTTCTCATAGTCTGGCCATTATATAGAAAATATGGAATTGTTCTGATTAAGGACGATATTGCCAGTTAAATATGTCCCTTGGTTTACAGGCATTGGGGAGAAAATTGAAAACTAAGTGCTTAAGGGTTTATCTAACAAGCTTTTGAGAAGAACAATATGCCCTCTGGGTAACATTTTGGAATATATTAAGATTTTTATTGTGGAGAGTCATGCCATGGTTAGTGCTAATGGTGGAACAAACCAAGATTAAATTCCTGCTGTCATGTGAAAAGGGTCTAAATGTCTGATACAGGCATGTGAACAAAATAAGAATATGTCTGTCATTTAAGACCCCTCTCCCCCAAGCACTATCACACCTCAATCCAAAGCTCTGACAGCCCATGCTTATCTTGGTCATTATGGACTTTGTTGTTATCTTGCATTATCAGTTGATGATTTGTCTCCCTTTAAACTTTACAAAACTTACAATTCAAGAGTGGTCTTGAAATGTCACATAAGAATCAACAATTCAAGAGTGGTCTTGAAATGTCACATAAGAATTACAAAAAAGAATTGAGCCTGGATGTGAGATTTTGGTATTAAGGCCAAATACAAAAATAAGTATGTTTCAGGTAAATTTCAGGGTTTCTTTCTAATTATTTTTTTTCCTGGAAAAAAAGATAATTTTATGCATTTTGAAAGGCATAAAATTATATTTTTTTTCCAGAAAACCTGATAAAAATTCTAGGTTTCACCAGTAAAATCAGGTAGGGTCGGGTTACTCTAAACACAGGTATTTTTTTATTTGGCCTAAATGAGGGCAGTCTTTGCTGTTTGTATACGCTTAGTACATGTAAGAAAGCTCAGAACAAACATTAAAGCTGTACTGTAGCCACAGTGGGTATAGTTGGTTCCTCACAGCCGAGGTGGTGAGGTTATCTACGAATTGACGATCCAGAAAATAAGCGAAAGGCAAGGAAGGTATACCTATTTATGTTGGGTTGCATCATCATCAGTTCATTGAAAAAAGTTGCTTTTGGTGATCTGGGGCAAATTTTTTGTGAAAGCTTATACTTGTTAAAGGATAAATCTTTTGTGCTGGCAAAATTATTCTTTTTCTTTCATTATGAGTTGGTCAGTCTCCAAATTAATCTAAACAGCGTGTAATTCCAACAAATGTTGAGAAAATGAGATATCATAGCGGAGAAAAATTTGTCTCTTGCATAGAAAATAGAAATTCTTACAGTTCAGCAGCACGTTACCCTTGTTCCGCCGCTATTTTTTGCCTTGAAATTGTCATCTGCTCTGAGTGTTGAATTTATTGAACGAGTTGAGGAAAAGAGATAAAATGCGAGGCTTGCCGAGCATTTTATCTCTTTTTCTCAACGAGTTTAATAAATTCAAAAATACAGAAGCACGAATGTTAGATTCTATTTATCCTATGACATTAAGATAACTTTGAAATCTCATTTCTGGTGGAATAAATTATAATTTTGTCATTATGTACGCAGCATTGCTATGGACGTCATAACCTTTCCCAAAAATTTGTAAACCACTATAGTGGTTTATAGATTTTATTGCATGGCGTTATTTCACTCCCAGACACCACATCTTTTAATTATTTTTTTCCTCATCAAGTTATCACTTTGCAACAGTATGAAAAGACATCTTATTTTGATGCAATTTCTGGCTCTTTTGGAAGTAATTTTCATCTAATTGGCTATAGTTTATTTTCTTTGATTTTCAGAATCAAATAGTTACTTTTTCTTTTGATGTTTCCCATATTCTTTACTTAATATTTCTTCTTAGAAAAACCTCATTAATATTTTTCATTATTCATGTTACTGAAGGCTTCATGTCTTGTTTTAAACCTTCACTTCAAAACCATCTTTATTTATGAATAATAATATTAGTTAAACCTTCAGCATCAGACGGCAACATCCGCAGACAGCAAGAAAAAACCCACTCAAAATCATTTTTCCTGATGATATAGGGTTTACCATTTTATTCAGATTGCCTCTAAGAGGCAATCTGAATAAAATGATAAGCCGTGTTTGACGAGAAACATAAAAAATAGAATGCTGAAATTTCGTCTGCTGCTTTGTGAATTTCTCAGGTTGAAGGTTGAAGTCTGGGCTTCCTGCTGGTTTGTATGGAAAGTTTCAATTAGCAGACCCCAGGGACATGTGCTTAGGATCATCCTTAATTCCTCCCCCTCTTGGAGTCCCAGGATTCTCCTGGAGATGAGCTGAAGATGGAACTTTAACTGTTAAAATCTTAAATTTGCAGCATACGACATTTTCAAATTGGAAACGGAACTCGCTTGAAATTCTATGTTATACTGCTATGATTCTGCTGATAGATGATTCACATGAAATATCATAGCATTTTCATTGAAACCGACAGATTACAGTGTGTGTGGTGTCACAGGTGTGTTGGCCAATGGAAGCTTTTTCTTTTTAATGGCATATACTAAAACCATGAAGGGAGTCTATAAGCTGAGTCTATGAGGAGTCTTTGAGCATCAGAGCGTTTGGTAGGTGTGTCCTTGGTCTGCTTGTGGTGAGCTTGCATACACAAAGTATCGATGCAGACTAGGACCAACATCTAGACCTCTAGCCCTGCTGGATACCTCAGCAATGGTTTTGAAAAGGAGGTGTCAAGTCCATACAAAATTGGAGTACAAGACTGCAGATTTTTTTTTGATAAAGCTCAGGGTGACTTATAAAGACCATGGTGACTATAAAGACCATGGAAACTCTGAAGCTCAGGGTGACTATAAAGACCAGTGTGACTTTAAAGACCAGTGAAACTATAAAGACCAGGGTGAATATAAAGACCAGGGTGACTATACGTAATGATCAGGATGACTATAAAAACCATGATGACTATAAAAAACAGGCTGTCTATGAAGACCAGGCTGACTATAAAGCTTAGGGTGATTATATATAAAGACCAGGGTGAAATAAAGACCAGGGTGACTATTAAGCTCAAGGTGACTATAAAGACCAGGATGACTATTAGACCATGTTGACTATTAGACCATGTTGACTATATAGACCATGTTGACTATAAAGACCAGTGCTATTAAGGCCAGGGTGACTATAAAAACCAGGGATGACTATTAATACCAGGGTGACTATAAAGGCAAGGGCTACTTTAAAGACCAGGGTGACTATAAAGCTCATTGTGACTATAAAGTTCATTGTGACTATAAGGACCAGGGTTACAATATATAAAGACCAGGTTGACTATAAAGACCATTTTGACTATCGATAAAGACCAGGGTGGCTATAAAACTCATGTTGACTATAATTAAAGACCAGGGTGACTTTAAAGACCAAGGTGACTCATGTTGACTATAATTAAAGACCAGGGTGACTTTAAAGACCAAGGTGACAATAAAGACCAGAGTGACTAAAACCAGGATGACTTTAAAGACCAAGGTGACTTTAAAGACCAGGGTGACTATAAAGACCAGGGTGACTATAAAGACCAGGGTGACTTCCAAGACCCGGGTGACTATAAAGACCAGGATGACTTTAAAGACCAGGGTGACTATAAAGACCAGGGTGACTATAAAGACCAGGGTGACTTTAATGCCCAGGTCACACATTCACGGATCACCTCGTCGGTTCTACTACGGATTAAATCTCACGGATGACCCAGGAAATGACAATTTCCAAGGTCTGATACGGATGCACTATATACGTATGATAAAGTACTACTACGTATGATTACGGATGCAATACGGAAAGCTTCGGACCAATGCGGATTGCCACGAATGATGCTGGATTGTATCCGTGGCTAATCCGGCGCCCAGTCCATGAATGTGTGACCTGGGCATAAAGACCCGGGTGACTATAAAGACCAGGATGACTTTAAAGACCAGGGTGACTATAAAGACCAGGGTGACTATAAAGACCAGGGTGACTTCCAAGACCCGGGTGACTATAAAGACTGGGAAGACTTTAAAGATTAGAGTAACTATAAAGACTAGAGTGACTGTAAAGACTAGAGTGACTGTAAAGACCATTTCTATGCACACCAACAGTATTGTAAGTTTTACCTCGGACCCAGTATACATGGACTGGTGACTGACTTATACCCCTATTCCACACAGGCCTCGAATCCCACAAATTGCCACGAATTGACAAATATTTGGATTCGCGTCTGAATCCTACTCAGTTCGTGAAGATCTTAACTGATTCGCTCAGTTCGTAGTCAGTTCTTGCAATTTGTAGGTCTATCAGGAATTCGGCTCAAAAGTTTTGAACTGTTCAAAACTTTGGCCACGAATTCCTCGATTCGAAAAATCGTGCGTGATTCGTACCAAATTCCTAAGGCATTCTTGGACATCGTAAATGAATCGTAATCGATTCGGAGGCGTTTTTGGGCAATAGTAGCTACTCTTAGCTCATTCGTGGGGAATCCGGAGATTAAGCCAAGCAATAAAACCAAGGAAGAGATAGTAGAAGGACTTTCCCTAAGAATAATTACCCCGCCACGCGCATGTGAACCAGTCCTAGAAGTTGAACAGAATTGGCAGAATCTGGAGCACAATCAGGATCAGTCAGTAGCTCCTGGCTGGTGATTTTGCCACTGGGGAACGGCCATATTTTTCCAAGTCAAAGAGTCTAGGCCAGGGCCCTTTGACTTTAACGTAGTTGTTTTCTTCTAGCTATAAAAGAAGCCGTTTTCAACACTCAAGTTGCAGGATCAATTCTACTGCTGCTTTACGAAGAACATTCATTTAGGAACTGATGCCCCCGAAGCATAGATTGGCCTTTTTTATAACTATTGTGAGAGAAAATCTCTTGAATCGTGGCGATTAGTCGTGGATTTCTGTTAATTCCTGCCCAATTCGTGCTGCATTCGGCATATTCTTGACTGATTCGTTATTGATTCCCTAACTTTCGTGCAGCATGATCTAATGTTATTTTGCTAATCGTAATGAATTCTTGCGCAATTCCAGCCGAATTAAGTCGATTCCCCCCGAATATTCGTAACGAAATCGTATCTGAATTGGGACTGACTCAGTGAACATCACGATTGGGGAAATTTTTTAATGAAACCTCACAAATCCCCCCGAATCAATAAAAAATCAATTCGTGCTGATTCGGTCGATTCGTGGCCTGTGTGGAATAGGGGTATTACAGGTAAAAGTATATATTGGAAATACTTGTCAAGGCTGAGCTTACAAAATGACGTATGTTGATGATTAAATAATCATATCTCCATTATTTCTCTGCATATCTGTGATTTTTCATCGAAAAGCAATGGTTCAATATACTATCTTTAAGACTGTAATGTTCTATTTATTGAAAGTTTATCCGTCTTTCTGAACATCAGCAAGAAACAAAGGTACCCTTTCTAGCTATTTTCGGCACTTTTAGCCGAAAATCGTCAGAAATCAACCTAAAAAGATGATAGAATGTCAATTTTATTTACTATAACTTGTAATATTTCAACTTTGCATAATACTGTGAATAACTTCATATAATCTCTGGTATGTTCAGAATCAATTTTATAGGCTGTAGTACTTTGAATTGTGCTAAAACAAAGCCTCGACAACATAACTTTGTATTTCCGTCAGTGACCAGTCCGTTTATACTGGGTCGGAGGTTTTACATACCTAAAGAATTGCACAATTTGAAAAGAATTTCATGGATTTCGTCTGTGGAGATATGCCTGCCTAAAACGGAAGCCAATTTTGAAATCATTCCATTTTAGTTTATATTTTCATTTCACCTCATCATGTAATAAGGCCTTTATATCCTTAAATTGACTGAGCTTTGATAGTCTGTCTCCTGTAGGTAACAAACTCATGTTTTCTGGAGCAGCCTTATTGATGTTTTAAAATTACCTTAAGATGCTTAGAGACTCCAATATTCTGCAACCATAGTGACACACAAAGCCTAAACTGAAAGTAAATGTCTGTAATCCTCTTATATTATTCTTATTCCTACACCTATAAATCGTTAAATGATGCAAGTCATGACAAAACTGATCTATCAACATATTGCGCTCACATTCATGCATTTTCTTGGTGTTTACTCAATATTTAAAGAAACCTGATAATGCATCCTCTATAATAGAATTCTGAATTCAGATACCATGAGTCCAGTACAATTTATGAGCCTTCTCAGCTAGGCAGACAAGACAGAATCTGTGAAATTGGAGGCATCAAGTTTAAATATGATATTATAATGGCAGAGAACTACAGTGTCACCTATCAGAAACACAGATATATCCTCTTAAGAAAGCATTTAACTTAACACCCTAATCAGCTGCCTTCTGACGAAGTCATCTGATCAGGATCAGCACTGTTTGTCACATTAAATTACCCTGCTTCGTATATATGAGCTGCCACATGTGGGGTCATAGTGCTACGACACCACCTGGTGCCGCTCAATCAAAGCCAACTGGCTCTTGCCTTATATGGGTATAGAAACACAAAACTTTTGCTTTTTGGGAAAATGAAACCATATATAATTGAAAATTTTTCATACATATCTGGATATGATGAATGTGACAAAAGGATTGGCCAGACCAATCAATGATTAATTTGATAGTTCATTGAAATTTTCAATATATATATACCTCCGACACGTGGCCTAAGCATTGTTCAGTTTTCAGGGCTTGTGTCCATAACACATTATATCGGGTGTATCCACGCACTTAATAGTATACAAGAAAAGTGTCTTTATCACTGTAACGCCATAGATCATAGGTGTGGAAGTTTTTATCACATATCACTTAAGAACAAGGAGTGATCACTTTCATAATGTGTCCATTGCACCATGTTATCCATCTCCATATTGTTTATGAATCAGCAAGCGATCACTTTTTGTGTCTATAGCACATCCTTATTAGAATAGTATGATATAGTTTTCCACATGTAAATACACCTATAAGTTAATACCATTTCAAGAACACGTAAATGGTTCACACTAGCTTAAGTTTGATTAATATCAATGGCAATTGTTTACTGACAAGGAGGTACATGTATATATCAAGCCTGAGATGCTGCTGAGATCAGGCCTGAAAATATATGGTTTCAGCTACACTACAACTAACTAATATGTACAAGAGAAAATTAAAATTAAAGAAACAAACAATAGATCATATATATTTTTGGTGTGGGTGGGTGGGAACGAAGACATATACAGATGTTGTTCCAAGCGATCGCAAATTCAAACTGAGGGAGCGCTGCGCCCGCGGACCCTCTGCCAGGAATCTTTAAATTGATTGGCTGATATGAAAAAGATGCTGTGTGCAAAAAAGAGTGTTGTGTGCATCACAGCAGCCCTTCTCTCAATTGCGCGCTGCTACCTGATTGGTTGCCGATGCTATGCTGTCCCCTTATAAGGGCATCAGTCAAGCCAATAAGAAAATACTTTAATTCCTAAATTAAACAAAAAGTACAATACAACACATTTCAAATTTTTTCCCAAGATAAAATTTTCATTGAGAATTATAAAAATATTCACCTCTATTGAGATAAAACCAAATCTCATTCCAACGAGAAAGGGCGAGACTACATTCCCCAAGAAGGCCCGTAGGGATCAGTCCTCCCTGCTTCTCTTTCATAAGATACATTCTGGTGCTGTGTCTATAGAAAAAGACAAGTACCTGACCCCTGCTCGCAGTTTGAAATCTACCAGGTCATCACACAGTGCCCAATATTGTAGATACCAGACATACAGTGATGCCCTGAAGAACTCTTTTTTCCCCCGGACTATACCACAGTGGAATAGTCTTTCTCCTTAGGCGGTCAATTCCCAGACTGCTGAGGAGTTTAGGGCACTCCTCATTTAGTTAAAAACACAGCCGAAAGATTTTTTTTTTTTTTTTTGTTTTTTTGTTTTTGTTTTTTTGTTTTGTTTTTGTTTTTTTCTTCAAAATTCCAAAATTGCACTCCCAGGTATAATGATCAAAATTTGATCGTGCCAGTATTAAGAGAAAGAAAGAAAGAAAGAAAGAAGGTAAACAAACACACTACACACGGAATTTAAAAACAGATTACAAATAATCTTCCTATTAATTGAAAAACAGGCTCAAACAGAAGTGAATAAGCCATATTGTGATGTGATGTCGCATATGAGAGTGCAATAACGCCATGCATTAAAATGGAGATACCACTAGTGGTTTACAGATTTCTGGGGAAACGTTATGACGTCCATAACAACGTTGCGTACATAATGACAAAATCATAAAGTTTTTACGGCAGAAATGAGATTTCAGAGTAATCTTAATATCATATGATAAATAGAATCTAACTTTCAACTCTTGTATTGCTCAATGCGAAAAAGAGATAAAATGCTCGGCTATGCTCTGCAAGTCTTGCATTTTATTTCTTTTCCCGACTCGTTTCATAAATTCAATAAAACATGAGCACTCATGGAAGATCCCCTATTTAGTTTATTTTACAGGACAAGGATTGCTGTAAATTTGGAAATTTTCGCAATGGTTTTGTTTTCGCGAAACTTCACGTATGCGGAGTTTCACGAAAATAAAACCCTCGCGCAATAGCGAAAATTCTTTGTCCTTTACTGATGTAGGTAAACCATGCTAAAGTTGCCAATTTTTACCATGGCAAATATGTCTTTTAACGCTATTCACGAAAATAAAATTCTTGCGAAAATTTCCGAATTTACAGTAAGTGCATCCATCGTGCCCACTAAATATTCTGTTTCCATATGCTTATACTCAGTAGTCCCAAGTAACAGAACATGAAAAAAACCCACTAACACTATACCCAGCAGGTACACAACCTTCAAACAATGTTGTATCAACGTTGATGTGACGTCATGACGTCGCATCGAAGTTGATACAACATTGTTTTTGTCGTTGTGAGCCTGCTGGGTAGTGATGTACTTTGCGAAATAGAGAGAAACCTAAAAATTTGGAAAACAGCAGCTTCACATGCTCGAAAACAAACATAGGTAGGGCTTTAAGGGTTAATAGATAGAGGAAAGTAAGATTGTCATTTTAAAGCTTCAGTCTCCGTTATGATACGATTATATAGTTCCATAGTTGCGTGATAACCAGAATTGATCCTCGTAATAAATTCTAGTCAGATAGATCATGTTCATATTCAAAGAGCAGATGACAATTTATGTCTGTTGGTTGCAGTTTGTCAGATGGCCTTCTGGATTTCTGTTTCAATAATATTTATAAATCAGTTGAAAACAAGTTCTCATGTCTATAAACTAGGCCCTAAACCACTGATTTATAAACTGATTTACAAATATTGAACTTAAAGAACCCTTGCATGGGGTAGGTAATAAAGAGGTCCCCTTCAAATATTTAAGAACAAATCTAAGAACATTTCAAGAACATCAGAGACAACAATTTGTTGAAGAATTTTAAGTCTTTAAAATTATCAAGGATATTTCATGAACAGTGCAAGAACATCTCAGCTTCTTAAAAAAGTTCTTTAAGTATTCCTAAAGCATGTTCTTGAACAGTTCACTTAGCATAATTGTTCTTGAAATATTGCAAAATCTCTTTAACTGATCAGAGGAGATCTAACTACAGTAAAACCTGTGTAAAAGTCTGGCCACACTCCAAAAGACCGAAAATTGGTTTTCGACCAATTATCGCTTAATACAGGTCAAAATTATTGCAGGTGCATTCTGCAATACTTTCGACCTTCGTAAAGGTACCATTTGTCATTAAGATCTTTGTTTTGTCTATTTCTAAGTGGCCGTATTACACAGGTTTTACTGTACATCTAGTTAAGTTGAGATAAATAAGAAGAAAGTGTTCAAATTTAGAGAACATTAACTGTATTAATACTGTATTATAAGTCCGAGATGTAAACATGAACATGACGTCATTCAGAATAGTCGATTTTAAGGGGTGTCAGCGTTCAAAGATTATGTCGATTTCGTTATTTAAAGCTGGTTTGTTTCCGAAATACAAGAAAATAGTGTGTTTGCTAGATATATAAAATTATCTTTAAAAATTTTTGAAAAAATAAATCTGAATGCAAACAAAATCAATATTTTGTTTGAAAGCATATTCCTTTGTGTGCAAGTGACAACGTAAATAACTCGTGAGAATACCATTTCATTTATAAGATGGCTCGCTGGCCTAGTGGTTAAGGTGCAGTGACTCTGAACCAAAAGCTAATAATAATAATAATAATAATAGTCTTTATTTTCAGAGGGTAACACATTTAGCAAAAAAAAAAAAAGCTAATCTTCGATGAGGCCCTCTATAAACTACTGCCAAAAAAGAATACAAGTATAAAGTACAAAGATGATTTACATGGACAAAATAATACAAGCAGCATGGAGCACTTTCAAACCTACATACACACAGGCTCACTTTATATACATAAACAATTATAGATATCACACCTAGATAAAAGTGCTTTAAATATTTATACCAAATTTCAAACACATGTTTAAGGTACTCAAAAGAAGCGTCTCAATGAGACAGTTCTTTTAAGCACCAAACTAACTGTTAAAACTGGGGAACAAAACATATTCACAATTTTACACTCAAAATTTATGTTCATACGGACATAATGCTTCAGTTTCAAAGATTGAAAGATAGACTGGATTTCATCCATTTAATACAATGTCTATGAAAAGAATCGACAGTTTCTAAATTTTTTAAACAGTCTGGTAAGTTGTTCCAAATAACTGGACCTGAATAAATTAAGCTTTGTTTGAAAATTTCTTTTTGTGGTCTTGGAGTATAAAAATCCAATGCACCTGTTGATCTTAGAGACTGAAGCGTTTCATTAAAAGGTCGAAAAGAGAACATTTCATTTACATATGAGGGTAGGACAGATTTAGAAACTTTAAACATAAATTTAGCCTTCTTGAGGAAAATGCGTTCATATATGTTTAAAATTTTAAGCTCATCCATACTGTTGGCAATGTTATCATATTGGTAATTTACAATGATTTTAACAGCTCTTTTTTGTAGCCTATAAATTCTGTTAAGATTATATTGAGATGTTCCTCCCCATATTGTAGAACAATAGTCAATGTGGGGTTGAATATATGTTTTGTAAAATTGAACTCTGTGTTCAGTGGATAAATAGTCCTTCAATTTGGATAATAGCCATAGATTTGAAGAAATTTTCTTAGCAATAAAATTAATATGAATAGACCAGGTAAGATTGTTATCAATGCGAACACCAAGAACTTTCTCATTTTCAACGGAGTTCAAAACATCATTGTTGTAAGTTAGATGCAAAATGTCATTATTGAGATGAAGCCGTTTTTGGGAGGTGGTAATTAACATTGCCTTGGTTTTATCTGTGTTTAATAGCATTCCATTGAGCTTACACCATTCAGAGAGATTTTGTAAAGCCATCTGTAAGTTTTGTTCAATATACTCTTGAGTTTCACCAACCATGTATAATGTGGTGTCGTCCGCATAAAGATCAGTAGTTACATTATTAGTATAAAGTGGTAGATCGTTTATAAACATAAGAAATAACAATGGACCCAAGATTGACCCTTGAGGCACGCCACACAAAACATTCTCCATTCCTGATTCAATATTATTTATGACAACTTTCTGCTTCCTGCCCAACAAATAAGAAGAAAACCAATTAATTGTTTTATCTGAAAGTTTATAGTGTCTTAGCTTTTTAAGCAAAAGTGTATGATCTACCAAATCAAAGGCTTTTCTAAAATCAACCATGACCATACCAATTATCTGACTGCTATTTATAGCTTCTAGGAATTTATTGACCATCTGAAGCAAGGCTGTCTCACAAGAATGATTGGGTCTGAAACCAGATTGTGTTGAATGAAGCAATTTATGAGAGGTCAAATAAGTCATTAAGGAATCATGCACATGTTTTTCTAGCATTTTTGATATGACAGGCAAAATTGAGATGGGTCTATAATTATTGGTGTCATCCTTAGGGCCATTTTTATATAAGGGTCTTACTTTGCCCTCTTTCCACTTATCTGGAAAAGTTGAGTTAAGTATGCTTTGATTACAGATATACATTAAACTGTCAGAAATAAATGGAGCTGCTAGCTTAAGTAACCTGGCTCCAATGTTATCAGAGCCAGTAGCTTTGGTAATATCAATGTTTTTAAGATATTTTTCTACTTTTTCTTGTGAGATACATGGTATTGAAAAATAAGTATTTACAGGGATTTTCTTATCACAAAACTCTTTTAAGTTATCAAAATTAGATGCCAACGGAGGTTCTTTGATTTTTGATGATACTGAAACAAAATATTTATTGAACTGATCTGCAATATCTTTTGGATTTTCAATACTATTATTGTCAACGTTCAATGAAAATATCCCACAGCTGTCCTTACATTTACTTGCCCCAATTTCTTTAAATAATTTCCATACACTGGCAGGATTGTTTGCATTTTCATTTAAAATTTCGGAATACTGATGTTTTTTAGATTGTTTTATGAGGGAACATACCTTATTGCGCCAAATTTTGTACTGCTCATTATCATTTATAGACTTGTACCTGTCTCTTGTTTTTATCGCATCTATTATTTCTCCATTTAGCCATTTTGGTTGTTGTTTACGTTTAACACGATGCTGTTTCAAAGGTAAATGCTTATCAATAATGTCTAAAAATAATTATTATTATTATTATTATTATTATTATTATGATAGCACCTTTGTTCCCCAGCCAGCCTTGGTTCCCGCAGTTGTTGAATCAAATCAGCGGACAGAGCTTCGTGCTACCCAAGACACACAGAGTAAGGGCGCTTGCCCATGTTTTACAGCGACTATGTTTTACAGCGACTATAGATTTATATTTTTTTTATTTCGTTATTTTATTTTTTTTTAATCCTTGGATAAAATTATGTATTTTTTCTGATTTGAAGTTCATATCTTTATGAAAATCGCCAGTTGACGAATTAGTATCATAGACCAATTGGGCACCATTTATAAATCCCTTGCTTGTGCCTGCATGTACGACGACAATTCTATCGCCCTTGCTGTGAGTTGGTTGGACTGCCATGCTTTAGTCACAGAATGCGAAGAATGAATAAATGTTTCATCAGTGTAGACGATCGTATAGCCTGCACCCCTAAGCTATTTATATGTATTAAAACCGTAATCTGTGCGCCACAACATCTGGCCGTAGACATATCCTTTTCTCTGGCACGCGAGTCGTACTCACGATACATGTAGTTCGCCTTTTCAGAGGCTATGGTTACAAAATGAATGCGACGCAGACCAAAAGCGGACTGAATTGACTTTGGCAAAATGCATGATTTTTAAAATGAAACAGATGTTCATGCATGTCATGCTCAACAATTGTTTTGTTTCATACTGTCAAAATTCTATTGGTTTTCTTGCTGAAAATCCAAAAGCAAATATTTTGCATGAATTATCATATGTATATGTTAAGACGCATAAATGCATACCTAACATCCAAAAAATGAAAATAAATAAAAAAAACACTTATGGGATTCGAACCCTCAACCATGAAAAAAAACTTGGCTTTCATCTGTGCGAAATACGCTAGCTATGCCGCCACCCGTTCTACCTCTATGTGTACTTATTGCTAATGCTTATAAACTCCATGGGTGGTGAACTCGTTTATATAAATTATGTAACGCAAATATGCTTTACAGTTAACTTTCTCTCTTACCCTTAAAATGGTATGTTCCAAACTACGTAATGGTCATGTTTACATCACCTATTTATAAAGCAAACATACACTGTAAACATTAACTGTTAAAACGAGAAGCTTTCTTGAATCAATTAGTCTTAGAACATGTTAATTTTATATCCATTGCTAACTTATGATGAAAACAGCTTTGAGGTAATGGGTAATATTTGATGTGCTTCAGTGTGACTCAGTCTCCAGTTTGCCAGATATTACTGATGTGAGCTAGGTTTTGTAGATTGAGGGGTACTTAGCTTTTTTGTGAAAGCTGCAACTTGTTATCTTCCAAGAAAACTTTGTCCACTGATTAGACCATATTGAAAACATTTGAGCCAGTGCATGAGATTTCCAACAATGTGGTATATGTGCGACCAACAAAGCCTCAGATCAGCCTGTGCATACGCACAGTCTGATCAGAGCCTTTGCTAGTCGCTTGAGTATTTTATGATTGTTAAGCTACTGACTGAACACCATTTGGAGTTTCTAAGCTTAAAAGAAGGCTGCAGAGGCTCAACCGAGTCTACACTTGTCAAAATGTCAAATTGTTGGAAATATCATGCCACGGTCCATTTGTATTCTAGTCCCACAAAGCGCCTCTCTGCGACAAAAAGAAATTGACAATTGCTTTGAGGTTGCAGAAGTTGTGGTAAGGTTTTATAAAGGTCGCAACAAGGTCACTAGTCACAGCCAGTCTTTTGAGCATGCACAAAAGACTTAGCCACGACTGATTTTGATCATAAACTGGTTGCGATGGTTTTCTAGAAGTCGCCGACCAACTGCTGATTGGTCAGCAACTGACGGGCAATCATCGACTGATGGCGGATGAGATGGCGGATGAGATGGCAAGTGATCAGTGGGCTCATCGGCGAGGGTTTGCAGTGCCAGCTTCAACAAAAATCTTTCATCCTATCTTGACATCATTTCACCACAAGCATTCAAAGTGTTTACACGAGGATACCAAAAAGTACAATTTAAGACAGCTATGACATAAAAAAAGGTTTAATCGCCAACCATTCTCCAACCAGTTACAACCTGAGACTGAAGTCGCTGACTGGTCCCGGATCACTCTGAACCAGTCCCAAAAGCAGCTGCAGAAAGGTCGCCAACTGATTGCTGACTGTAACATGCATAAACTATCGCCTAACGTACGGCTTAGCTTATCTGCGACCGGTCAGAGATGTCTAGACTTCTCTGTAAAGGAAAAGTAGATTCATTGGTCGCACTGAGGTCACAAGTCAGTTGCTAACAAAATCAGTTAGATGATGGTGTCTTACCTGGTAGAGCTGTTACGAAATTGCTGACAAGATCATAATAGAAGCAGGGTGTGTCATTGCAAGAATATTTGAGTGAATAAAAAGAGAACTCATTTAACATTCACAGGTGCAGAAAATTGCGGAAAATGATTATGGAATAATTTTTTATTGAATCATATAATATGAAACATATTTCTGCCTTGAGATGCAGTTTGTACTCTCCAAGAGCATTGCATAAAAGTTCATAGCCATGTCCTTTGCACTTTTACTGATTGTATTTGAGGTGCTTATGTGATGAGGGCCCACTGATGAGGGCTATATTAGTATTCCATTGAAGTCTCCAATGGCATAACCAGAATGCTGAAAAAGTTACGCACACCAAAGGGAGACTACTTGAACATGCAGTGATTCTCTTCAATTGCGTCCCTTTACATATGGGAACTTCTCTTAAAGGAAAGAATTTGCTCCCAGAGGGAGCGAATTTTTTCCTTTAAGAGCAGTTCCAATTATGGTATGGAAAATCACTTCAGATGAGGTGACCTCCCTTGAATGCTGCTATTTTTATTTTGCATGTGCGTAACTGCGTAATGGGAGCTAGGCCAATGGTCTCTATAGAAAACATTGTCGACTTCAATCAAACTGCTCCTCCTCACTCTGTATTGTTTGCATCATCATCATCATCATCATCATCATCATCATCATCATCATCATCATCATCATCATCATCATCATCATCATCGGGCCATTCGAATGCAATTTCTCTTTCTGTATTGATTTATATCAGATGGAATTAAAACAAATGCTTATAAAATTTTCAGAATATCAAACAGTGCAGACCCAGATCAGACTGCTTCCAAGAAGCAGTCTGATCTTGGTCAGCACTGTTTGTCTGTGCCTTTTTGGCAGGCAACTATGGTAGGGTTCAGAATTGTTGTACAGACTACTGTAAATTGAAAGGTTTCTGAGCCAGCTGGCGGACAATGTTGATAAACATCTAGCATACTCTGTAAATAAACTTAAAAAATCAAAGGTTATTATAGGGTTAACAGTGGCATGTTTGGAATAATAAGCTAAACTGTCATAAGCAAAAACATATTAAATATGTTACTCACAGGCATTTATAATCACTTCTGTAAAAAACAAAACAAAAAGCTCTTCTATCTGCTATCTGGTGATACTTAAACCAGCCTGATCAGCTACGGAGATTTTAAGCTTGAATCTTCAAAACTTTGATGAAATAAAACAAATATAACTAGATGGATAGATTCTTTATTTTGTCCTTGAAGGAGAGCACACAGTAATAACTACAAAGCAATGAGTAACTACAAGCGACATGAAAATAAGCAAATCAATATTTGGCTTGGGGTGGGCAACAGCAAACAGTATGGACCCGATTTAAGCCGCTCTATATGGAGCAGTCTGAATCTGGTCCACACTGATTCCGGCTGGCTACAACGTTAAAGGCAAACATCAGGTGACATTGGCAGCCTTCCTATCAGTTATGTTGTCAATTTGAAGCGAGATTGCCTACAAATATACACAATTTCAAATTTAACTTTCTTTTAGAGAGCTCTCAAAAGTAATTAGGTTTAATATCAGGGTGATTTTATACTGTTTCTGAATATTTTCCAAAACAAATGCTGATGCATCAATACTCCACTCCAATATGTATTATAGTCCGCTCCATATTTTATTGGTTACCATTTTGTCTCCAGCCAGGGTCTGGAACAAAGGCCTTTGTCTTCTCCCATAGAATATTGTTACCTAAAAGAGCTGTCATTGTGGAGTTATTTTGTGATCATTATTGGTAAAAATTCTTGATTCAGATAAAAATAAAATTGTGGGTACGGACTCATTAGAGTTGCCTTTACCGAAAGCTACCAAAATTTGCAACAGACAGCATTTGATTTTCCCCCTGTTGTAAGTAACCATATAAGGCCTGATATTTCATGTGAATTGTCTACCAGCAGATGATTCACATAAAAAGGTCAATCTTTATTTTGCCTGAAAGTCAGCCACAGAAGTTGTCCTCTTTTTAAAAGTAAACCTAAAAATAATTATTATACATAGAGGATCATGTTTTATTGAATTTATTAAACGAATTGAGGAAAAGCATTTTGTCTCTTTTCCGCAACAAGTTTAATAAATTCAATAATACAAGAGCGCGAATGTTAGATTCTATTTATCATATATGACAAATACTGTTAAATCTCATTTTTGGCGTAAAAACGTCACAATTTCATTATTATGTATGCAACGTTGTTATGGACGTCATAACGTTTCCCGTAAATCTATAAACCAGTAGCGGTTTATCGATTTTATTGCATGGTGTTATTTCACTCTCAGACGCGGCGTCATATGATAAATGTAGTTTAACACTGCAGGTACAATTCTTTTGTACCTATCCCTGCCCCCTCCCCATCACCCTCACACTCCTAATAGTAGCTCTGGCCTGTTAGTGTTGTCTGCTGATAACCTTTACAAACAGTTTGGACCCAGATCAGGCCCGACATAATGTCGGGCCTGATCTGGATCCTAACTGTTTGACACCCTGATGGTGCTCCAGAAATAATTTTTTGAAAAAGTAAATTTTGAAAAAAAAATCAGCAGACGACAGGAAAACCAAAATTACCCAGCATGCAAAAATTTATGGTGCTATTGGATATTTTATCCCATCTTGCAAGCACCTAAATATAAATGCTACTGTGTGTGTAACAGAAGCAAGGTGATGCTGTTTAAATTTTATCTTGGATATCTGGAAGTGGTATCTTTGTTCTTGGAGACAAAAACTGGAATATAGTGTGTAGTGTGTGGTATTTCAAAACACTGTTTTTCTGAAATATTGGTGATTTCTATATTGTTTATCCTTGGATTTTATCATTTCTATTCTGGGTAGGTATATCATTAATGATAGCCCTTAAATGCCACCTAAAAATTTGCAGCAGACAACATTTTCAAATTTTGTCCCGGAGGTGTGATATTTCATGTGAAATGTCTTCCAGCAGATGATTCACATGAACAGTCAGCCTTATTTTTCAAAATTTGTCACTGAATTAGAATTGGGCTTTAAGTACGTGTTCAATGGCCCTATATTCATTATATTTATTTGTCCAAGTCTATTGCCCCTGCGAAAAAAGTCTAAAAAATTTTTTATTAATTTTTATATTTGTGAATGATACCTACGATACATCTAAATATTGCTCTCCGAGATTTACCCGACTAACCGCAGAAAGAAGTACCGGAACTTTTGGGCAGTACCGGCTTATATCACTTCACCGGGAGTCCGGGAAATAGGACAACCGGAAAACGAGATTCAATTTACCTTGCAAAAAAAAAATGATAAACTGAGGGGAGGTGGTGGGAGTATGATTTAGATGTATCGTAGGTATCATTCACAAATATAAAAATTAATAAAAATTTTTTTAGATTTGTTTCATTTAACCTACGATACATCTAAATATTGCTGATTAACACATTAATGGATGGTGGGCCCAGTAATTAAAACTTACCAAGCCATGGACAAAAGTTCCCTTTGCCGTTAAGACATCGACGACCATGTACACAGGGTCGCCAGCCTCACACCGCAATAATAACCCAAATTGGGTATTCAAGAATTTTGACCTTACATCTCCAAATTTTGACTTTAATAATACAACATCAAAAATCAAACATGTGTACAACACTTTTTACATATGTACAGAAACTGCAAATCTATACTTATAGAACAGAAGTAACAGGCACAACAACTGCTTGTGCTGCCACTATAGGGCCAAGACTGGCCAGGCTACTTGCCAACACTGAGGTATCCCTCAGATAATATCTAATAAAAGAATTCTCTGAAGACCAAAACCCGGCCTTCACAACATCATCAAGAGGAACTTTATTCGACCAAGCCCAAGATGAGGACAAAGCCCTGACCTCATGAGCATTGGCTTGAACTTGGTCCAAACTGTCTGTTCCACATGCCAACTTAATGGTTTGCACAATCCAACGAGAAATGGTGTCGCATGAAATTTCTTTCCCATACGAGTCTGAATGAGAAATAAATAATCTTTTACGACCCTTTCTCCTCTCCTCAACTCTGTTCAGATAGATTCTCAACGCTCTAACTGGACACAGCAAAGGGTTAACATCCTGGCCACAAAGGGATGGCAAAGAAATAGGATCACTCAAGACTGAGGGCAGTTGATTCTTTGCTAAAAAACCAGGAAAAGTCATTAAATTGACTGACTGATCAGTAAAATGCACATCATAATAAGATAAGGCATGAATTTCACTTCTTCTGCGTCCAGAAGCCAGCGCAGTAAGAAACACAGTCTTGTATGTCAATTCTTTGAATCCACATGATTCCAGGGGTTCAAAGGGTGTAGTGTTCAAAGCAGTGAGAACTACAGCCAAATCCCATTTAGGAAAGTGGGGCTTTACTCTAGGGCGCTCGAGCTCAAAACTCCTTACCACATCAGAAAGAATGGATTGATTGGAGAAATCCACATTTGAAATCTGTTTCAAAGTGGTAGAAATGGCTGAACGATAGCCTTTAACTGTAGCTGGAGAAAAATTCTTATCATGTAATGAAATTAAGAATTCTCCAAAAATGTTCACAGACGGATTGAAGGGATCCACTTCCCGTCCGATGCACCAATCCAACCAAGATTTCCACCTGTAATCGTACAAATTGTTGGTGGAAGATCTTTTCGCGGAATAGATTCGTCTGGCAACTGATTCAGAGACTCAGTGCATCTGTGGCATATGCCTCCGGCTCTAGAACAGGAGATACAAATAGAGGAAGTTTCCTGTTCAGATGTGTAGCAAACAGATCGATGTGTGGACTGCCCCAAACATGAAATATCTGAGACGCTACTCTCTGATTGAGCGACCATTCTGTCTGAACCACTGCCCCTTTTCTCGATAGGCAGTCTGCTAAGGCATTCAGGCGGCCTGGCAAATACCTGGCCTTCAAATGGACCTTGTTCCTTGCACACCACTCTGCAGCTTCCACTGCTAGGTTGCACAAGGTTCGGGAATGAGTCCCCCCCTGTTTGTTTATGTAGGCTGCCACAGTGGTGTTGTCCGTTGCCAGCAACACCGAATGACCCTTGATATGAACTGCAAAAGCCTGCAGAGCTAACAAGACTGCCTTCATTTCTAACACATTGATGTGTTGTTTCTTGTTTATTATGGACCAAAAGCCTGAGGCCATGTGATTGTCCATATGAGCCCCCCAGCCCTCCAAGCTCGAATCTGTGAAGAGATGGAGTTGAGGAGAAGGATGGTGAAGGGGAGACATGGATGTCAAAAAGTCCAAATCCATCCATGGAGCGACTGCCGAGACAAACCACTGTCCTAGAAGAATATTGGTGTCCCACAAGGCAAGCCTTTGACACCACCTCTCTTTGAGTTCCCACTGAAGAGATCTCTTGAAAGCTCTCCCTAGTGGTAGGAGACTGGCCATTGACTCCATTTGACCTAGAATGGAGTATAATTGACGTGCTGAGGCTTGTCTGGCTCCCACTAGCTTGGCTAGAGCCTGTAGAATAGAGGCAATGTTGTCCTGAGATGGGCCGATAAGAGCTTGAGCCAGCTTGAATCTGGCCCCCAGGAAACAAAAATCCTGGACTGGAACTAGTTCTGACTTCTCCCAATTGGGAATGAAGCCTAGGTCCAGAATAATCTTCAGAAGCCTTCTGCTGTGAAGCCATGACAGGGTTTCTGAGACAGAAGGTTGTAACCAATCGTCCAGGTAAGCGTGAACCCGAATACCTAGGCGCCTCACGTGCCTGAGTACTGTTTTTAACATCCGAGTAAACACATATGGACTGACATTCAGGCCAAAAGCTAAGGCTCGGAACTGGTAGACCTTGCCTTCGAAAACAAAACGAAGATAGCGACGTGATCGACGGTGAATGCCGATATGAAAATATGCATCTCGAAGATCCAGACTCGTTACCCAATCTCCTTTCTGAAGTGCTAACCTGATTGAATTCAATGTCTCCATTTTGAAATGAGGACAGAGAACAAACTGATTCAGACGAGACAGGTCTATCACTGGTCGCCATCCTCCTGTCCTCTTCTGGACTAGAAAAATGCGACTGAAGAAGCCTCTCTTTGGATGCATACTTGTTACTTCTTCGATTGCTCTTTTCTGTAGTAGAGACTCCACCTCTCCTTTCAAGATCTCCATCTTGACAGGGTCTTTTGGCATGCGAGTGCACCACTTTGGTGGAGAAAGAAGCAGTCTTGGCAGGACACGAAATTGTATGCGATACCCACTTCGGACGACAGAAAGTGTCCAAACATCCGAAGTAATTTTTTCCCAGGCCTTTAGGAAGAAAGAAATTCTTCCTCCTGTTGGCAGGTCTGATCTTGGGACCTGCTTTTGGCGCAAGCTGTGTATGCTTACGCCCTGCAAAACAGCCTGGGAACCGAAGTGGGCACCCCTATGGGGCATTGGCCCTAGGAGCTTTGCCTCTCCTAGGACCCTTATTTTGACCTGGATTCCCTGGATTTCTCCTAGGAGGCCTCTGAGGAGGATACTGCCTGCCTTGGGGAACACTGGAGGTTCTAGTGGCATTAGGACCAACAGAGACATTTAGACCCCCATATGTAGGTTTAGTAGTGGTTTCAGTCACTTTAGGACTCTTTTTCTTAAAACCTGATGACTGGGGTTTACTAGCACCCACCACTGCCATCTGAAGAGACTTATGAGCGAGTCCCTCCTTGTAATGCTTAACAATTTCTGGAAACTTTTCTCCAAAAATGGTTGAAGATTCAATGGGTTGTACACGCAACGATTGCTTGATATCAAAATCTAAGTCAGTCACGGCTAAACAGGCATCTCTTCGCGCCAAAAGAGGACCAGATGAAAGTCTACACAATATTTCAATTAGATGAGACTGGGAAACAGCTACTGCTTGAAGGTAGCGCGAAACTTCCAGCAAATCATCCTTTGACAAAGAATCCTGTTGCATAGTCTTAAGCGTTCCACAAAGGAATAGCTCTGAGTGAGATGCAACCTGCATTGCTGTTCTGGCCAACTTTTCCCAGTTCTCTAAAGTTGAAAATTGAACAGACTGAGAAGAAGGAACCGAAGAACCTTGCTTCATCACATCTTTTAATCCCGGATTAACTGACGGAGGGTCAACGTTAAATACAGGATTTAAAGACTCATAAGAAGAGGACTGAAAAATCTTTGGTTTAGAATTCAGCGCAACAAAAGAGCCTGATTTAAAACTCTTAGGATAAGAGGGAAGGGGTGCCATTGGAACCTCTTCCTCCCCTTTCAGACGTTTACTCATTCTAGACAGGGAGACAGAAACACTGTTAGACTGCGGAAGTGCTAATGATGTCTCTTCATTCTGCTCTGGATCCTTAAAAAATTCCAGAGCAGATGCTCCAACAGTCTTATGTTTGGCTTCTGGAGTAGGACAAATAGCCGACCCAAGCCTGGAGCGAAGCTTAGAGATGGCCTCTTTGTAAGAAAGTGACTCCTTAGGAGACTCTTCCTCTTTCTCTTCATGTTCCAGGTCTGAGTCCCCTATTGTCTCATTTTCCCCAACATGAAGCTGAAGTTGCTCCGAGTCCGACTCATCATCTTGCGACTTGTGGCCAGAGAGCGATCTCCTGGTTCCCACCCCGGTAACTGTGACTTTCCCAGCTGCCGCCTTAGTGGGAGTAGATGAAAATTTGTCAAGTCTATTTGACAATTCTTTCAACATTTGACCCTGTTGTTCTACTAAAGTTGTCAAAGTAGAAAACGCAGGGTTGTCTCTTCGCCTAGAAACAGAACGAGACCTATGGAGTCTTTCTCGTCTTAGGCCTCTATTCCTGATTCTAGGTGACCTTGACCTAGGTGACCTTGACCTAGGTGACCTAGACCTAGGTGACCTGGACCTCGGTGATCTGAACCTAGGTGACCTAGACCTAGGAAGTCTCAATCTAGGTGACCTTGACCTAAACCTAGATGACCTAGATCTAGACCTATGGTACCTAGAATGCCTTGAATGACCAAGCCTAGAACTAGCAGACCTAGATAGATGTCTAGATTTGCGATTCTTTCGCTTGTCATGTCTTGATCTTCCTCTAGAAGACGAAGATCTTTCATCAGAAGACAACGACCTAGACCTATGTCTATGACGTTTACTCCTTTGGTTGCTATCACTAGGTGATCTGTTGGACCTTTGAATGGCATACTGCCTAGGCACAGGGCGCGTGTGCACAGTGACAGTTTCCATTGGAGAAACGGACCTATTACTATAAAACGAACCCTCAGGAGAAGCACTTTTCCTGGGAGGATTAGTCAAATGAGCTGGAGTGACATTATTACCAGGAGCCTGAAGGACCAAATCGCTATCAAGCTCGCGGTTGTTGTCTTGCTCTACCAACCTTGTGATAGTGTTTGCCGATGCTAGATCACTATCACTAGGCAGGGAAACAATCAACCCAGGACCTTGTGCAGGAGCCTGGGATGATGTGACAGTTGACAAACTCTTTTCAGGACCTTTTTCAGGAGCCTGGGAAAGAGAGTGTCTGGACTTCAGAGCAGATCTTGCCTGGGCCGCTCTGTGCAAACATTTATCAAATTTTCTCCAAAGATCTTCTGACCAATTTGTGCACACTTCACATGGGGAGTTACGTGAACAAGCATAGCCCCGACAAGACCTACAAACTACATGACTATCCCAGTAAGGCATTATCTTACCGCACTTACCCGTTAACCCAGGGCATCTCTTGTTGGATGGATTACTTCCTAGTCCAGTCATCCTCGAACATAAAATCCAATATCCTAATTCAGGAAAGTCCCACAAGGGCGTCAGTAGACGAATAAGACGGAAAAGAAAAATTTTCTTTTACCGGAAAAAGTCACGAAAATATGTTACAATACGTAAAGAAACGTAAATTAACTTCAACGAAGTGAAAATAGCATAAAAAAATAATGCAAAAGAAAGAAACAGATATAGTGAATAACTGCGAGCGGGTGAAACCAGCGGGATACCCTACAAAACGGCTACAAAAACTCTGTGAAATTTCTTCTGTCAGAAATCGTGCTTTATGGCTGCCGCAGAAAGGTAAATTGAATCTCGTTTTCCGGTTGTCCTATTTCCCGGACTCCCGGTGAAGTGATATAAGCCGGTACTGCCCAAAAGTTCCGGTACTTCTTTCTGCGGTTAGTCGGGTAAATCTCGGAGAGCAATATTTAGATGTATCGTAGGTTAAATGAAACAAATTTACTTCTATAGAACTGCTCTTGAAGTAACAAAGAATTTCTTTCCATCTCAATGAGATAGTCACACATCACTTTGAGAATGCATTAAAGCAACTTTTTCAGGAACTTTGGAAATTTATAAAATGACAAAGACAGATTGTTGAAGTTATAAAAGAATTTCACACAAAGAAGATTATTATACATGAATAGCAACCAGTAACTAGAGAAATATATTTCTAGTTAGATAAACTTACAAACGAGGCGAATAAATTGGTCTCTGTTCTCATTCTTTTTTCTTCTAATTGAAAACAAAATTTGAGAATATTATGTTTCTGCACGCTTTCTCAAATTAAAGGAGTGTCCTAAAGTATATATTGGGCATTTTCAATTGTAAAATAGGCAATTATTTTTAAGGTTGAAAAAAGTTGCCAAAATACAAATGTATAGCCTTACAAATAGGTCAGGGTGTGGGCAGCAACATTAATGTTCATATTCAGGCACATGTCAGTGAGTTAATTGTTGGAAATACATTCACAGTTATGTTTTTGCTATATATATATATATTGCATCTTATAGATGCTCATGTGCTTATAAGTGCCCCCTCCTCATTTGATGTCAAGGATGGTATATTTTTTACAAATCTCAGAAAAATAAAAGACTATCCGGATTAACTAACAATTGAGTTCCAATCCAACACCTTTCTTTCCTAAATACAAAAGTATGCCCATTACACAATACATATATATTCCTACAGTCAACATACTTGTTTTGTGTCATAATACTTCTACCTCAACCTGGAAGTAATGACCCTCGTAGACTGATACCCTGGGTCTGTTGTAGCTTACGTTACCGTGTAGACTGATACCTTGGGTCTATTGTAGCTTCCGTTACCACTAGACTGATACCCTGGGTCTATTGTAGCTTACTTTTCCACTAGACTGATACCTGGGGTCTATTGTAGCATACGTTACCACTAGACTGATACCCTGGGTCTTTTGTGGCTTACGTTACCACTAGACTGATACCCTGGGTCTATTGTGGCTTATGTTACCACTAGACTGATACCCTGGGTCTATTGTAGCTTATGTTACCACTATACTGATACCATGGGTCTGTTGTAGCTTATGTTACCACTTTACTGATACCCTGGGTCTATTGTAGCTTATGTTACCACTAGACTGATACCCTGGGTCTATTGTAGCTTACGTTACCACTAGACTGATACCCTGGGTCTATTGTAGCTTATGTTACCACTAGACTGATAGGGAGATAGTTTCACCTACAACTCTGTGCTGGGAGTTCAACTGCCAAAGCACAGTATACAATCTGATCAAGCATTCGGCTTACAAATCTGATGTGCTGCTGATTGGGCTCTTAGGCTCAATATAGACTAGAAATATATCATTATCACATCATCCTTCAACTCACAATGCCATTTTTAGCTTTGTCTGACAATGCAAAGGCATTGTATTAGACAGTGAAGCAATTAAGATCAGACATTTCATATTTCAAAAATACCCTCGAACACAGCAGCATCCAGACTGATTGATGCCTTCTCGTTTGATGCTGTCATTCTATGTTACTATTATTTGGGCCTCAGCGTGAGAAATAGAGAATATTAGGTGAGTGTCTTTTGATATAAAGTTTACCGGGCAAGGCTTTGAGAAGGCTTGTTGACATTGTGAGGCTTGCCGAGTGATGACAAACGGTGGTCCAGAGGGACAGATTTTTATATCCCACCCTCACACAAATTATGGGTTCCTTTTCTTGCTCATCATATTATTTGAAAATAAGCTTCCAGAAGTTCCTGAATATGCTGAGATGCAATGTTACATGATGACGTCAAGTTGACTATTAATGATATTACTTGATGCCAATGTAAAGTAAACGTGGGTGAGTTCCAATATACAACCAATGAACAGTCCACACTTGACAAGAATTGCTAACCTAGGCTAAAATCTCGGATATTCTTATCCGTTTTGCAAGAATACTTTGTCTACCTTTTTGCACAGTAAATGTTACCCTTGGTAATTAACATTTAATTTGCAGACTTCTGAATTCTGCTAGTTTATTTCTAGATATGGAGACAAGAGAGAGATAATTTGATGTCTATATGAGACTCTAGATTATATATGGAACTGATTTTATATTGAAATGACATTTCTGTAATTGAAGATGTCAGGATTGTCTGTAATTATGGAAGAAGCTTTGCTTGATAAATAGCGGACATTATTTCTAGTCTTTTGTTGTAGCAGAGCGCAGTGGCTCAGTCGCTAGAGTGTTCGATTGGGGATCAAAGGGTTGCTAGTTTGAGCCTCATCACAGGCGGCGTCACTATGTTCAACCCAGACCTGTCTCAACATGACTGAAAAATTGAAACATCAAATCCAACAACCTAAAAACGTCTTTTGTTGCTGTAACTGAGCTTCAAATTGTGAATTACCATAGGGTTTGTCAAACCTTACAACAGGAAAAACCCTTACCACATGTACAATATATAATGCTCTTCGCTCTTGGTTTTGTTTGTTTGTGTTGATGCTTTATGCCACAGTCAACAATTTCTCAGCAATGATAGGACTATTTCTGTCTTCCGTACTAATTAATGTGTCTTGCTGAAGGACACAACACAGTGACGAGTCTCAAACTAGCAACTCTTTGATCCCAGTGAGTCCAATGTTCTACCAAATGAGCCACTGTGCTCCACTATAGCTCAAGCTGCTCTTTTTTGCACTTTGCTCTTTTTGTACTCAAGACATCCCATAATCTTTCATTTGGAAAAATCTTTTTTAATGAATGTGAACTATTTGTAAGAGATTTTTTCTGGTAATCAATCCTCCAAATCAATGACATTATAATGATAGGGTCTTACCATTTCAGCGATAAATCTTATGTTTTTATGTAAACATCATTACCATACAGTAAAACCTGTGTAAAACGCCAACTCTCAACAAAAAATGTTTTAAGACCGATTATCGCTTAATGCAGGTCAAAAGCATTCCAGATTGCTCCCTTTGGAGCTTTCTGCAATACTTTCGACCTTCATTAAGCTACCAGTTGTCATTAAAGATTGGTGGTAGAGTGACTAGGGGGCCCGCTAGGCATTGTGTAAACCATGGAATTGAGTGAATTTTGACTTGAGCAGGCTTTATTTTCTTGTCCTTTGGGATCATGGGTTTCATGGTGGAACTTTGAACCATTAGAGGGTCACTGATGAGGCCTAAATGGCAGAAACTAGCTAGTCTGGCCCAGGAAATATGCCCACTCTGGTTTCAGTTCTTTGGTGCAGTCTTTGCTTCATACCCTTTTAAGAACATATTTCAAATCTTTTTGTATCATTTTCTTTGTGAAATTAGTGTTAGCAGATGAATTGCTCAGATACACTCAATACTTTACATGGTGCCTTATTCATCTGTCTTGAAGATAAATTTTCCTGCCTTGTTTCTGTAAAGAGAGCTTTGTTGATACTGATCATGTCAATAGTTTTTATGATCAAAGAAATATAATGGTTTATTTTTTCCTGAGTATATAATAATTGTTTTTCCAATATAAGGATGATTTCCATATTGGATACATTTTTAGAACTTTTTTATTGCTGTTACATTGCCCTAGGATCATAATTTGGAAATGGAATCATTCATTCTTTGCATGCTAGTTAATTTTGCATGCTTTTTGTCATGCAGTAAAAGTTGTGTAAAACGGCCACTCTCAAAAAGACAGAAAATTGTTTCAAGACCAATTATCGCTTAATGCAGGTCAAAAGTATTGCAGATTACTCCAAGGGGAGCATTCTGCAATACTTTCGAGCTGCATTAAGCTACCATTTGTCATTAAGATCTTTGTTTTGTCTATTTTTGAGTAGCTGTTTTACACAGGTTTGACTTTTTTTTTTTTTTTTTTTGGGAGGGGGGGGGGGGGGGGTAATTAACTTTTTTAAGCAAATCTCAGGAGTACCATCACTGAAGGACTGATTGGTGTCAATCTGATATTGGTGTAACATAAAAACTCATTGTAAAGCCCTGGTCCCACAGGAGTTGCAACAGTGGAGGGACCTCCCAGGGAAGATCAAAACAAGCATGCACAAAAGACTAGCTGTGACTGATTTTTATTGCAGTCTGGTTGCAATGGTTCTAGAAGTCTCTGATTAAAGTACTGCCGCATTAATAAGAAACGTGAAAAATCGACTTAAAGTGCATCTTTTCACGTTATTTTCTCTTGATATTTTCGATATGCGGGTAGAAAAAGCTGCAGTAGTTTTTGACAAAATTTTCAACCTGATGTTTTTGCTGAGTTTTTCTGTAATTAGATGGAATTTTGGCATATTTTTGGTTCTTTTGAACGGGGGAGTATCACTGTTGGTAGAATGGACATAAACTGACCCAGTTTATTAATAATATGCAACGGTTGACTAACTCATTCGATGGCGTTTCAGGTCAGTGATCGCCATGAAGTTATATACTGAACAAAAGTGAAAATGCTACACCTGAATTGTTTGCCATTTATATGCAAATTGACGCAAGCCAGTAAAGCAAATGAAAGTGTATCTGAAAGACTGGGTTATGCATAAAGTAACAGTTTACGGATATTGTCAAGAGGAAACACATGAAAGTCATTTAAATGTGACATGGGTCCAATTTTTCAGGTTACCAGTTTGAACATATTATTAAATCTAACACAGTTTAGGCCTTCAGAAATCCACTGCCAGCCAGATCCGACTGAACGAAATGGTAGTTTAAGACATTTGACAATCAGAAATGTGTTTTGATCGTTAACAAAAGCCACCTTAGAAAGCAGGGTTTTCATCAAATTGGCCAAGCTTGAAATAATATCACTGAAATCTCCATAGGAAAATAAATGTGTTGTTGCATCTTAGTCTGCGCTCATTACTGGTCGAGAAATGGTAGGAACAATGTGCTGATAGGTCTACCTGATTTGGTAAAAGAAAGAAAGTCATCGAAAATCGTGATAAATCGAAGATTACCAAGTATTTTTTTATTATATCTCACGTGAATTTCCCATACAAAACTTCCATATCACCCGCTACTATAGCGACGGCGAATACTGTAACTCGTTTGTCATAGCAGCGGGTGATAGTCGAAAATATCAGTCGTTCCTCTGGTGCACAACGCCGATGCGCGTACAGTTCGTTCATGTCAGGAGACGTTCAACATGAGGCATGATTTGGCCACTTTCCACTCCCAATAACATTTAATTGTTTATGGTTAGAGACATAAATTGTAGGTACTCGTTTCTTAGTTAGGACGAGGGGAACCGTTGAGACCAAATTTGAGCCGATTTGGCGAAATTTTCTATTTTGCAACAAAACCACATCTTGAAAAGTATCCCATTTAAATGGCGCTGCTTGGTATTAGGTTAGGCGTCGTCGACTTTTTATGACGTGATCTGTTTGACCGAACGTCATGACCAGTCGAGCATTCAAACTACTAAAAAGAACCATTTTTGTGAAAGATTTTTTCCATTCATGCGTATAGGTAAGAGGCTAATAAAATTCAGTGAATAAAGCTTTAAACACAATAAGGAACATAACTCAAACATCAAAAGAGACAAATTGGTTAAGTTTCGACGAATCGCTTGCTGGATGTCTGGAAAACGTTATAATCTTTAGTAATTACTTTTCGTCCAATGCTTTCTCACAAAATATAAAATATTGTAGTGTAGCGTTTTCACTTTTATTCAGTATAGCATAAATTATATCGTGCATATAAAGAACTGCTGCATAAATTAGGATCGCGAATAAATGACTTTAGATGTACGTTTTTAATTTATATCACATTGAGTATTCGATAATCGTGAATCATTTCAGGCAGTATTCTGACAAAATATATTGCCTGGTATTACCGCTAACTTATGTTCTAATAGTTCTGATGGTAGAATTTGGGCATTTTTTGTTCCACTTATTTGACACTTGACAGGGATAATCCTGGGACAGGCCATGTGTACTTGATAATGTTTAGGCCGTTTACCACTGTAAAAGTTGTTTTATAAGCCACATCACACTGTTTTAGTAGAAAATGTCCTTACAAATATAGCAAACAGTATTTACCTGGATCAAACTGATCGTATTGTATCAGTTGGATCTATGTCTACGCTGATTGAATCGATACTTTCAACTGAATGGCAGTGCTTAAAAAATAAAAATGGCATGTACACTGAAAGCAATCACGATTTTAAAAATTTGTCATGCTTTTGACACTTACCTGTAGAAATTTAAGTACAGATATATAGGCCGTCACATGGCTGTTACACCATTTGAATTCCCCCCGCTTTTCAGAAAGCCTAAAAATGGCGAAATTCCCAAGATATTAGGGGTCAGGGCAGTGGTAGTAGATTCTTCAAACAATTTTCTTCTGACACTGCAGGAAATTCTAAATCCAGATTTGAGCATAATGTTCGGAAAAATGCATGTAATAAAATAATATTCCCGATTTTCGCGTTTCTTATTATTGCGGCAGGACTATAGTTGCCCACCTGTAACCGACAAGTCACCATCATAGTAGATCCATCACTGCGACTGATTTCATCAACAATTTCGCCCTGGAATTTAATTGAATGCAACCTATCTGTGATCTTTTTTGACTGATCAGCGAGAAATCAGGGACTGATCTAAGGGACTGTGACCACTAATGAGACTGTTACTGAGCTATTGGTCAACAACTGGTCGGTGATCATTACTGCAAAGAAAAAAGTAGCAGCTACAATGGTGGCAAAGGTCGAAATTTAGCCCTTAATGCGCCAATCACAACAAAAGTCGTCTGCTTTTCTCATCTGCTGAAATGTTTAAGAAGCCTCTATGGCAAATAGTGTGGACCCAGATCAGACTGCTCCTATAGGAGCAGTCTGTTCTGGGTCCACGCTGTTTGCTTCTATACTTAATTTGTCAGTAATGTTAGGCAATTATTTACAGCAGACGACTTCAGCAGACGACATTTTCAGATGCATTTTTTTCTTGGCGCTTTAAGGGTTAGTTGGGAATAAAATCAGTGGCAAGGTGGTCACATTGCAGTTGCAAGCTCTGTGGGGTCAATGCTGAATTAGCATAGTTATTTGATACTGGTAAATGTGAGTCACTCAAGGCTTATAGTGTCCCCATTATATTTTATGTTAAATATGGTATTCAGGAACAGTTTGGAGACCCCAGTCATTGATTTAGAGGACCCATTCCAAGCAGCACTGATTGGCAGCATATTATGGTAAATTTTTCCATTAGCTACAGTCTCTAATTAGGAAGACAAATAAATGCCAGTCAAGTGAGGCTGACCTCTTTTATTTGATCTGAACAATGGTCCATCATGACCAGGACTGATGTTAATTCAGGGTGTCTGGCACTGAGGGAATTATTCGAAGAATTCCTGGCATTTCTGGCTGGCTGCTGGATGTCTTTGTTCTGTAAGGAAAAATGCTGTAATTATGCATATTTAGGTTTATGGCTTTCACAGTCCCAAGCTAAATATGAAAATGTAAAGGAACAACATAACATAAGATTATACACATTATATGCCTGACGAGAGCAGTGGCTGAATGTCACAAACTGAACTGTGCAGCCCATGATGAATGCATTCATTAGGGTCTGCACTGTTTGTTTTCAGGTTAAGATAAGTATTTATAGATTAATAAGATTCCTGCATGATTTTAGGCAGTATCCCCTTAAAGTAAATACTGCCTTGTCATAATGATATAACAAATCAGAATTAAGTAATCTGGAAGTTGGCATTAATTATTTTTCCTGGAATCTAGTGCATTTATCATGATAAGTGTCATAAACAGGCTAGTTTTCACAAGCCCTGTGATATCCACCCCTTACGTCCTTGAGGATTGACCCTGGTACTTCCAACTCTATTGCATGATCAGTTGGTTGGTTGGTTTTGTTGCTTTACGTCCCAAGTCAACAGCTATGGTCATTGCGGGACGGTCAGTTCACCTAACCACACTTTTTCCTGGGCAGGCTTGAACAAGCGGTTAACCAGTAATTTGTGCACATACTTTCGCTTGTAACTGACAACAACCCTTCTTGAATGAATCAGCGGAAGGGAGGAGAATGACCGTAGAACTTATTTCATGATCAATCTCCACGAAAGTATGGGACCGGGCCGGGATCGAACTCACGACCCCTGGTTCTGCAGTCAGACACGCATCTGTAGCCAGACACGTTACCGACTGCGCTACGCGGCCCGGTACATGATCAGAGTTACCAAAACTGTAAAACCCTTTAAAATTAGCGTTCTATTTCTTGTGATCACTCTAAATCACTTTAGCATTTCTAACTTTTTTGTGATCAGATTTCCCAAAACTCTATAACCCTTTAGCATTTTAACTCTTATTGTGACCAGAGTGCCCAATACTCTATAACCCTTTAGCGTTCTTACTTTTGTGATCAGATTGCCCAAAACTCTATAACCCTGTAGCGTTCTAGCTCTTTTGTGATCAGAGTGCCCAAAACTCTAAAACCCTTTAGCGTTCTAACTCTTTGGTGATCAGAGTGCCCAAAACTCTTATCATCCTATAGCATTTTAACTCTTGTGATCAGAGTGCCCAAAACTCTATAACCCTATTGTATTCTAACTCTTTTGTGATCAGGTTGGCCAAAACTCTATAACCCTTTAGCGTTATAACTCTTTTGTGATCAGATTGCCCAAAACTCTATAACCCTTTAGCGTTCTAACTCTTTGGTGATCAGAGTGCCCAAAACTCTATAACCCTTTAGCATTCTAACTCTTGTGATCAGTGTGCCCAAAACTCTGTAGCCCTTTAACATTCAGAGTGATCAAAATTCTTGTACCTTACTCTTTGATTAATTCAGAGTGACCATTAAAGGCATTGTAGATCACTTATTGTAATGACAAATTGATTTCATTAGCTACATGTATGCAGACCCTGGTGACATACATCATTTAACAGTTTGCCAAATTCACTGTGAGAAATGGACATTTTGGTGTTCATAAAGTTATATGTTTATAAACAAAGAATTTGTTTATATGAAGCCGAGTTCACAGCATAATATTATTGACATTCCGCAAGAAAACATATCTTCTCTCTTCAAGATTCACTACTAGGTGAGACTCAAATAAGCATGCTCATCTACAGAGACTAACTAGAACTTTGAAATTTTGAATAAAGCAAGCATATCTAATATATGAGCCATATAATTAGAAAACCTGCTTTTGTTGTATACCAACAACAAAGACCAGGATAAGATAAAACAATCCTCAGGGACAAAAATACACTCTTGAAATTTTTGACTGTCACCCCCTTAAAATGCAAAAATGGACCATTCCATACTTATTGTATCAATTTGTATGGAATAATCCGTCAGAATAAATAGGGTAAACCACCACACAAGGCAGACTCTTGTAATAGCCAGCACATGTCAGAATGCATTAGCCCTTTACTCCATGGGCTATATTTTTAAATTATGACATCATTTTGTATTTTTAGACAACACTGAAAAAATTAAAGAAAAAATTAAGTCAACTTTTGAATACTTTTGAAAATATTATGGAAAATGGAGCATTTGCTCCAAAAGATGCCCCAGGAAACAAAGTGGGCTTAGTACCCTTGGCTTGCGAAGATGATGTACTGCATGCTATAGTCTAAAGAGGAATTGAAGGAGGGGATGATCAGATGTCAAGTATTTGCTTCTAATAGATTATAGTACAGTTTTATCCAGAAATGTTTTATTTCTTACAGCTCTTACCCAGTAGTCCAGAAATCCATCATCTAGCTGTTGTTTTCTGATTTGTCTTTGCCCAATTTGATCCATTCAGGGCTCACATGGAAACCCCATGGCAGTCAGAATATCTACTGACATATATATAGGTTTTAAGGGAGAAGATACAATACTTTGACTGATTCTGATGGAATTTCTGCTGTCTGTTCTGTCAGATTTCCTGGATATCTTGAAAGGACATCTGCATCAATATTAGATTTTCCAGGTCTATAAACAATATCAAAAACATATGATGCTAAAGATTTCAGCCATCAGTGTCCCCTAGCATTCACTGTTGCCTTAGAAAGAGCATTTTTAGTGGATTATTGTCTATTAGCACTGTGAATTTTGCACCATAAAGGTAATCATGTAACTTCTCATTGATTGCTCATTTCAATGCTAAAACTCAGCAGCTGGATAATTTTTCTCTGATTTTTTACATCCTCTACTTGCATAGCTGATTACTAAGTTTTCCGTTTTGTTTTTGATAGAGTACAGCCCCTAAACCTTTGGTGGATGCATCTGTGTGAAGCTCAAAGGAGAGACTGAAATCAGTATAACCCATTAAACTGATTGTTTAGACAATGCTTTTTTAAGCTGATCAAAATCATTCTGCTGTTGTTTATCTCAAACAAAAAGTTTAGAAAGTTTTACCTTGAAGACTACCATTTTAACTGATTTATTTGGATGTAAGTCTGTAAGGGGTTTTGCTATTTTTAAGAAACCTTTCACAAATCACCTGTAATAACCAGCAAATGATGTAAACTGTAGAACCAGTACTTCTCCATTTTGTGGTGTTGGCCAGTTTTTAACTTTCTAAAGCTTCTACAGGTCATTCTGTATGCTATTTTTGGAAACAATATGGCCAACATATTTTACCTTGGTTTGAAGGAACTTACATTTGATTCAGTTTCAAGTTGCACTCTTTGGGGCATGTAAGAGCCTGGTCTAGTTGATCAAAGTGCACTTCTAAAGTGTTTGAAAATATAATTTATATGTTTAAATCATACATACATGAACCTCTGATAGGTGGAAGGGGCATTGTTCAAACCAAAGGGTAATCTATTGAATTCCATGAATCCCAAGGGGCCTACCGTAAATGCAGTCAGGCATTTATGCTGTTAAAACTTCTACTTGATGGTAGCCAGATTTCATGTCTAAAGCTATAAAATATTTGGATCCCTCCAAAATATCTAATATTTCCTCTATTCTAGGCAGTTTTCTGTTATGAAGTTGTCTGTAATCAATTCACATGCATAATTTGCCATCTTTCTTTCTACATAAAACTACATTTGAAGCCCATGGTTAGTGAGATGGTCTTATTATATCACTTGATGCTAATTGTTCAATATGAGCTCTCATTTCATCCACCATAGCTGGGGGAATGGGACTGTGGCTTTGTTTGAATGGTGTATATCTGTTAGATTTATCATGTGTTTCATGAAAGTGCAGTGACCTCTATCTGTTTGACACCAGTCAAGTAAATATTCTGATATTTTGTAGGCAAACCATTTATACTTTCAATCTCAGTTTCAGAAACACACTCTGTTTCTATTGCAATGAATGTATAACAGACACAGGTGTGCTCTGAGCCCATCAGATTGGTCATTTATGTTGGGCACCAAATGTAGCAGGTATAAAAACGCTTATCGCTTTCTGTGGCTGGGGATGGAGCCTGGGTGGCTGGGTTCCAAAAAGTAAGTGAGTATGATCAGGGAATACCACAATTTACACACTGCAGACCAAACCACAGCACCGTGAGGAAGAACCACAGAACACTAATGTCAAAGACATTAGGAAGACAATTAAATTAAAGCAACCATATCTCTCTTCAAATCAGACGCTCTACCAGTCACCAACTCACCATATAAGCAGGCTTGTAAAACAACAGGGCAGTACAAGTGTTGATATTCTTAGCTCTTCTAAATGTACATTGTTTGACACTGCCCTTTTCTGTTGATACTAGATATATGTAACTTAAAATGAAATAGTATCAGGTTGGTCTTGTAAGATTAATGTGGTGGTGGTTATTAGAAGAAAAAAATATCTTCATAATGGACTCTCTGACCACTTCTTCCACATAATGAAGATGAATGTTACTACTTATATATACTTTCAAAGACATTGACTGATGATTGTTTCTTGGTAAGAGGGATATATGCATGTGTTTGCAGGACAAGTGAAAAATGTAAGTAGATCGTCCTGCAGTACAAGTGCAATATTGAAATATTTTTGTCACCTGGATTGGCAATGTAACTATTTCATAGTAAATATTATGCCGAGATACACAGAGGAACAGTAATAATTAGAGCTTTGCAACTTCAGTTCTTCCAATAATTTGATGAAATGCACTTGCTGATTTGTAAACATAGGAAAGGATATTTTCTGGTTTTATAGCTCTCCTGAAGTTGCCGATCTTTCATGATTTGAGCCAAAAATGATAAGTATATATCTATCCTGACAGTATGATTGCAACTGTTTGTATGGTAATAATGGCTTTGATATTGAGGCAATACATCCTATGAAAAGGTGGTTTGGCATTGTGAAGACAGTCATACCTACCTCCAGCTAGAGGTGTCAAGACAGCAGCAGCCTGGCAAGCTCTAATAGACCCCAGTGAGCTGGCATAGCATGCATGGTATAAAAGATGTTTTCTGAAGAAATTATAACGAACAAATTTTCCAAGTGCAACTTAACCTTTAAAGAGTCAATAATAATGATACAGTGATTCATTTACAATTTTGGCGTACGGGTCCTGGGACTTGCTGTTTCCCATATCAATGAGTCTAGCTGCAAACTTATGAGTCCAGAACACTATTTTAATGACAAGTCTGCAATACTATTGCATCATGGGACTCGCTGAAATAAAACTTTGCATCCCAAAGACAAAATTATGCGCAAAAGATGCAGGATGCGCAGGTAACAAAATCACTGTTGATACCACACATCGTACTATGTCATCTTTCGTTCTCACGGCTAAATATTTCATGGGATTGCCTGAGAATGGACAATTCACATGATATGTATTCTTAATGAAACAACATTTAAAATGTTGTCCATGCTAAATTTTAGGGGGCTCTTTCAGCGTTGATTTTGCTCATATTTCAAATTTCACCTATGCTCTTGAGTTGCCTGAGTTTAGATATGTTCTGTTCTGAAAAACATAGGCTCTGAGTTAATGTGAGCCATGTTAGGAGAAAAACGTTTGTGTTGTGTGTGAACAAAAATGGTGCAGACCGGAAATGCGCAGTCTGGCCTCCACCATTATTATTCAGTGCTTAAATGGGCCGCACCGCAAAACAAAACCTGTCTTTGGGGTTTCCGAAAAAGTGAGATTCAAACCAGCCTGCTCATTTACAGAGACTAGCTAGAAAGTTGAAATTTCGCTTTCAGTAAGCTTGGATATGATACTTTCCAAAAAGCGAAAAACAAAGGCGCTGATCAGACTGTGTGAATGCCCAGGCTGTTCTGCGCCCTTGTTGTTCACAACACCCCGAAGACAGGTTTTCTCGTGTTGAGACCCAAATAGTATAATAGCCATTCTTGGCCCATCCCAAATTTTAAGAATCTATCTAGTCTTTGTAGCTTAGCAGATTGAGTGTTACTAGGTACAAACTCGGTAGGAGATGATGCATTGATAAGTTAGGGGTCTTTCATGCAAACCAAATATCTATGTGTCTTGATCCACATCTGAATTAAGGGTGAGGTTGGCGCAGTTAAACCGGTTTAAGCCCTCCAGTAAAATATTTTACTGACCGTTCCAAGGCGGTACTTCTTTTGTGGATCTTTTATGTTTTTGTTCTGTCTGGTGTTTGCTATGTCTGTGCGCGTCTGTTTATATGTGCTTTGTGGTCACCTGCTGGGAAAGGGCTGACCTCTTAGCTCTCGTTTGTGGTGTCTTCTGTGAGTTTGTCACTTTCCCATTGGCATCCTGGGTCAGGTGTGGTACTTGATTGTATCGATTCCTGATCTTTGCACCTTTACTTACTTTCAACTTCTGACCGATATTGTCTGCAGTCCTGTGAGAAATATGGCATAATTCAGAAAGAATGGAAAATGTAGCTTTCCAAATGTGATTCAAGGTGTGAAGCCACTCTGGTGTTCAGCTTTAATGGGCATACTGTTGTGTTTTTGACACATTTAAGCCTTTATGAATGTGTTTTTATCTTCACTTTACAACTCTGTTGACCATCTGCTGGAGATGAAATAAGCCAGGATGTAGGAAAAGACAACTAAGATCCATATCAACCTGGGTATACAAGACGATTCACACCAGATATGCGTCAGCGGTGTGTTTTGAGAAAAAATGGCTTTAGACATCTGTCCTGAGGAGAGTTAAAATCTCTACCAAAGAATGAGTAGAGCAGTGTACTGTGGCTCAGTGGTAAACTGTGTGACTTAAGATCAAGAGGTCCCTGGTTCAAGCCTTAGCGGTCACGACATTGTGTTGTTTCCTAAGCTGCCACAAGTGATTTCCAACAATGTGATATTTTTACATGTCTAGACTCAGATGAGCCTGTGCAGCCTCCTCTTAAGCTTAGAAACTGGAAATGTTGTTCCGTCACTAGCTTAACACTTTTTATCCCCCGACAAAGTCGGAGGGATATAGTTTTGGCGTCCTCCATCCGTCCATTCCGTCCGTCCTTCTGTCTGTCCGTCCACACTTTTTGTCTGTCCGGAACCATATCTCAGTACCTATTGGTCAGATTTGATTTTATTCTTGGTACAAATGATAAGTACCATGGACTCTCCATATCCTATAAGTTTGGTCAAAATCGACCCCTAAACACTTAAGTTATTGCCCTTGTTTTAGTATAGGCAATTATAAGGCAAAACCTATATTAGCTTTTTTGTGTTATGATCTTCACATTTCATCAAAGCTGTTATATTTAACAACTGCTCACTATAGACCATGATTGCCAAGTGCCCGTAGAAAAGCAAGGCAGTGTCAAAGTTTTACCCCACCCCCTTTGATCCAACCTAAGGGGTCAAAGGTCAAATATTTAGATTTCGCAATAACTAAGGCAATTGTTAATATTTTTTACTGAAATTTTGCATGCAGGCAGAGCAGCAATAGATATGAAACATATCAAACGGGATTTCAGTTTGAAGGCCTGGGTTCGAGCCCATTGGGTGGACTTAGTGGATGGGGCCAAGGCCAAAATTAAACTTTTTCAGAATATGGTCATGTTGCATATCAAATTAAAGCTGATGACACTGGCAGCAACATGGTAGCACAGACACACCCTTGACCCAGGGGGTGGGGTCAAAAGGTCAAACTATATCTTTTACTGAAAGTAATCATGTTGCATATCAAATTAAAGCTGACGATGCTGGCAGCCATATGGTCGCAAATATTTTGTCCACAGACACACCCTCAACCCAGGGGGTGGGGTCAAAAGGTCAAACTATATCTTTTACTGAAAGTAGTCATGTTGCATATCAAATTAAAGGGAATTGAGCACAGAGCACCATGAAAGCAAATATGCTGTCATTACACACACCAACGACCCCTGGGGTGGGGAAAAAAGGTCATTTTTTGTTCTTTTCTAAAAGTGGTCATGTTGCATATCAAATTAAAGTGGAAGAAGTGTAGACCTACATGCAAGGTAACACTTTGAATTACCTTACTGCTTATAAAGTAATGGTTCAACCTAGTATAATGTCCCTGGAACTTGACTGAAAAATTGTTGAATAGGACATAAAGTATCAAGTCAAACAAACAATGAATGTTGCCTGGTTGAAGGATCCGACTTCAGGATCTCGATTTTCAGTCAGATGTGTTCCAATTGTGCTACTGGTCTTGGCTCTTATTCAATAAGAGCCAGTGCATGAGATTTCCAACAATGTGGCATGTGCGACCAGCAAAGCCTCAGATCAGCCTGCGCATATGCGCAGTCCGATCAGAGCCTTTGCTAGTTGCTTGAATATTCTATGAATGTTAAGCTTCTGACCAAACATCATTTGGAGTTTCTAAGCTTAAAAGTAGGCTGCACAGGCTCGTTTGAGTCTACACTTGTCAAAATGCCACATTGTTGGAAATCACGTGTCACGGTTCAATTATGGTAAATATTGCGCTGGTCAATTTACCCTATGGGTACCATTATGCATTGGAAGTCTCTCTTATACTTTACAGAGCTCGCATATTTGGCAGCTATTAATATTGCCTTCAATTAGCTAGGGCCTGAAACTGTTCATATATGTGTATTTAACATGATTTGTCATCGATTTCGCCCTGTCAGAGTCCACAATCCCGAGCCTATCAATCATCATTGGGAAAATTATGCCAATATAGCTTCATTTAACCATTGTCTGCGATTCTTTTACTGCTCTCCCCATATCCGAGCTTAATCAAACGGCCAAGTTTTTCAGGATTCATAACCTATCAAATGGAATCAATATGCTTGCCTTTGTTCCGCCGAATAAATAAACATGCCACGCCCACTCATGATTTTCAACCAATCAGAATAGTTGACACTGATTATTGGTATAAACTCACACATGGCAGTTCAAACTGTGTAGATCCTGATCAGCTGGCTTCTGAAGAAGCCAGCTGATCAGGATTTACATAGTTTCCAAAGAGAGGCTGTATCCGAGCAGAATCGGGACAAGATTTAGCGTTGGTCATGAGTTATCATGAGTAATACATTGTATGACTGTGGAGTCACCAAATTTGATTTCCTTTCTGTGAATACTTCTGTTAATACAACACAGAAATGTCATGAAGTTCCATAATTATTCTGTTGCTAGACTGGCTCCAGTCCTTAAAACAATTTTCCATCAATGTGTCTTTTCATATACTTATACCCAGTCTAACTCTGATGGCTCTGTTTTAAGACAGAGCCATCAGAGTTAGACTGGCTACAAGTATATGAAATGACACACTTGTGAAAAATTGTTTTAAGGACTGGAGCCAGTCTATTCTGTTGCTTGCAGTTTGTTCTAACAAAGATCTTTCCCGAGAAGCTTGCTTTTTAATTACTAGACACTTGCTAGGTCATGATAGTCAAAGTATTAAAGATATAGTAAAGGACATCAGGATTATTTAATACTGTTAGGCAGAGAAATAGACAGACTTGGGCCCAGTCACAAATATAATATAATGGCCCCTTAAACTTTGGAGAAAATGCCCATATACCTAATACTTGTAGTAGTTTTGCAAACTCTTTGGCAGTCTGGGCCCTGATTGCCCTTTATCCCAGATTTTTCCATGACCCACTGGAATGCTGGTCTCACAGATTGCTGCAGTGAGTTAGTCACAGGTAAGATGGACAAGTATTAGCTTTTCAAAAAAGCTGGCGGTCGCTTAGCCCTATCATTGTATGTATTCTTGCCCACTGCATGCTTCCATTTTGAACTTCTAGAGCTTGTCCATGTAGATTTATTCTAAGCCCTGGTTATTAACATCTGAACAGTGATTTGTTACCATTTAACACATGCTTCCAGTGAGTTGTTGCTTGATCTTTTGAAAGCACCCGGCTTAATCATGGTATGTTATGGTAATGCATCTAGCATGCGACACATTTATGGAAAATCATTTGACAACACTAGACAGCACATTTTTTCTTAAAACTAAAGCCAGAAAATCAAGGTCACAGTGGTCGCTTAACTGTATATGTACAGACTCCGTGACCCCAAGATGTGTTCACAAATCAAATTTGGGATTCATAGGATGTATGCTCGTGGACACGATTTTTCTAGATCTGATGGCAGTGGTAAAGGTGCGTGACGCTCCATGACCCTAAATGCATTAAAACACGAATTTTGGCATTCCTGCCTAAAATAATATAGGAGATATACTCTGCATATGATAAGAACACTCAAACACCTATGACACTAAGGACAGTCAGTTTTATTACTATATGTCTCCCTTTGGGGCATAAAACCTGTTTGTCATGACCGTCATAAGACAGTGCCTGAATTCATAGTAATTCTATGTAATCAGATGTGGATGACAACCACAGAAGTACGTTTATTGATGTGAAGTTCGCTTGCACTCTTTGCCAATAAAGGACGTTTTGACTTTGGGACGTTTAACTTTCGCCAGCTTTTTTGAAAAGCTAATACTTATTATCGTTTATATAAGCGACAGGGCAAATTGACGCCTTCTTTGTGAAATTAGCAAATTTCACGGACAGTTTACTTCGCGCTGTAGGTCAACCCACGATATTTGGTACCCCACTCGTTGTTCGGCAGCGAATAAAATATAGCCTGAGCACGGCATAAAGCTTCGGTCAAAACCTGAATTTGATGTGTGTTTTGAATGATGTTTATATAAGCGGCCAGCCACGGCCGACCGCAATTAGTAATCTGACTTCTATGTGACCTTTTAAGAACATATTTGACTTCACTACAGCTGGTGACTAGGCCTGTGTGGCGGCGGTAGAACGTCTCCCTGCCTTCACTATAGTGTAGATTTTATTTTCTTGTCCTTTGGGATCTTGGGTTTCATTGTGGAACTTTGAAACTATTAGAGAGTCACTGATGAAGCCTAAATGGCAGAAACTAGCTAGTCTGACCCAGAAAATATGCACACTCTGGTTTCAGTTGTTTGGTGCAGTCTTTGCTTCCAAAGGATAACCTTTTAAGAATATATTCTATGAGCACCTATAGTGGAGTTGGCAGTTGGAAGCCCAATCCCTTTGTAGAGATTAATTTTCTCTCCCTTGCTGATTTGAGCTATATTACTGACAAAAAATAGTACATATTTGGTCAAAGGCCTGTGTAAATAAAATAAGGAAAACTGGGTACAACAAATGACAGGACTGGTGCATCAATTTGAAATTTTACCTCTTACATTTAGTTGTGAAATCTACAATTTGTCATTCTGCTAATGTATTGTCACAGGGGCATAATGATGTTTAATTATAGTCTTAATTTCTGTGGAAATGTCAGCCTGTTTCTAAAATTTCATTTTCTATATTTACCCTGGGAAAAGAAAGGAAGAAAAAAAGAGTATATAGTCATTCTACTTTCTCTAATTTGGCAGAATCGATAGCAACACGGTCCCACGGCAGTTTGGTTGGAACCAATTTCCTAAATACGGTCTAAGAGTAATGAGTTTTGTGTAACTGAAACGCTTTATGTGTCTTTCATTTTCACTTAATCAATTCTGCACCAATAAATGTAGGTAAAACGCTGAATCCCACAATTAAGCAGTCCTCTGAAGATAATTGAACAATTAAACGAGACTTACCTGTAAGGTGAAGTTTGATTGTAATTCTGTTGTAACCAATTCACTGAGAATCATAGGAAATGAACACGTGACGCCTCAGGTGGTCGATCTTCAGACTTCAGAGCGGAAAATTATGAATCAAGGAGCCCTTATTATTGGGAGGGATATTGGGTGGGCCTATGATTCTCAGTGAATTGGTTACAACAGAATTACAATCAAACTTCACCTTACAGGTAAGTCTCATTTAATTGTTCAATTCTGTTGCAACTAATTCACCAATGAGAATCCTAGGAAAGTTTTAGAGTCCATGATTCATAATTTGACTATACCCATATAGATTCTTAAGCCGAGCTTAATTCCCAAAAACGAGGTAGCTTTGTATACAATTACTCATTTTATTATAGTTGAATATTGCGTACATATATATCTTATCATAATACTTGTATATATCCTCTATACTTGTATCAGTCATTAAATATGAGCAATATGTAACTGTAACATTAATCCTGTCTGCATCAATTATCGTGATGAATCAGTCATACTATGCAGTCAGGGCTAATTTAATGAATCACTGTAAAGTCTTTATCCCAATTTTTACCTATTTACACTGGCCCCTATATCTATATTCTGTATGTCTTCCAGTTTGAATGTCAGTTCTGCTTATCTTAATATAGCCATACTGAAATCGGCATTATGTGTAACCGGTCTTTTGAAAAATTTCCAAAAAACACAGTCGTTACTCCAGCCGGCTGTCTTAATTATTGTGTCAACTGTCACTTTACTCACCACTGCACTAGTTGAAGCACTTCTAGTGCTATGTGGGGTGAACAGACTTAAATCTATTCCAGATAGTTTCAACCCTAACTTAATCCAGGCAGCAATGGTAGCCTTTGTTGCCGCTGAATAAGGTTTTTGTGTGATAATGAAAAGATCTGATCCGGAACGAAGCTGTTCAGTCTTTTTCAAGTAGATATTTAACACATTTAGAACACATATATTGGGATTTTCCTTAAATTTTTCGATGTAAATTTCACTAAGGTGCTTTTGTGGCCTAGACTGTTTTAACAATTCTCCTACTCTTATTTTCATATAATCACAATTTAACTCTATATTCCTGATGTTCAAGGCCTTCAGGGTTTGGCACCTTTGTCCTGTGGTTAGTGCAATTAACAGTGCTAATTTGACTGACAGCATTCTTAAATTTAATTTATGATTTTCCATGGTATTCAGAAATTTAAGCACTACTTTAACGTCCCATGTGAATGCTGTTTTTGGCAAAGAAGGTTTTAGGTGAAAGACCCCTTTCATGAATCTTTTAACTAAAATCTCATTTCCAATATCCCTTGAATGAATTATTTGAAACATGGTTGATAACATAGATTTTGCAGTGTTAATTGCACTATAGCCTAGACCATCATCCTGCAGTTGCGTGAGGAACGACAAAATCTCTCCTATAGATGGGTTAAGTTGATCAATTTGTTTCTTATCACAAAAGAGCATCCATCTTTTGAGATAGGACCCATATTGCTTTGCAGTTGTCGGTCTCCACGACTGCATGATAATGTCCGCAGTTTGTTGAGATATTCCCGCACTTGTAAGGCATTTCCTGATAAACGAAATGCCCCCATTCTCATTGTTGTGAGCCTGTGCTGCTTCGTTGTCCCTGGCAAGTACAGTACTCTGTGTGTCTTGGGTAGCACGAAGCTCTGTCCGCTGATTTGATTCAACAACTGCGGGAACCAAGGCTGGCTGGGGAACAAAGGTGCTATCAGTATTAGTTCTGCTTGTTCCTCGCATAGTTTCTGTATGACTCGCCCGATAACACTGAAAGGAGGAAAGGCATAATGTAGTTTGTAGTCCCAAGATATTGAGAAGGCATTTATGGCGACCGCATCTTTCTCAGGCATATATGACACATATCTAGCATGTTTGCAATTTTTTACTGAAGCAAAAAGGTCAATATCACTGAACCCCATCTTGTGAGAAATTAGATCATATATGTCTGGCTGTATTGCCCATTCCATGTCTTCATTGCATTTCTGCCTACTCAACTTATCGGCCGTTATGTTGAGTTTCCCCGGTATATGGAACGCGGAAATCCATATGTTTCTTTGTTCACACCATTTCCATATGTCTTTAGCAAGTGCATTTAGTAATGTTTTCCTTCCGCCCATTTTTGAAATATATTTCAAAGCTACTGTATTGTCCATGAATAAGTGAATATGTACATTGGTGACTTTATCACAGAAATATTTTAAACATAAAAATGCAGCTTTAAGTTCCAAATAATTAATATGATATTGTTTGTCCTGGTCACTCCAAACCCCACTGAATTCTAAATTATAAGTCACATCATGCCCACCATAACCTGATAAAGAACTGTCTGTTTCTATACGCCTATCCATTAGCCTCATTGATATAGGTTTAGAAGCTTTCTCAATATTTCTAATCCACCAACTGATACGCTGCTTGGATTCCGGCGAAATATGCATAGTACTATCAAAATTTCCATAATTTATTTTAAGCTCATTGTCTTTTTCTAACCCTAATGACTTATAATGTAATGGAGCATATTTTACCCCAGGCTCTGCCGCCACCAATATCCCAATTAACTTGGCAAAATCCCTGATAGAAATGTCTTTGGCTTCTAAAATATCCGTAGCCAATTCTATTAGCTTGTTAACTTTTCTCGGTGCAAGTTTGACCGTCATTTCATCAGAATTTAACAAAAACCCTACAAACTCAATGCACTGTGTTGGGATTATAACTGATTTTTCAGGATGTACTGTTAATCCTACTGAATCAACTAAATTCATAGTATCTTTAATGTTTTGCCTACAATGGTCATATGTGTCACTTTGTAATAAACTATCGTCAATGTAAGCTACATTAGAATGTCCCATTTTTCGCAGCATAGCAAATACCGGTTTTAACACCTTTGTAAAAATTCTACTAGCCGAGGAGAGCCCATTGGGGAGGCATGTAAAGGCATATAATTGTCCCTGCCATTCAAACTTTAGATATTTTCTAAAAATAGAATTTATTCCTATGCTGTAAAATGCATCTTTCAAATCAATCTTTGCAAACCAGCAGCCCTTTCGAATCATTTGTAAGGCTGATTTCAAAGTTTCCATTTTAAATGTTATCTTGTCCACATGTTCATTAAGCCTACTAAGATTAAGAATAAGCCTATGTGTTCCATCTGATTTTGGTCGAATGAAAACATGAGAAAGTATTTCTCCTGGTTCATGTTTTGATTTAACGATAACCCCTTTACTTTCAAATTTATTCAAAAGTTTATCTATGATAGCCTCTTCTGTTAGATTAAATTTAATAGGTATTATGTTGCATTGTTCACAAGGTTCAGATTCAAACTCTATTTCATATCCGTTTTTGATAATGTTCAAAATAACTCTATCTTTTGTTAAATTTTCCCAATTATTATAGAACTGAGAAATCTTTCCTGCACAAAAGTTATCTGGTCTATTTTGAAGACATGAAAATTCTTCACTTACTTGATCTTCTGTTGACTATTTGTTTACTTTTTGCTGTTCTTTTTGTTGTTCTTGTGAAGGTCCGGCTTGTAGTACCGGGTCTTCTTGTCTAAAAAAGACAGTCTGTCTCTAGATTTATATCCTGAATATGACACACCAGTAGCACTGTGATTGTACTTTGGGTATTTATATGATCTCTCATATTAGTCTTGACTCTTATATTTCCTTTTTTCCCCTCCTTTCTTCTTTGTGAGATCCTTTCCTACCTTTCTCATCTCATCCAAAGTTTTTATCTGCTTCTAGATCGTCACCTAGCAGATTTTCAGTTAACGGGGTAGAGTCATTACACAAAGGACGGTATTTTTCTGCTACCACTGCTTTAAGCCTCTGTCTTCTCAGATTTGACAGATCTCTATGCGCATATGCAATCAACTGAAATGAGTCTCTGGCTAATCTGAAATTACTGTCTGCATCTTTACCCTTTAACAGATTGTCAATCAGTTGCACCAGGGGAATGAGACCTTGATTAATGTATTTTTGTGCGGTCTGGTAGGTTTTGTTGCGATCTTTACTTGATTTAGCAAGCGAAGTCGTATTCCACAGCTCTTTATTTACCTTAGGTACACTTAGTCCTTAACAATTCTCAGGCCTTTGATATTTGCCACAGAGTTCCTTAGCCAAATTTCTATCTATCTGTGCACGTATTCCAGTATCAACGACCTTTGATAATGTTTCATCCACTTTCTCTCCAACAGCTTCTGTTTTTTCAAACTCCTTACTTAAATCTTGCAACAATTTCATATTGTCAGAAACTTGTACCTCTCCAATATTGTCAGTCACTTGTTTTGCAGATTCTGTGCTTGTCAAATCATTATTTCTCTCACATTCTGATACATCTGAATTGTAGCCATCAGATTCGAACTCAGAATTTTCAGACTCAGAGGAAACGTCTTCCACATTGGATATGTTGGAGTCTGACAAAGTGTGAACTCGCCTTTGCCTGGGTAACTGTTTAACTCTAGTGTTCTGTTTTGTTACCTTGGTCGTTTGCTGTTCATTTCCAACCATCTTCGCAAGTCCATCAACTTTCCCAATCAAGGAGTTCACCGTTTGTTGTTGTTTTAGGAACATTTGATGGTTTAGCATAATTTGTTGTTGATTAAACGCTAAAGACGTATCGTTCCTTGGAACAGCTGTATTGTTTATGTTTTGAGCTTCCGCTGTTCCGTTTAACCCCTGCGATAACACTGGAGTCATTGCAAATCCACTTGTTGGAACAGCCGTAACATTGGTAACATTGTTCATATTTACTTCCTCTGTTCCGTTAACTCCCCCTGTTGTGTCGCGCATCTGTAGTTGTTCCATTCCAAAACTGACAAGTGTTTCTGAAGCTCTGCCCCTCAAAGGCGTGGCCTCGCTGTGGTTCTGACTGTTAAAGTCTGAATCGCCATCTTGCGTTATCATAACCAATGGCCTATTATTTAAGCTAGCGATATTTCCTAGGTCCTCGAAAGGTTTTCCTCGTAAGAGAATGCTAGAAACATTGTTATTTCCAATTCCTTCAGCACTAGTCACAAATAACTGCTGTCCCATAGTCGCAGTAAATATTCCACCGCTGCCATCAGGCTTAGCGTGGGTGACCTCTTCCGCCATGTTCGTCCTGTAACTTTATATATCCAAATATTCCTTCCAATAAACACGCATTAATTTTTATACACTTGAATTATTCCAAATGTTTGATATTCCATTGTTTCGTGCATCACATTTTCAAACTTCGTTAACCAAAAGTTGATTTTATTTGAAATTAGCACTTTTCCGCCATGTTGGAAGTTCTTGGAAAGTTTTAACCATAAAACTAATCTCCAAAATAAAACAAGAATTTTGCAAATTATCACTTTAATTTTATTCTGAAGTGTTCAATAACGCTTTATTTCACATTTTGATCCTAAATTCCGCTTTGAAAATCAAATTATTTTCAGGATATTAATGGATTAAAATTCCAAATTTTTGTTAAAGATCTATCCATTCGAAGCATTCACTTTGTTCTGAAGATCAACCACCTGAGGCGTCACGTGTTCATTTCCTAGGATTCTCATTGGTGTATTGGTTGCAACATAATATTTGTTTCACAACTTGGCGCTGAAAGCCAAATAAAAAGTACCTGTGTTTAGGGTAACTCGACCCTACATAAATTTTACTGGTGACCCTAGAATTTCTTCAGGTTTTCTAGAATTTTTTTTTTATAAATTTATGCATTTTGAAAGGCGAAATTTGACTCGAGACCGAAGGGCCGCAGGTTCAAGCCTCACCGGCGTCACTGCGTTGTGGTCCTTGAGCAAGACACATTTATCCTAGCTTAGTACTGTTTTAACCCAGGAAGACCTGTCCCTGTTTAACTGAAAGATTGTTGATGGGACGTAAACAATCAAATCAAACAAACAAACAAACAAAAGGCGAAATGCCTTTCAAAATGCATAAAATATATTTTTTTCCAGCAAAATAAAAACACAAAAAACATATATCATACCCTACCTAAAATTTCCATACCTGTAACCGAAAACAACTTTTATTTTTTTATTTGGCTTAAATAATATGATTTTTTTTTTATTTCTCAAACGGGTGCTAAAAATATTATTTTGAAAGGGAGCCCTAAGGAATATAGGCAAGTGGGGTGACAATACTAAATACTCCATCAATTTATCAAAAGCTACCCCAGCTAAACAGATGGTGAACCATGCAGCCATCATTTGGCAAGGGCTTCAGGTCAAGAGCTCAGGCTTTGGTCATGATATTCCAAGTCAAAAGCATGGTTTACCATGGTCATCTTTAACATCATTGTCAAAAGCTTGAACCAATTTACTATTGATCGAGAGTGACTGGATAGTCGGGACAGAACAACCGTCCTTCTCTGGCTCCTTGGTTTTATCCATAAGTGCAGCGGCTAACCCGACCTAGGTTTCGTCTATATGTAGACTCTTCAGGGGTTTCCTGTTTCGACGTGGACTCTATGATTACGAATCCAGGAATGCGAGGTAGCAAACCAGCGTGCTTTATATAGTCGTGGGAAACGGCTCCAAAAATGGCTCCGGGCTCCCGGAAATGGCTTGGGGAGCCGCCTAGGCGTGTGCCTAGACAGCTCCTCAATCAGCTTCCGGTTGGTTGCTAGGCAGCTTCCGGAAACGGCTCTCGGAAATTGTGTATGGAGCCGGCTCTTGTGCTGAGTTTGACGTCAGCCGTTGGTATAGCTATGTAAGGGGTCCCAGTTTGGGAGTCCTACCCTATATGTAAAGAAATTCCGTGTTTAACAATCTATAGCTGGCCACGGTTCCCACGTCTTTATAAATGCCTGTAGTGGCGAGGTGGTGCCGACTGAGGCAAGGAATGGCATTGAAACTAGTTTCTGAGTACAATGTTTTGTTCGGGATGGAAGAAATAAACTCTGAACCTCTCAAATTACAGAATGTGTTGTTGTCATTTGCTGTGATCGACATATTTGTATAATTTATAACAAACGAAAATTAGGCATTTGTGGTGGTTGTTATTGATCCTGGTCAAATGTATGGTAACCAACCATTATGTAAACCATGATCACTAAAATGGTTATCCACTAACCATGTTTGTTCCTTCAGTAACCATTGTCAAACCATGGAAATATTGACCTGGGTCAGAAGCATGGTTTACTCTACTAACATGGGTATCTACAAACCATGGTCCAAACCTTCCATAACCATTGTCAAACCATGGCAATATTGACCTGGGTCAAAAGCATGGTTCACCCCACTAACATGGTTATCCACTAAACCATGGTCCAAACCTTCAGTAATCCTTGTCAATAAGTTTGGCACTATTGACCTGCCTCAGAAGCATGGTTTACTCTACTAACATGTTATCCACTAACCATGGTCCAAAGCTTGGGTAACCATTGTCAAACCATTGCCAACCTTGGATGGCAAGTCAAAAGCATGGTTAACCATGCTAAAATGGTTATCCACTAACCATGGTCCAAATATTGTTCACCATTGGCAACCATAGTTGGTTATAGTGACCTTGGTCAAAAGCATGATTATCCATTGTCAATGAGTCATCATTTTGCAGGGGAGAAGATGGGACAGCATTAGTTTGCAATGTTTAGGGGTCCGGGTATGTGTCTTTCATTTTCCCTTAATCGATGCTGCACCAATTTTAATGTAGGTAAAACACTGAATCCAACTGTGAAATTTTGTATGCGTTTTTGTCAACTGATTATTGTCAAGGGTCCAGACTCATTCACTTTGCAAAGGTAATCGATCATAAGTTATTTAAAAAAGGGCTGCTTTGTGGTGTTATAAGTATCCTTTAAAAATGACATGGATCAGTTTTAAATTCCAGTTTTTGGCCTTTTTACTTTTTAAAAGAGATTTAACTGAGTCATTTTAGCTGGAAGGTTGAAGTTTGTAGCATTTTTGTTGAGATTTGATGAAACTTCAATAGATTTAATTATGGCTTTGAGATATGGGGTTTCAGTCTTGAGGACTGCATGTCTTCCAGCCATTTCCTTTCATTTCCAAGTAACATTTGTTAAATTGTCCCATGTGATTTTCAGGATTTTTTATACCGTGACTGTCTTTGTTCTACACCAAACAAATTTTAATTTTGCATGTGTTGTCTAATGATAACCTTAGCAAGCAGTTTGGATACAGATCAGGCCCAACTTGTGCTATCTGTTTATTCCTGAAAGGTTTTAATTTTGGAAAAAAATCAGCAGAACAAATCATCAAAAATGTCCCAGCATGCAATGTGTTAATTCAGTGAAAGGTGGTTTTAATATCCTTTTACATTCTGTAACTTGTATAATTGAGCCATAACATGTGATTTCCAACAATGTGGCATTTTGACAAGTGTAGACTCAGACAAGCCTGTCCAGCCTCCTTATAAGCTTAGAAACTCCAAATGCTGTTCGGACAGTAGCTTAACACGCATAGAATATTCAAGCGACTAGCAAAGGCTCTGATCAGACTGCACCTATGTGCAGGCTGGTCTGAGCCTTTGCTGGTCACACATACCACATTGTTGGAAATCTCATATTAATTTGTATGTGTATCTTACCAAGTTGAAATAAAATATGTTTAAACCAAACATTAATGGACATGTAGTGTTTGAAAGGCCTGTTTTGATGTGAGAATTTGGTTTTTACTCTGAAAAAAAAAGTCGTAATGAGTTGGAATCTAATTTGTTTGTCTGTATTCATCTCCTTTTTGTCTTGTTCTATTAAAGTATCAGAGCTGTATCTCTAAATTTAATTTACACAAAGAAATGGTTGGTCTCTTATTTCCACATTTTGTCTCTTTGTTTTGTCTGCTCTAGAATAAAGTAAAAAACACAGAAATCAAAGAGCTGAAAGTCCTAAAGATTGAAAAATGTACAGTAAAACCTGTCTTATTAAGCGGCCACTCAAAATAATACAAAACAAAAGTCTTAATGACAAATGGTAGTTTAATGAAGGTCTAAAGTATTGCAGAATGCTCCCATTGGAGCATTCTGCAATACTTTTGACCTGCATTAAGCGATAATCGGTATTGAAAACCAATTTTTGCTCTACTTTAGAGTGGCCATTTAAGACAGGTTTTACTGTATATGCAACAGACTAAATGTCATCAATTGTCTCAAAAGAGATGTGCCATGCTTCAACAAGAAGTAGTCTTTCTAGGTCATATTGTCTCTGGTGAAGGTGTGAAACCCAGCCCTAATAACACTGCAAAGATCATGAGATTGCCAAGGGCCAGAACGGCCAAACGGGTGAAACAGTTTGTTGGAATGGATGACAAATGATTCTCCAGTCTCATTGGTGTCATAATATTTAACTGAAGTTTCAACTGTTATTGAACTAAATTGAGATGACTGACTCTACACAATCAGCAATTTACCAAGGCATTTGTAGGCAACAATGTCACTCTACATTCAGCCTCAGGGTAAAAACATGGTGTGGGTCTCAAAAGATCCTTCTTATTGAGATGGTTCTTTTGAACATTTAAAGCATGTTTTCATAGATGAATAAGAAAATAATTGGAACTTTTGCTTATAGTGTATATTTCAACTTATCATTTACCTCTCATAATAAATGCATTGTTGCACTTGACCTGATAAACATGCCTACCTTATGGCATGCATTATTCTTTATCAGGGCAACATGATGTTGCAGTTATTGAATGACATTGATTACCTTGAATTGACATGAAACTCGATAATAACATTATAATTGCAAGTTTGAAGAGTGGATCAACTTGGTAAACTGATAAATAGAATACCAACTTTGCATCTTTTGATATCGGGCTTGGCTTCGCGAATGCATGTCGAATCGCTCAGCAAGCCTCGCGATTCAACAAGCATTCTCGAAGCCATGCCTGGTAAACACACCTCAGTGTATTCTCTATCTATATGCTGCAATCAGAAGTTGCTTATTAATGAAAAACATAATGTTACTCAGCTTTAATCTAAAAGCTTATGCCTATTAAACAGGTTCTCTCCTGTAATATGAAAATATATTTCGGCCTTGGAATGCTGTCAATTTTCATAACTCAATTACAGAAGTAATCTCCAGCTTCCCTTAATGACAGGCTGATTTAACTCAGAGAGTTTCTGGTGGTGAAAACCAACCATTCTCTGATCAATATGGAACATGCATAGGTTTAGATAAAAAAAAATATGTTGTAAATATTATCTTACCCATCAGTTTTATCATAAGTGTGGGAGCGCAGTGGCTCAGTGGTAGAGTGCTTGACTCGAGACCGAAGGGCCGCAGGTTCGATCATCACCGGCGTCACTGCGTTGTGTCCTTGAGCAAGAACATTAATCCTAGCTTAGTACTGGTTCAACCCAGGAAGACCCGTCCCTATATAACTGAAAGATTGTTGATGGGACGTAAAGAATCAAATCAAACAAAAATTATCATAAGTGTTGGGTGCTTAAAAGAACAGTCTCAATGAGATGGTTCTTTTGAGCACCCACAACATATGTTTTGGTTTAGAAATAAGAAAATTAATTGTTTGTTTACACTCTTAACTAGAACATGCATCTTAGAATTCGGGACATGGATGCACACCTATTGGAAAACTATAAGCAACAAACAGTATTCCAAACTATGATAGCACAGGCTGATAGATAGTCCTGCCCATGGTTATACCATATGTAACAACAAAGGCATAGATGAGATTCGGCACCAACGCAGTCTGATTGAGCATCATTGGTGTTTGTTTCCTATAGACAGTAATACAGTAAATTAAACTTGTGTAAAACGGCCAATCTCAAAAGACCAAAAATTGGTTTTCAAGACCAGTTATTGTTTAATGCAGGTCAAAACTATTGCATTCTGCAATACTTTCGACCTTCATTAAGCTACCATTTGTCATCAATATCTTGTTTCGTTTTTTTTTTTTGAGAGGCGGTTTTACACAGGTTTTACTAGTTTAGTTAAGTGTGCTAAGACTAGCTTGTCTTATTCTGTAGCTCAGAGGAAACTCGTTGGACAAACCCTGAATATGTCACATATGTACGAATGTAGTCTAGCTCCTAGACCTTGATGTGTTTGTCTATTTTACTTTACGTTTCATTCATTAAAAATTGATTTCATATAGCCAGTCTCATCTCTTTCTCTCTTTGATATCCACACCTAATCACAAATATTGCTATCATAGAGGAAAGAGGAAGATTAAAGAAATTATTATTTCAAAATGAAATTATCATTTATAAAAAAGAATATGATATCAGACTAGTAGCTAGTCTAGTACGAATGCTCATGTTGTGTCAGATGCACCCTTTTTTCACCATAGAGGGGATTCACACCGTACAACCGGCTGCTTTGATGACAGGTTACTAACAAGGATGACAGATACGGGATTTTTGGTCGCATGAAGGGTAGGTTATAATTTTCGATTGGTAAAATTCGAAGAGAAGCCCTCTGGTACTCTATGGTGGATAAGTACACTTGCTGGTGTTGAGAGATCATACAGAAACAAGCTGACGTTATATCTCTCACAAATAAAGCCACACTTGATCATCATTTTAGAGCTTTCCTGAGAAAAGTCACAAAAAACGGTTATCTGTTCAGGTTGTGCGTCTCTCCGTCAAAGTCTGCTGTCTGCACTAGTATACAATAAAACTACTATCATTCAGCTACATTTCTGCCAAATTTGAAGCCGCAGTTTGATTTTATAAAGTTACTGGACCCCATCAAAGACGACAGGTAGAGGAAAAATGGCTGCCTTTGTCCACAGGTCGTTTTTTAAGAGGCTGTCTTGGATGACAGGTCATGAAATTTAGTGGCTAACATTGATGACAGGTCATTATTTTAGAAAGATACTTTAAATCAACATATTTCTTCAGCCTTTGCTCTCAACTGAGAGCATAAATATTAGCTCATGTTTCTTTAGATTCATATAAGCGATTTGTTTGTACTTATAAAGGACATACCCTGGTATTTTCGTTTGAATGAGCACAATTCTGTCAAGTTTCTTCACCTGAAACTGATATTTGGTATGCAGCATCACCTATTAGACCTTTACCAAATTGTGGGCCAAAATTGACCCCGCCCTGGGAGTCACATGTTTGACATTGGCTTATATAGGGAAAATGTGAAAAAAATATTCTTGCCCGAAACCAGAAGGCCTAGACTATTGATATTTGGTATTTAGCATCACCTAGTGGACCTCTACCGAGTTTGTTCAAATTATATCCATGAGGCCACATGTTTTACATAGGCTTATATAGGGAAAATGTGAAATAATCTTCTAGAGCCTTGATATTTGGTTTGTAGCATCACCTAGTAAACCTCTACCAAGTTTGTTCGAATCATGACCCTGGGGCACAAAATGGGCCCACCTTCAGGTCACATGTTTTGCAGAGGCCCATCTGGGGAAAATATGAAAAAAAAAACCTTCTTGTTTCAAACCACAAGGGCTAGAGCCTTTATATTTGGTATGTAAACAAGTTTTTTGTGTGGTGGGAGGGTGTAGGTACTTATTAAGCGCTCAAAGACTATACTATATGTACGGAAAAGACCAACTTGATTGCTCTCCAACAAATGGTTTAAATCATTACCTTCCACTAATCAAAACTGGTGCACATAGTACAGGTGAGCGATTCACGGCCACAGCAATATCTCCATCAGCTGGGATGATGTTTGAATGGGCCTTAGTTCTGTATGATGCTGAGCCAGTTACCTCATTCAACTCTAATTCACGATATTTTAAACACTCTTGCTTGTGAAATGAAGTCAAATGCTCAATTATGCACTGGAAAGTATCAGACTTTACAACACAGTAATAACACAAGTATTGTTTCATTGTGTTAATTTACATAAGAAGCAAGGAGATCTATAGAACATCTGTATGTCTCTACATGGCTTGTGATATCTGAAAGTAAATGGTTAACACTGTGTCAGCTTAATTCATATACTGAAGCGTCACATACAATGTCCCTATGATTTTAGCTCCAGACAAATATCTTAAAACACTGTTATGTATTTTTATTGCTTGACAGACAGCAGACAGCCATACGCTCAGTGGATTTCATGTTCCATCATTAATAGCAGATTGATCAAACAGCAACTGAAAATGCACCAAGCAGTTTAAAATGTGCAATGCGCATTTGTAGGCACATCAATTTGATTTCATTTATAGGCTTAAGTCAGCAATCAAAATCTGTATAAACAATATATCCTGCATTACTCGGTTTTAAGAAATTTAAAGTCTGGACAATATTGTCACAATTGTCTCTTTTGCAACTAAGTATATAGCATTGTATTACCTCAGAATTGTCTGCACATTTCGACCACATTTTCAACTTTAAACAATGGATATTATTCATCCCAGTGAACTGTGTCATATCAAAATTTCAAACAATGTTCTCTCTCTACCAATCGGTTTATCAAATTGATCCATTGTCTACAGGGCATTTTTTTTTCTTTTTTAATGAAATCCATATTGCATGATGACAAAGAATGTCTGTAATGGACTTAAGTGCACTATTCGGGAGCGCAGTGGCTCAGTGGTAGAGCGCTTGACTCGAGACCGAAGGGCCGCGGGTTCGAGCCTCACCGGCGTCACTACGTTGTGTCCTTGGGCAAGAGCATTAATCCTAGCTTAGTACTGGTTCAACCCAGGAAGACCCGTCCCTTTATAACTGAAAGATTGTTGATGGGACGTAAAGAATCAAATCAAACAAACAAATAAGTGCACTATTCCAAACTAAGGCCTATAGAGGCATTTGCATTTGAAGCGGTCTTTTAAATGTCTTAATCACAATCAATGTCTTATGAGTGTGAAGTGCAACGTTAAGGCCAAGAAATTTTATCTAAAAATAGCTTTGATTTCAAATGTGGCCTCCGCCTAAGTTCACTCTCCGTTTGAAACGTTTCTTGTGATATTCATTTTCGATGTTTTCAATACATGTCTTTGTTGAGTCATAAAAGCAAAATTGTGAACATTTATATCAGTCCAGAGAAAAACAAGCATTAAACCATAATGTGATGTTTCTTTTTCTGTGCAGTATACATTGAAGCCTCAAAAAGAATTATGTTGCTATATGATCTGATCTGCAATTAAATTTTTATGTTGAATTGAAACAAATGAAGTCCGAGGCAGTTCAGGTGAAGAAACTTGACAGAATTATGCTCATTCAAACGAGAATACCAGGGTATGTCCTTTATAAGTACAAACAAATCGCTTATATGAGTCTAAAGAAACATGAGCTATGATTTACGCTCTCAGTTGAGAGCAAAGGCTAAAGAAATATGTTGCTTTAAAGTATCTTTCTAAAATAATGACCTGTCATCAATGTTAGCCACTAAAATTCATGACCTGTCATCCAAGACAGCTGCTTAAAAATCGACCTGTGGACAAAGGCAGCCATTTTTCCTCTACCTGTCGTCTTTGATGGGGTCCAGTAACTTTATAAAATCAAACTGCGGCTTCAAATTTGGCAGAAATGTAGCTGAATGGTAGTAGTTTTATTGTATACTAGTGCAGACAGCAGACTTTGACAGAGAGACGCACAACCTGAACAGATAACCATTTTTTGCGACTTTTTTCAGGAAAGCTCTGAAATGATGATCAAGTGTGGCTTTATTTGTGAGAGAAATAACATCAGCTTGTTTCTGTAGGATCTCTCAACACCAGCAAGTGTACTTATCCACCATAGAGTACCAGAGGGCTTCTCTTCGAATTTTACCAATCGAAAATTATAACCTACCCTTCATGCGACCAAAAATCCCGTATCTGTCATCCTTGTTAGTAACCTGTCATCAAAGCAGCCGGTTGTAGGGTGTGGGATTTAGGCTTTGTAGTTGCATTTCTGATTACCATTTAGCTGCTGAATTGATTTTCTAAATGATTGGAGACGCATCAGGCAAAATGTCCCCTTTCAATAGGCATCAACCAAAAAGCCATCCAGCATGTCCAGTGGAGGCTGGACCAGAATTTGATTTATTTCCTTTGATTTTAGAGAGGGAACACAGATGCCCTGATGAGATTGATAAGTTTATACTGTAGTGTCAAAGTAGGATGTACATATTGGCCATAAAAGGATAATGCCTGTCCTGTTAGGTTATGTGATCATGTCAAACTCAATGCAGCTTGCTCAGCTACATTGATTAGCTTAGCTACAGTGTTTGAACATGTGGGTGTTGCAAGCATAGCAATTGTACAATCTAGATAGCATTTAGCTAACAATAATATAGGGTTTATAATGACACTGATAGCACTGAGTATTGTCCTGACTTGAGCGTGCGACTGTTCGTAGATATACCAGAATGGGACAACATTTATCGATATCAGTGTGATACTCCATTTATCATATATAAGCTATAAATATTTTGTATTATTTTCGATAGTGTACAACATAAAGAAACGTTTTTTATGATGCAGATTTCAGATTTCACAAAATTTCATGCCAATTTTTTTTCTGCAACATCGCAAACCTTTGACGTTATTGTGTATAGCCCCATGCAACGGCAACATGCGAAGGCATCTGAGTAAGGGTGCAATATCCTAAGTGCAGATATCGAGTGATATCGGCAGAGGAATGTCCCTCCCCGACCCTCTGTATGTCATATGACAGGGAGAATAAAGTGTAAAAAGGTAAAAAAACAACAAAAAAACATGCAAAGGCACTCGAGTAAGAGACTACAATATCAGTAAGTGTGCAGATATCAAGTGATATCGGCACACTTTTTACTCAGGCTTTTTTTAATAATTGGATATTTATAGCTATATAATAGTGACACTTATCATACTGTGCAGAGCTCAAACTGTTGTTCAAATTGACATACAGTAAAACCTGCCTTAAGCGGCCACTTAAAATAGACAAAGCAAAGGTTTTTAATGGAATATGGTAGCTTAGTGAAGGTCAAAAGTATTGCAGAATGCTCCCCTTGGAGCATTCTGCAATACTTTTGACCTGCATTTAGCGATAATGGGTATCTAAAAGCAATTTTGGTCTTCTTTTAAGTGGCTGCTTAAGACAGGTTTTACTGTACTAGCATATTTTCTCATAGAGTGGTGAACATGGAACTGTATGCCCTTATCCCAAAGCATGGCTTTTTGATTGAACTTGTACTGGATGCTCTTTTTGTTTTGGTGGAATTTTTCTGTTATTGTCTGAGAGTCCTGTGACTAGATACCAGAGCACCCCTAAATTAAGGAACACTCTTCTTTTATAGACAGCAATCTAACTGCTGACAAAATCTACTCAGCAAATAGTGCAGCACCTGATCAGACTGCTAATAAAGAGCAGTCTGATCAGGATCTGCACTATTTGCCACTCATTCAGCGTTTCTTGACGCAGCTACTCGTTAAGTCGATTCAGAAAAACCTCAGTATTTTGCTGCAATATAAAGAGTACATTGTAATTAGTTGTCACTGGTGAAAATTTAGATTTCTGATTTCCTTTTTTGGCGCTGAATCGCTGAATTGATTTTCTATCCATTAAAGTCAGACCTTGGCTTATATTTTAGCTGATTCTGCACCGAGTGCACTTCCGTTATGTCTGAAGAATTTGTTTTTGTTATGCCCCCAAAGGAACTTTGGGAGGCATATAGTAATCGCACTGTCCGTCCGTCCCTCCGTCCGTCAATCCGTCCGTCCCGCTTTCGTGTCCGGTCCATATCTCCTATATTCTTTGAGGTAGGAATTCCAAATTTGGTGCGTGGATACATCTTGGGATGGCGGAGTGTCGCGTACCATTTTCGGGTCACTGTGACCTTGACCTCTGACCTAGTTTTTAGAATAATCGTGTCCGGAGCATCTCTCTTATATTTTTTGAGGTAGGAATCTCAAATTTGGTGTGTGGATGCGTCTTGGGATGACGAAGTGTCGCGTACCATAATTGGGTCACTGTGACCTTGAACTTGACCTCTGACCTAGTTTCTAGAAACTGCATTGAGTCTGGTGCATATCTCCTATATTCTTTGAGGTAAGAATTCCAAATTTGGTGTGTAAATGCATCTTGGGATGAGGGGGTGTCACATGCCATTTTGGGGTAACTGTGACCTTGACCTCTGACCTAGTTTTAAGAATTATTGTGTCCGGAGCATATCTCTTATATTCTTTGAGTTAGGAATTCCAAATTTGGTGTATGGATGCATCTTGGGATGACGAAGTGTCGCTTACCATAATTAAGTCACTGTGACCTTGAACTTGACCTCTGACCTAGTTTCTAGAAACTGGTGCATATCTCCTATATTCTTTAAAATAGGTATTCCAAATTTGGTATGTAAATGCATCTTGGGATGCCTGAGTGTCACAAACCTTTTTGGGGTCACTGTGACCTTGACCTCTGACCTAGTTTTCAAAAATTATTGTGTCCAGAGCATATCTCCTATATTATTTGATGTAGGAATCCCAAATTTGGGGTGGTGATTGCTCTTGGGATGGCGGAGTGGTGCATACCATTTTGAGTCACTTTGACCTTGACATTGACTTCTGGCCTCATTTCTAGGTTTTTCGTGCTATATTACAGCTATCTTTCCTCAAATGTGTCTTATGCTAGACCAATTCCTTTGGGGGCATTCGTCACGTGTTTGTGACATTTCTTGTTGTTGTCAAAGTCAGAATTACCAAGCTCTTTTGGAGATTTGGTAGTTTTGCATATATTTGAGCTATTGTGACCAGTCTTTGTCCGTCGTCCATCCACCGTGCGTCTGAAAACTTTTTCTTTAAACGGCATCTCCTCCTGAACCACTGGTTCTTATTTCAGATAACTTCACATTTAATGTTCCCCATGATGCCCTCTTTCAAAATTGCATAAATGGTCCCACTCCACTGAACAGGAGGGTCCCCAGAGCTTCAGATAAGAAATCTTTTAAACGACATCTCCTCCTGAACCACTTACCCAAATTCAAAATGTTTTCGCAGAATTGTTCCTCTTGATACCCTCTACCAAAATTGCACAAATGGTTACACTCCGCTGAACAAAATAAGAAATACCTTTGAACTGCATTACCTCCTGAACCACTGGTCCAAATTCAAAATAATTTCACAGGATTGTTATTCATGATGCCTTCTTTCAATATTGCACAAATGGTTCCAGTCCACTGAACGGAGGGGCTGCCAGAGCTCTTGATAAGAAATGTCTTTAAACGACATCTCCTCCTGAACCACTGGTCCAAATTTTATATAACTTCACATGAATGTTCCCCATGAGGCCCTCTTTTAAAATTGCATAAATAGTTCCGCTCCAGCCTCCACTGAACATGAAGGCCACCAGAGCTCCAGATAAGAAATCTTTTAAACGACATCTTCTTCTGAACCACTGACCCAAATTCAAAATAATTTCTGATGATGCAACTAACCAAAATTTCACAAATGGTTCAACTCCACTGATCAGTCATTCTCAGGTGAGTGACCCAGGGCCCAAGGGCCCTCTTGTTTTTATGCAGGAGAGCATCCAAGATTAAGATGATACTGGCCATACACACAGTCATTACCTCTTTGCATGCTCGGTAATTTTTCATGCGTTTGTTGTTGAGTGCTGACTTTTTCCAAAATTAACTTTTTCAGAAAAGTCTTTCAAGAACACTAACAGAGTGTCAAACAGTTTAAATTGGTAGGTTAACTTACCAGGCAGCAGATGATAAAAGTCTCCACTAGCAAGGAATGAGTTAAAGCATGATTTCCTGCATGGTAGAAATAGAGGATCTTACAAAAGTGCTCATGTTTTATTGAATTTATTAAACAAGTTGGGGAAAAGAGATAAAATGCGAGGCTTGCCGAGCATTTTATCTCTTTTTCGCAACGAGTTTAATTAATTCAAAAATACAAGAGCATGAATGTTAGATTCTATTAAGATTACTTTAAAATCTAATTTCTACCCTAAAAACGTTATAATTTTGTCATCATGTACGCAACGTAGTTATTGACGTCATAACATTTCTGGAATATCTGTAAAACACTAGTGGTTTAATCGATTTTAATGCATGGCGTTATATCACTCCCAGATGCAACATCATGTGATAAGTACTAGCATCATATTCTTGGTCCTTTTTGGACAATACATGATCCTCTGAGCGCTCTCTTGGCTATTTTTTAAGTCAATGGTTGACTATTTCTGATTTCTATTTTCAGGTGGAGAATATCAATGCTTGTCTGACCTTCCTATCCAACCTTGGTGTGAATATAGAGGGATTAACTGCCAAAGGTAGGTACATGTGGAGAATATCAATGCTTGTCTGACCTTCCTGTCGAACCTTGGTGTGAATATAGAGGGGTTAACTGCTAAAGGTAGGTACATGTGGAGAATATCAATGCTTGTCTGACCTTCCTGTCCAACCTTGGTGTGAATATAGAGGGATTAACTGCTAAAGGTAGGTACAGGTGGAGAATATCAATGCTTGTCTGACCTTCCTGTCTTACCTTGGTGGAAATATAGAGGGGTTAACTGCTAAAGGTAGGTACAGGTGGAGAAAGTCAATGCTTGTCTGACCTTCCTGTCTAACCTTGGTGTGAATATAGAGGGGTTAACTGCTAAAGGTAAGTACAGGTGGAGAATATCAATGCTTGTCTGACCTTCCTGTCCAACCTTGGTGTGAATATAGAGGGGTTAACTGCCAAAGGTAGGTACATGTGGAGAATATCAATGCTTGTCTGACCTTCCTGTCGAACCTTGGTGTGAATATAGAGGGGTTAACTGCTAAAGGTAGGTACAGGTGGAAAATATCAAAGCTGGTCTGACCTTCCTGTCCAACCTTGGTGTGAATATAGAGGGGTTAACTGCTAAAGGTAGGTACAGGTGGAGAATATCAAAGCTTGTCTGACCTTCCTGTCCAACCTTGGTGTAAATATAGAGGGATTAACTGCTAAAGGTAGGTACAGGTGGAGAATATCAATGCTTGTCTGACCTTCCTGTCCAACATTGGTGTGAATATAGAGGGATTAACTGCTAAAGGTAGGTACAGGTGGAGAATATCAATGCTCGTCTGACGTTCCTGTCCAACATTGGTGAGAATGTAGAGGGATTAACTGCCAAAGGTAGGTACAGGTGGAGAATATCAAAGCTTGTCTGACCTTCCTGTCCAACCTTGGTGTGAATATAGAGGGATTAACTGCTAAAGGTAGGTACAGGTGGAGAATATCAATGCTTGTCTGACCTTCCTGTCTTACCTTGGTGTGAATATAGAGGGGTTAACTGCTAAAGGTAGGTACAGGTGGAGAATATCAATGCTTGTCTGACCTTCCTGTCTAACCTTGGTGTGAATATAGAGGGGTTAACTGCTAAAGGTAGGTACAGGTGGAGAATATCAATGCTTGTCTGACCTTCCTGTCCAATCTTGGTGTGAATATAGAGGGGTTAACTGCTAAAGGTAGGTACAGGTGGAGAATATCAATGCTTGTCTGACCTTCCTGTCTAACCTTGGTGTGAATATAGAGGGGTTAACTGCTAAAGGTAGGTACAGGTGGAGAATATCAATGCTTGTCTGACCTTCCTGTCCAACCTTGGTGTGAATATAGAGGGGTTAACTGCTAAAGGTAGGTACAGGTGGAGAATATCAATGCTTGTCCGACCTTCCTGTCCAATCTTGGTGTGAATATAGAGGGGTTAACTGCTAAAGGTAGGAACAGGTGGAGAATATCAATGCTTGTCTGACCTTCCTGTCCAACCTTGGTGTGAATATAGAGGGGTTAACTGCTAAAGGTAGGTACAGGTGGAGAATATCAATGCTTGTCTGACCTTCCTGTCCAACCTTGGTGTTAATATAGAGGGGTTAAGTGCTAAAGGTAGGTACAGGTGGAGAATATCAATGCTTGTCTGACCTTCCTGTCCAATCTTGGTGTGAATATAGAGGGGTTAACTGCTAAAGGTAGGTACAGGTGGAGAATATCAATGCTTGTCTGACCTTCCTGTCCAACCTTGGTGTGAATATAGAGGGGTTAACTGCTAAAGGTAGGTACAGGTGGAGAATATCAATGCTTGTCTGACCTTCCTGTCAAACCTTGGTGTGAATATAGAGGGGTTAACTGCTAAAGGTAGGTACATGTGGAGAATATCAATGCTTGTCTGACCTTCCTGTCCAACCTTTGTGTGAATATAGAGGGGTTAACTGCTAAAGGTAGGTACATGTGGAGAATATCAATGCTTGTCTGACCTTCCTGTCTTACCTTGGTGTGAATATAGAGGGGTTAACTGCTAAAGGTAGGTACAGGTAGAGAATATCAATGCTTGTCTGACCTTCCTGTCTAACCTTGGTGTGAATATAGAGGGGTTAACTGCTAAAGGTAGGTACAGGTGGAGAATATCAATGCTTGTCTGACCTTCCTGTCCAATCTTGGTGTGAATATAGAGGGGTTAACTGCTAAAGGTAGGTACAGGTGGAGTATATCAATGCATGTCTGACCTTCCTGTCCAACCTTGGTGTGAATATAGAGGGGTTTACTGCTAAAGGTAGGTACAGGTGGAGAATATCAATGCTTGTCTGACCTTCCTGTCCAACCTTGGTGTGAATATAGAGGGGTTAACTGCTAAAGGTAGGTACAGGTGGAGAATATCAATGCTTGTCTGACCTTCCTGTCTTACCTTGGTGTGAATATAGAGGGGTTAACTGCTAAAGGTAGGTACAGGTGGAGAATATCAATGCTTGTCTGACCTTCCTGTCTAACCTTGGTGTGAATATAGAGGGGTTAACTGCTAAAGGTAGGTACAGGTGGAGAATATCAATGCTTGTCTGACCTTCCTGTCCAATCTTGGTGTGAATATAGAGGGGTTAACTGCTAAAGGTAGGTACAGGTGGAGTATATCAATGCATGTCTGACCTTCCTGTCGAACCTTGGTATGAATATAGAGGGGTTAACTGCTAAAGGTAGGTACAGGTGGAGAATATCAATGCTTGTCTGACCTTCCTGTCCAACCTTGGTGTGAATATAGAGGGGTTAACTGCTAAAGGTAGGTACAGGTGGAGAATATCAATGCTTGTCTGACCTTCCTGTCCAACCTTGGTGTGAATATAGAGGGGTTAACTGCTAAAGGTAGGTACAGGTGGAGAATATCAATGCTTATCTGACCTTCCTGTCCAACCTTGGTGTGAATATAGAGGGGTTAACTGCTAAAGGTAGGTACAGGTGGAGAATATCAATGCTTATCTGACCTTCCTGTCCAACCTTGGTGTGAATATAGAGGGGTTAACTGCTAAAGGTAGGTACAGGTGGAGAATATCAATGCTTGTCTGACCTTCCTGTCCAATCTTGGTGTGAATATAGAGGAGTTAACTGCTAAAGGTAGGTACAGGTGGAGAATATCAATGCTTGTCTGACCTTCCTGTCCAACCTTGGTGTGAATATAGAAGGGTTAACTGCTAAAGGTAGGTACAGGTGGAGAATATCAATGCTTGTCTGACCTTCCAGTCCAACCTTGGTGTGAATATAGAGGGGCTAACTGCTAAAGGTAGGTACTGTGAGGTGGAGAATATCAATGCTTGTCTGACCTTCCTGTCCAACCTTGGTGTGAATATAGAGGGGTTAACTGCTAAAGGTAGGTACAGGTGGAGAATATCAATGCTTGTCTGACCTTCCTGTCCAACCTTGGTGTGAATATAGGAGGTTAACTGCTAAAGGTATTTGCAGGTGGAGAATATCAATGCTGGTCTGGCGTTCCTGTCCAACCGTGGTGTGAATATAGAGGGGTTAACTGCTAAAGGTAGGTACAGGTGGAGAATATCAATGCTTGTTTGACCTTCCTGTCCAACCTTGGTGTGAATATAGGAGGTTAACTGCTAAAGGTAGGTACACCCTCAAAATGAAAGTGAGTATGACCAGGAAATGCCACAATCACAAACCACAGACCAACCCACAACAATACGAAGAAGAGACACAGAACAATAACCATAGGTTTAGATAAACAAAATTTTTGCATGTAAAATTGTAAATGTTTTCATCACCATAAGTTTAATCATATGTTGTGGGTGCTCATTTAGATGGTTCTTTTGAGTACCCACAACATATGTTTTGGTCGTGAAAGAAGAAAAATACTTTTTCGGTATGCACTCTTAACTAAAGGCCTGCCATAACAGAAACACGGTAGAAAGAACACAATTAAAGCAAAGCAATCGCCCTCTCTTCCTCCGCAAGATGATTTCAAAACTAAAAAAGGACACCAAGCATGGCACCACAAAACAAGGACCAAACACAAAACCCCACAAACAATGGGATGGGAGCGCATTGGCTCATTGGTAGACTGCTTGACTCGAGACAGAGGGGCCGCCAGTTTGAGCCTCACCGGTGTCACTGTGTTGTGTCCTTGAGCAAGAACATTAATCCTAGCTTAGTACTGGTTCAACCCAGGAAGACTTGTCCCTTTATAACTGAAAGATTGTTGATTGGACGTAAAGAATCAAATCAAACAAAAACAAACAATCGGAGCTGCAATAAACAATGAGTCATTAACAACAGAATCATCGCCTTAGAACGGACAGCAGCTGAATTAAGCAACCCTGGGGGGGGGGGGGGGGTCTTATTGCTTAGATTACTTGATAAGGTGTACTGATTGGAAATAAAGGGTCTTACTGCCAACATAAGGTGCACTCTCACACCTTCATATGATTGGAAATAAATGATCTAGCTTCCAACATAAGGTGCACTCCTACACCTTTCATATGATTTGACATAAAGACATAACGGGTGTAATTGCCATAAAGGGCCTTATTGCTTACATAAGGTGTACTGGATGGGCATAAAGGGTCTAACTGCCAACATAAGGTACATTCTCACACCTTCATATGATTGGACATAAAGGGTCTTACTGCTAACATAAGGTGCACTCTCACACCTTTGGCCAGACATAAAGGAACTAACTGCTAACATAAGGTGCAAATCACACCTTTAATTGGACATAAAGGGTCTTACTGCTTACATAAGATGCACTCTCACACCTCATATGATTGGACAAAAAAGGTCTAGCTTCCAACATAAGGTGCACTCCTACACCTTTCATATGATTGGACATAAAGACTTAAAGGGTGTAATTGCCATAAAGGGTCTTATTGCTTACATAAGTTGTAATGATTGGACATACAGGGTCTAACTGCTAACGTAAGTTGCACTCTCACACCTTCATATGACTGGACATAATGGGTTTTTCTGGTAACATAAGGGGCACTCTCACACCTTCATATGATTGGACATAATGGGTCTTACTGCTAACATAAGGTGCACTCTCACACCTTCATATGATCGGACATAAAGGGTCTTACTGCTAACATAAGGTACACTCTCACACCTTTATATGATTGGACATAAAGAGTCTAGCTTCCAACATAAGGTGCACTCCAATACCTTCCATTGGACATAAAGGAAGTAACTGCTTATATAAGGTGCACTCTCACACCTTCATATGATTGGACATAAAGGGTGTAATTGCCATAAAGGTTCTTATTGCTTACATAACTTGATAAGGTGTACTGATTGGACATAAAGGGTCTATTTGTTAACATAAGGTGCACTCTCACACCTTCATATGATTGGACATAAAGGGTCATACTGCTAACATAAGGTGCAATCCTACACCTTCATATGATTGGACAAAAAGGGTCTGACTGCTAACATAAGGTGCACTCTCAAACATTCATATGATCGGACATAAAGGGTCTGACTGCTAACTTAAGGTACACTCTCACACCTTCATATGATTGGACTCAAAGACATATAGGGTGTAATTGCTAACATCAGGTGCACTCTCACTCATTTATATTATTACTCTCACACTTTTTGTTGGACACAAAGGGTCTAACTGCTAACATAAGGTGCACTCCTAAGCCTTCATATGATTGGATAAAAAGGGTTATACTGCTAACATAAGGTGCACTCCCTGACCTTTTATTTGGACATAAAGGGCCTTACTGCTAACACAATGTGCACTTTCACACATTCGTACGTTGGACATAAGGGACTAACTGTTAACATAAGGTATATTTCACATTTTTATATGATTGGATGTAAAAGATTGGACATAAAGGGCCTAAAAGCTAATGTCAGGTGCACTCTCACACCATATAATTTGACATAAAGGGTCTAACTGCTAACATAAGGTGCACTCTCACAACATCATATAATTGGACATAGTCTAACTGCTAACATAGGGTGCACTCTCACACCTTTGATTGGACATAAATGGTCTTACTGCTAACATAAGGTGCACTCTCACACCTTCATATGATTAGACATAAATGGTCTAAGTGCTAACATAAGGTGCACTCTCACACCTTCATATGATTAGACATAAAGGGTCTAACTGCTTACATAATGTGCACTCTTACACCTTTATATGATTAGACATTAAGGGCCTAACTGCTAATGTAAGTTGCACACTCACACCTTCATATGGTTGGAGCGCAGTGGCTCAGTGGTAGAGTGCTTGACCTAAGACCGAAGGGCTGCGGGTTCGAGCCTCACCGGCGTCACTGCGTTGTGTCCTTGAGCAAGAACATTAATCCTAGCTTAGTACTGGTTCAACCCAGGAAGACCTGTCCCTATATAACTGAAAGACTGTTGGTGGGACGTAAAGAATCAAATCAAACAAAACAAGGCCTTTGTATGGTTGGACATAAAGGGACCAATATGCTAACATAAGATGCACTCTCACACCTTCATATGATTGGACATAAAGGGTCTAACTGCTAACAAAAGGTGCACTCTTCCCCATTCATATGATTGAACATAAAGGGTCTAACTGCTAACATAAGGTGCACTCTCACACCTCCATATGATTGGACATAAATGGCCTAACTGCTAATGAAATGTGCACTCTCACATATGATTGGACATTTAGGGTCTAACCTCTAAAGGTATGTGCACTCTCAAACCATCATATCAATGGTCATATTGGGGGTAACCTCTGCTTAAGTAATGTGCACTCCACACTTCATAATGATATAGAGGGTCTACCTGCTAAAGGTATCCAGCCTTCATTATGTTTTGACACAACTATGGGTCTATCAAACTAGGTACACTTACTGTAGATGGTTGGTAGGTGCACAGTTGAAAAGAGGGTCATAAATATTACTGATCAATTTATGCATACTATTGTCTAAAGGCCATTCTGAGTGAACTTGGGTCTAATTCACCAGCGCGTCAGCGCTGGTGATATACGTTGTTAAACTTCCATTTGGCGTGTGTTTGATTCAGGCCTGTTCCATTAGCAAGTTGCGGAAAAAGATCCGGAGTTAACTCCCCAACAGCAGTGTCTTGTACAGTTCTTTCTCAGACTCCCTGTCGACCAAGTTACTTCCAAAATTCCATCATTGCGTGAGCGATGTTGATATACTTTGGATAAAGCGAAAAGGGCTATTAGAGACCTTACCACTGAGTGAGAATCTAGATCAAACATGGGCCCTTCGGATATTCTAGACTAAATGTTACAAAATATCTAGATGTAGATGGGTCAGTTTCAATATGCCCCCTAGGCATTATGTACATTGACTTCAATTGAGGAATACGGTTGAATGACCTAGTACATACTGCTAGGGAGGGGGTTAATCTACAATTATTCAGTGTGTTCATGAGCAGAGTCTTACTGGAATATGCATATTTCCTGTCTTTTATTTGCTTCCAATGGATCACCTATCTACAAATCATTAACTAAAACAAAAAATTCTCAGAGCTTGAAGCCCATGAAACACTGAAAAGAGTGACTTCAGCAAATGCAATAATAAAACACTATCAAAGTTCTTCCTTAATAACTGTAAAACGCCATGCGATGGTTCTGCTTTTTAATAGCTAACCTTGTTTACACATTATAATAAAGCTATAGTAGTTTCAAAGATGCATAGTAATAAGGCAATTCTATTTTTTCTTATAAACAGGAACAGTAGGTAAAGCATGACTTTTCACTACGTATGCAGTAATCCGTGGTCGGTTCAATATAACTGTAAACTGAGACTTCCTTCACGCCCAAAATCAAGGTAAACTCGCCAGTGTTTGTTTACAACGATTCTCATCTATCTTTGAAACTACTATACTAGTATAGATGTAGCAGGCTTACCATTGTTTATTTTCTATGATGATTCATTATTGTAATTAAAAGCATATCACCATATGATCTGGATAAGTTGGTGCCATTATATTTTCATCTTTTACTCCTAATGTTCAGACCTCCTACAAGTTTCTGTATTTAGACCAACCCATGAGGTAACATCACTTATCACATATGCCTTAAATTACTCTTTAACCCATAAAGGGCCACCTATAATTTGCAGCAGACGACAATTTCAAATTTTGCTGCTTTTTCAAAAATAACAAATAAGGCATGATATTTCATGAGAATTGTCTGCTGGCAGACAATTCTTGTGAAATATCATTCCTTTTTTTTTTGAAAATTAGGAAAGATGCTGCAAACTTTGTCATCTGCTGCAGTCGTGATTGGCGCTTTAAGGGTTAACTCTTCACCATTTTTTTTCGTCTGCTGACTTTTTTCAAAAAATTCTTTCAAAAATACCATCAGAGTGTCAACAGTTTGTATCCAGACCAGGCCAGACATTTTGTCGGGCCTTATCTTGGTCCAAGTAGACTGTCGCTAGCATGGAAAGAGGTATTTTGAACTTAGAGGCATCAGCTATCCTGCCAGCAAAGAGTAACAGTGACGTCATGTTTTGTTACAAAGTTATAAGGAACTCAGAATCGATTGATCACTTGTGTATTAATCCTATCCTGAGAATAGGATTAATACACAAGTGATCTATCAATATTACCAACTTCATCTTTTTCACAGAATGTTAAGAAAAGGCTGTTTTTGGTTTTAATTAGCTTGATCTGATTTTGGTTTTAGTTTGCTTGACCTTAGTTTTTAGGGGAGTCAGGGACTTTTGGCTGTGTGGATATGAGCTTAGAGGGCATAGTGTTCTGAAAAATACCTTTTAGTGGTTACATTTTTGTTTTATTATTACATGTACATAATTACATCTGTAATTCTCATTAGCAGATATCTGAGATGGCAACATGAAAGAATTAGGATCAAGAGGAGAAACTAGAGCTGACATGAGAATGTTTCCAAATGGGTGAACCTTTAGTAATTTGATGCATTCCCAGTCAACAATTTATCAGTTATGTCAGGGCATTTTCCTGTCTTCCTGGGTTGAACTGATAAAGTGTCTTCCCAGTGCCTCTAGTGAGTCTCGAATCAGTGGCCTCTCTACCACTGAGCCACCGCGGTCCTCTCAGTTTGATTTATAAACTTTGGGTGAAAATACATTGCAGTTCTTTTATAAGGCTATGGTCCACTAATAGATGAGGAGTCTAATTTTTGCAAGAACAGCCTTTTTTAAAAATATATTTTGCATTATACAGACACCCAAGGAATGATCTCATTTGAAATTTACCCTATTTAAACCACTAAGGGGGACAACCCATCTTTTTCATGAATAGCCTCCCCTTAAAATGTGTTAAATCTGAAATTTCATTTTTCAGACATCCGAGATGGCAACTTGAAGGCTATACTGGGTCTGTTCTTCAGCTTGTCCCGATATAAACAACAGCAGAAGACACAACAACAGCAGCAGAAGACGCACCAACAACAGCAGAAACAGGAACAGCGAGCTCATCAAGGGGAGATAACCGACAATCAGGGAACTAAGAGTACCAGTCAGATTAATAGTGATGAAGCACAGTCCAGGTACGGTAAATGTTCTAAAATTTCGAGCACTTTTCTCTTTCTGTTCTCAAATAAAAAATGGGTTATCCAGGCTGAAATTCACAAAATGCTTGTCAGAATAGCAAACAGGGAAGACCCTGATTAGACTGCTTCTTCAGAAGCAGTCTGATCTGGGTCTGCACTGTTTGTCTGGACCTTTTTTGCAGGCAACTAGTGTTTGAAATTTTAGGACATCTACCATAATTCAACTATCTGCTAGGGATGACATTTGTTGTCTGCTGATAACTTTTTCCAACATGGACTTGATCTGGATTCAAACTGTTGGACACTCTTATAGTATTACTGAAATTTGTTTTTGAAAAAGTAAATTTTGAAAAAATCAGCAGAAGATATAGAAGCATGCAAAATTTCCCAGCATGCAAAGAGTTAAAAAGTTACAGATAAATCTGCAAGCCATATATTGATTGGCATGTGAAAATGCAGAATAAAAAATACAACTACTTTTTTTTAATTTAAAACTTTGTGAGAAAAAAAAATTAAATGTAAAATTTAAAAAACTAAGATAAGCTGAATAGGCAGATGCTTAACTCATCAAGTAATTTGTTGGTGTGCAGTGAGAAAAAAACTTTTAATGAGTTATGCAGCAGCAGCAGTTAGTGAGGTGGCAGCTTTAGCTAATTCCTTGCTAGCAGCGACTTGTCGTCTGCTGATAACCTTTGCAAACAGTTTTGACCCAGATCAGGACCGACAGAATGTCGGTCCTGATCTGGATCCAAACCCTTTGACACTCTGATAGTGTTCCTGAAAGGTCAATTTTGAAAAAAGTCAGCAGACGACAACAAAAGCATAAAAAATTACCCAGCATGCATAGTTAACTGGGCCTTGCATTTCCTGGATAGTCTGTCTCAAATTTGATTTGCCATTTTTGCTGTAATAAGATGAATGTTGGCAGAGCTCTATACTATTCAGCTTGTCCATCTGTCTGTCTGTCCATCCATCCATCTATCCATCCATCCATCCATCCATCCATCCATCCATCCATCCATCCATCCATCCATCCATCCATCCATCCATCCATCCATCCGTCTGCCCATGACATTTGTCGCCCAAGATCTTTCAAATTTCAAATATGCATTACTTTTATCAATCTCTGGCCCAAGTTCAAAAAATGGGTTTTGCCCAATAAACACTCACCAAAATGGCTGCCAAATTGTGTGTTAAGCGGTATAAATGACAGCTCGTTATGGGATAAGCTCATCGGGCTAAACCAGTCAAGACCAAACCAGGCTGGGAAAAATGTTAGAGCATGCCTAATGCCATTCTCAGACTGTAGTTTAAGCCTTGGTAATGCGCTTTTATTGTTTTCTTAGCAGGTTTTATTGTCTAAGAATGGTGCTACATGTGCTTCTAAAGAGCAATTCTCTGTCTGCTCTGAAACTCAAATGAAAAAATAAATCTTATAGCCAGAAGATGGGAGAAGGTCCATTACATTTTTGAGTACTGTATTATGGGTAAGTCCAAAAATGAAATTACCAAAAAATCCAAATTGTGATCGCTTGTCCAATTATAATGGTACCACCATGCTGAATTGTAATATTTGCATTTTTAACCTGAAAAAAATTAAAATCTTTGAAACACATGATATTTCTTTGCAGTATGGTTTGATATTTCATGTGAATAGTCTGCCTTAAGTCTTTACCTACTAGTGCCAACTGCTGATACATTTAGCAAATAGTTTGAACCCAGATCAGGCCCGACATAAAGTCCGGCCTGATCTGGATCCAAACTGTTTGACACCCTGATCATATTACTGAAAGAATCTTTTGAAAAAAATCAGCAGACGACCAAGAAGCATGAAAAAATTCCCATAATTGCCTTGAAAATGAAGAAGTAAGTGCTAGTAAGTGATAAGCTCCCCTGCCCCCACATCACACACAAACACACAGGCATATAACCTGTTCATTGACCTGTAGTTAATTTACATCATACTTATACAGGTGACCTGTCAATCATGTCAGTTTATCAGCTTTGATGGATTATCTGATAAACTAATCCCTTCTCTTACCATTACCTGATAAATTATTCTGTGCACTTGAGATTTTAAAATATCATGAACCTGACAGTGGAAAAAGATCCGCCGTTCATGTCGAATTTGGTCTGCTGATAACCTTTGCAAAACAGTTTGGACCCAAATCAGGCATGTCAAAATGTGGGGCCTGTTCTAAATATCAAACTGTTGACACTCTGATGGTATTCCTGAAAGAAATTATTTTTGAAAAGTTAATTTAAAAAAGAAGTGCAGATGATAAAAATGAAAGCATGCAAAATTGAGCAAAACATTATATCAAGGACAATGGAAAAGGGCCTTAGATATGGTCCCTTTGCAAATAGTGTAGAGTCACCCAATTCAGATGATACATTATGCAGCACATGTTTCTGAGAAAAAGTCATATGTAATCATGATGGGTCCTTTGTTTTATAAGGGTTAACTGTCAGGTAGTTTCTCTCTGCTTTTGCTCAATATACCTTAAACATCTTGAAAGGCCGTAAAAGCCAAATAAAATAGGCCAATGTTTGAAAAGACAGCTAAATTTTCAGTAGGACTGAAGACATGCAAATTGCTATGGTCATGTGACCAAGTTAATGGTCATTTTATTTGCATGTAATTATCACTTAAGTTTTGAAAGTGAAAGATTGGACATTTTTACGACTCGATAAGTAGGAGTTATTATTGCACCAAATTTACACTGTTCATTTACTTTCTCTGAAAGAGATGCTTAAAAAATTATAAATTTTAACTCTTTCCGCGCTAGTAGGAGCGACTTTTGTCCTCTTCTAATATCTGTTTTGGCCGAGATCAGGCCCCGAGGTTATAAAACTGTTTTCATGCTCAACTCAACTGAGCATGAAATTTCAACTGCCCATAAAAACTAAAATACCAACACATGAGGAAGTTTCTTGCTTTAAGACTCTCAGATGGTGTGTTTATCATGCTAATAAATGTTAAAATGCCAACAATTGTTGTCATTTTAACATTTATGAGCAGGATAAGTTTTGTGCTCGGCTGAGTTGAGCATGAAAAAGTTTTATAACCTTGGGGCCAGACCCAACAAAATGTATCCAAACTGTGGCATTCCTAAAAGAATGTTTTCAAAAAGATGATTTTGAAAAATAACAGCAGGCAACCAAAAAGTGTGCAAAGTTACCCAGCATGCAAAGAGTTAAAAAATGGCCTTCTCAACGGAATATCTAGGGTTTGGTTAAATTTCCACGTTTCAGAATGGCAATCGTGTGATCTAACAATCTCCTGAAGGACAAATGAATGACAGAAATATTCAGAAGAATAATTGCTAATTACTGAAAATTATAATTTCTTTTCGACTTAACTTATATGTAAAGTTCCGCCGTTGTTGGACACCCAGCCATGGTCTGAAACAGAGATGTTCCAAAGTCAAAATGCCCCGGGTTGGTCAATTTAAAAAAGTAGGCAGTGATGCCTGGGTCCCCCAGGTGGTTTGAACAGCTGACCAGTGTTCCGAGGGCTGTGAGCTCGAGAATCAAAATCTTCCTGTCACAAGCCTACATTCTCCTGACTTGTTCAGAAGAGCAATTTTATATAAGCTTATACTTGTTCAATAATTTCAGTGAAGGTCTATTTTCTCAAGTCTTGAACCTGCAACAGCAGCAGTCACAGACATGCATCATTCTGCATCTTTCAAGTTGCATTCAAAATTTTGGCACTTACCAGACATCTTCATTTACATACCTCCTACCTTGGCATTGCCCAGGGTGAAACTTTACAACTGACCTAGCTGACACTTACTGACTTTTTAATTAACAAATTTATTGCACTTGATGAAAGTTGATGTATTCAGTAGTTTTTGTTGAATAATAATTTTAACTTGTGCTGTGTGGATGTCAGTAAGATAAGGGTTTGGGGTTGATTTATTAAAAAAATTACATTATGATTTTTTTCACGCTTTGTTGTTGTCTGCTGATTTTATTCAAAAAAAATTTTTTCGAAAAAAAAATCTTTCAGAAATACCATAAGTGTGTCAAACAGTTTGGATCCAGATCAGGCCTGACAAAATGTCGGGCCTGATCTGGGTCCAAACTATTTGCAAAGGTTATCAGCAGACAACATTATTAGGCAAAGAGTATACCATAGTAATTGAATTTTAACTCGTGCTAAATTGGGGTTTGATTTTTTTTTTTAATTATATTAGGATTATTTTTTAAATGCTGTTTTCAGTCTAGGGACAAGATGCCCCTGTACTTTAAAACAATCACAGCAGTAAAATTACATATATCAACACTCTGTCAGATTTGCTTTCAAAATAAACATTTTGTTCTACACCAGTGAGATAAAATCCATTCAGTGTAAGCTTGCCTTATCTCCATGCATGTAAGATCAACTGAATACTTTATTTAACAGTGAAGACCCAGATGCAATGCTTCATTTGACGACATTTGATCAGCATCTACTCTGATAACAATTGAAGCAACAGCAAAAACATATCTGAAAATGTCGTCTGCTGAAGTTGCTTGCTGTATATTTAGTACTAATATTACTGACTAACTGTAAGTAAAGAAGAGGCAAATATCACACCTCAGGTGCACGACAATTTGTCGAAAGACACCTCGTCGAATACGACAATTAGTCTATAAAGACAATTGTAGCCAGGTGATCTTGGTTTAAACTGTTTGTCAAAAAATATATTATGATTGCTCAGACGAATAAACTTTTAATACGTTATTGAGTGTGATGTTTAACTGCATTAAGCTAACTTATGACAGAGTAATAACTAAGTTCAGATGCTGAAACCAAGCTTCTCAGTTAAATAAACAATTAATATCAGTGTGTTGATAACACAATTATGGGGGAAATTTATGAACTCCAATCCGAGTTCCTCAAAAGCGCTTGTCTCTAGAGTGTTTTAATAAAATGAACACTATTTAGGTAGGGAGGATAGTTTTCTCCCTTAATTTTTGTTAAATATTGTATTCAAGAGTAATTAAAAAGAAAAAAAATTGAACTTGCAAATCTTCTTAACTCTGTCCATGCTAGCAGCGTCTTTCGTCTTCTGCTGATAACCTTTGCAAACAGTTTGGACCCAGATCAGGACGACAGATCTGGATCTAAACCGTTTGATAGTCTGATAGTGTTCCTGAAAAGTTTTTTTTTAAAAAGCTTAACTTGAAAAAAATCAGCAGAGGACAAAAGCATGAAAAATCCAGCATGCAAATTTTTTATGATGATAGATTAGTTTCTTATCTACAGCTTGAGTTTTATTTGGATTTGTAAATCTTGTTATTTTTATTAAATATTGGAGAAAATTGAAATAAAACTGATAACTAATTGGTGTCTTATTGGAATTGCTTGATTGAATATAAAGAGATGTATTCCTAGATAAAAAAAATCACAAATTTAAATCCCCTTATCTGGAGCTGATTTGTCTAGCCACATGGCTTCTATTTATAGATACAGAAATTCCCTTATCAGATCACATAATCTGCAGGAACCCAAACAAAGGGTGATTCCATTGTTTATCAATACAGTAATGTAAACAAAGTATGTTTGATCTCAGATTAATCAGGAAAAACATAGGAAAACCTCATATATGAATAAAGAGTAAGTTATGTTTATTTTTTTGCCTATATGTTGCTTTATATTGGGCAGTTTAGGATAGAAAATAGTGGACTTTTTCATTAATTTAATAGGATGTATGTGAAAAATGACCATAAGTGATAGCCCCATGGTTGGGGTGTATGTTAAATTATTGATAAGACTGTATGATTTTATAAACTCTTTGCATGCTGGGTAATTTTTTCATGCTTTTAAAGTCGTTTGCTGCCTTTTTTCAAAATAAACTTTTAAAAAAAAAATCTATCAGGAACACTACCAGAGTTTCGAATTTGTCTTCTGCTTATTTGTAGCTTTTGCAAACATTTTGGAGGACCCAGATCAGGACCAACATAATTGATAGCTTTTGCAAACATTTTGGACCCTGATCAGGACTGTCAGAATGTCGGTGGACCCAGATCAGGACTGATAGAATGTTGGTCCTGATCTGGGTCCAAACTGTTTGCAAAAGCTATCACAGAATGTTGGTCCTTATCTGGGTCCAAACTGTTTGCAAAAACTATCAATAAGCAGACGACAAAAACCACTGCTAACAGGGAAAGACTTGAGCTTTGAATTTGTCCATTGTTTTCATTGATTTTCAAATTATATTTTTGCAGATTTTTTTTTTTTTTTAATATAAATTAGTTCATTCTTTGAGACAATTCTAGATGTGTTTTTAAATGACTGATCTGCTAAATCTATTTTCAATTTTCTCAAACTTGAATATTTTCATATCCAATTTTTATGTAATTTTAGAAATTAATGAACAAGTTAACTCGATGGACGCTTAAGGCAATTCTGATTTTTAAAAAAATGTTTTTTTTTTACAAATTTGATTCGGTACATTGAATTTTTCTCCTACAGTGCATATTTTCTTTTAATTTTCATATCCTATTTCTCTGTCAGTTTTTAAATTTTAATTAACAAAGAAATACACAGCAGAGAACTCAGGTGTTAATTTTGTCAGTGAGCCGTTATCATTGTGGTTTGCTAGTTAGTCACAATGACGGAAGATGGGATAGCGGTGTGTACACAAATACCGACTTTGTGGTACACACAAACAAATCAAGTCAACATGGACAAAAGGTATGTGTGATCGTCTTAAATCAAAATTTAAAGTTACTCTTGAAACATAAATTTATAATCTTTTGGCAATTTGTTAAACTTACGGTAATGAAGGGACAAATTTTATGTCATAATCGTGTGTTGTTAGTCAAATGAAGCGATTGATGATTCTCATTTCACACCTCCGTTAACTTTGCCTACTGGGTACTTTTGCATGCTTTTTGCCGTTGGCTGATTTTTTTTTAAATCTTAATCGATCAGTTTCAAACAGTTTGGATCCAGATCAGGCCCGACATTTTGTCGGGCCTGGTCTGGGTCCAAGCTGTTTTAGCAGATGACACTTGTAAGCAAATGAAGCGAATGATGGTTCTCACTTCACACCTCCGTTGACTCTAAATCCTTAACTCTTTGCATGCTGGGAAATTTTCATGATTTTTTTGTGTCTGCTACCATTAATGTTTTGAAAACATAGCTTTTTAAAGAAAATCTTTCAGGAATACCTTTTGAGTGTCAAACAGTCTGGATCGCGATCAGGCCTAGTTAGGTTTAACTTTTGGGCCCAAACTGGTTGGGTTAGTTGTAATCAGACACTTGCAGGCAGAGTTAACTGCAGTGGCGGATCACTTGACTACCCCCCCCCCCCCCCCCCCCCCCCCCCCCATCTGCTGCTAGTATTTAGTGCACCAATTGCAATTTCTCTCTTTCTTCAAGCTTATAAGGCTTGATTTTTCATGAGAATCCTCTGCCAGCAGATCATTCACAGGAATTATCATGCATTATTTGAGCATTGCCAAAAGATGACATTCTCTTTTTCATATGAACCTTCATCTTCTGCCATACTAATGTATATCCCTGACATGACTGAAAAATTGTTGACTTACTGAGGACGAAAGCATCAATACAGACACAAACACTTAACTAATGTGCAAAGGTGTAGACGCGGATAGTTTTTGTATAATTATGCTTAAAACGTGCACTTTACAGGTGTTCTACAAAATCGATTGCATGTACATACTCATTTGTTACATAATATGCTTTTTTTCACCTTGAACATTGTGATGTTCGTTAACTCTTTGCCTACTATAGTGCTGTCTACTATTAACCTTTGCAAACAGTTTGGACTCAGATCAGGCTCGACGAAATGTGGGACCTGATCTGGATCCAAACTGTTTGACACTCTGATGGTATTCTTGAAAGATATTTTCGAAAAAGTTGATTTTGAAAAATTCAGCAGACAACAAAAAAGCGAAAAATTACCCAGAAGGCAATGAGTTAAGCTTCATCTGTAGCAGGCTACAAATTAGATACATCTTGGGTGCAAGTAAGGCTAGATATTTCATGTGAATTGTCTATGATTCATGCTTTGAAGTGGTCCATAAAAGATTGCCTTCAAAAAATGTCACACACTGGCACTTTAATGGTTGAAATACTTTATATAAACAAAGACAGGTAATACACAGGTGTTTTGATGTAACTGATAAAAAGAAATATTCCATAAATGTCAAACTACATTTGACAAGACTAATTATTTTTGATCATTATTGATTGCAAAAAATTGGGGCATGACTGTATTGTATGCTTTAAAAAATATGCTTTACTTGTAGTTGCGACTTGTAATTGCAAATTGTTAGACCGAGATCAGACCTTACAAAACATACTCTTTGACGCTCTAATAGTTTGTATTCCTGAAAGATATTTTTTTTTAAAAAATTATTTTGAAAAAAAAAAACCTCTGCAGACAACAAAAAACTTTTAAATTTACAAAGCATGCAAATATTGAAAGAGCAATGATTTATGGTGTAGAACTTGATCAGACTTCTGCACTGGGTAAACACTATTAAATTAAGCCAGTGCATGAGATTTCCAACAATGTGGTATGTGCGACCAGCAAAGTCTCAGATCAGCCTGCGCAAAAGCCCAGTCTGATCAGAGCTTTTGCTTGTCATTTAAATATTATATGACTTTTAAGCTAGTAGACTGACTGAACAGCATTTGGAGTTTCTAAGCTTAAAAAAAAACCTCTGCAGACAACAAAAAACTTTTAAATTTACAAAGCATGCAAATATTGAAAGAGCAATGATTTATGGTGTAGAACTTGATCAGACTTCTGCACTGGGTAAACACTATTAAATTAAGCCAGTGCATGAGATTTCCAACAATGTGGTATGTGCGACCAGCAAAGTCTCAGATCAGCCTGCGCAAAAGCCCAGTCTGATCAGAGCTTTTGCTTGTCATTTAAATATTATATGACTGTTAAGCTAGTAGACTGACTGAACAGCATTTGGAGTTTCTAAGCTTAAAAGGGGGCTGCACAGGCTCATCTGCGTCTACACTTGTCGAAATGTCAAATTGTTGGAAATCACATGTGACGGCTCATTTTATACCAGTGGGTCATATTGTCCCTCAATAGAAAAAAAACCCCAAACAGTGGATATGTATGTGCATAGAACAAATTAATTACAAGTCACAAGTAAATTATCAATTTTGACATGATAATTTTTCTGTCCATGATTTTATGACCAAAGGTGGGCCAGGTGTAATCATAAATTTCATCAAAATTAGTTGACCTCAGAGATTTGGTCTGACTTAGTACTTGACCCCTTTCTGTTTTAACTGAACCCTTACAAAGTTACAAACTTCTGGTCAGTGAAAACTAAAAATTAAATTTCATTTCATACAATAGGGCAAGGTTAGCGTTTGAAAAAATCAGCCTTATAACTTCATAGCAAATGCAACAATATTTGATAAAAGAAACAGCATTTTCAATTGCAAATTGTTACAGATTTGCAATCAAAAATGCTATTTCGAAGGCTTTTTGTGAATATTCGGTGATCGAAGTGCTGTGTTTGATCACAGGAGCTTGAAGTTCTATCCTTATATCACTTATAAAGGAAGACGTTTTCAGCTTTAAATTGTATTTTTTTAAACTATCAGTATAAAGATAATTTGGGTGCTCACCATTCTTTTGAGTACCCACAACAAATTTTGTTTAGGTTAAGAAATAATAAAAATGTATGAATATGAATACTAAAATTTACTAATAAATACATGTATGACTCATATGAATAACAAAAAAATGTAATCAATTGAAAACTATTTATTTGACCTGTAGTAAAATTCTTTTTGTGAAATTTTTCCCTAGTTTTGTCTGATGTGGTTCTTTTGTTTGCTTAAGGAGTTTACTGAATGATTTCAATCAGGATGTGAGGTGAATTTAAAGAAGTCCACCTAAAATTAATTAAAGGGTGGGTCCATAACTCATGATAAGACCCTTTTTTCCCCCAAAAAATAGGGAGAATTTTACTTACACATGTGTCTCAATAAAAATTCACCAAAATCAGACATTACCAATTTACATATCATCATCATCATCATCATCATCATCATCATCATCATCATCATCATCATCATCATCATCATCATCATCATCATCATCATCATCATCATCATCATCATCATCATCATCATCATGTTTTTGATTAACATACAGGTACAGGAGCATCATCCACAAATCAATCAATCAAATAAGCTTTATTTCACTCAGTCCATTTACATGGCAACATGAGGCAAAACAAATGGTACATTATCGATTGAGGCGTGAATGTTTGACAGTCAATTGTATCCGTTTGTTGGGCGGAGTCACAGGTTGCCACTCCGCGACAACAATGGACGGTGGTCCCCCTCCAGGTAGCTGCACATGCATAGCTAGACTGGCTTCCATCGTCAAACTTGGTTATTCATACTCAAAAGTATTTTTTTTTTATTGATTTCTCAATCTAATGATGGCTGAATTTATGTCCTAATGGCTGAAAGAAAAGACAACTCTGATGGGAAAACAATGTTTGGATTATTTCTCTTGGTCAGAACATCCTTATTGAATCAATGAACATACGACAGGGAGCCAGTCTAATGCATAGCAGATCTCACCAGTCTTGATCTCCAAGTGTTAATACTGTCACTTATGGTGGTCTTTTCTTCCACATCATCTTGGGCCTTCTATAAGCCTGTGTGTTCAATAAACCTCTTTTTAACACGATGACCCTTTTTTTGACAAAGGGTCACTTTCCCTTACATGTCATATACTTAAAGAGGCAATCATTCTAAATAAGATTTAGCAAAATAAGAAGATTAAGTGAAATGTCAGAAAGTTGTTTCTATGGCAATACGGCTTACCCAGGGATAGAATAAAGTGTCAGTTTTGTTCATCTATGTAAACATTGATTAATTAAAAAAATGTTTCTTCCTGATTTTGAGACCCATAATTATCTAAAGAATAGTTATATGCAACACAAAAAATCCATTTCCTTTTGGTCTTATTTTTCTTTTGGAATAATGATTTGTGTTGATCACCAGTTTTGAGAAATTTATGAAAAACATCAGAAATTGTTGTCTGTTGATGTTGGATTACAATGCCAAGTTTTTAACCTTTTGCATGCTGGGTAAATTTTGATGCCTTTGTTGTCGTTTGCTGACTTTTTTCAAAATTAACTTTTTCAAAAAAAAATTTCAGGAACACTATCAGAGTGTCAAACGGTCTGAATCCAGATCTTGGTCCAAGCTGTTTGCGAAGGTTGTCAGCAGATGACAAAAGTCGCTGTAAGCGAGGACAGGTCATGAGAGATTTTTATGATCAGCTTGCTCAGCAACATAGAATAGTTATGACACTTCATATTGTCTTTGCAGCAAACAATAGTGACCCTAAGCAGACCGTGTCAGGTTTTCACTGGACTTGGCTCAAACAATGTGATAAAAAAATAAGAAAAATTAAAATAGCTGAATGTGACATACAATGATTATCTCAAAAATCAGTAAAAAGCTCAAGTTTTACTTTAATTGTACGACTTGCCTGAACTACAGTTTTCTCAAAAATGCTTTTTTGAAAATATCCTCAAATTGTCATCTGCTGCTGGTGTTATTGACGAACCATGAGTTAATGTGTCTAGATCTGTTCTTGGACTCACTGTGACAAGCATCGATTTTTTTTCTCTCTGTCTCACTTAAAATTGATTACAGCTATTGAGTGGTTATGGATGTAAAATTAGACCTTTGTGACACTTAAATTCTGGTGAATTTCTCGTATTCTTGGAATTTTAGTGGGGCTATTAAAAAGTGGAGGATAAATTGTGTAGGAGAGGTAAAGAATCATATGGTATAAAAGTGATTTATTGGTAATTTTTGATAATTTGCTAATTCTTTTTTGAAAGGTTTGTTTCTTTGTTTATATGTTGATAAAAAAAGTTCGAAGCTCATGCTGAGATTTTTGTGCACTTTTTTGTAGTCTGCTGATTTTCATCAAAAGTAATGTTTTCAAAAAAAAAATCTTTTAGAAATATGATCAAAGTGTCATACAGTTTGGATTCAGATTAATTAGGTCCTGCATTTTGTTGGGTCTGATCTGGGTCCAAAAGGGTTTTAAAGGTCATTGGCGTAGATCGCATTATGCAGCCTACACATGTGCATAATAAAAATAGTAGGGAGCGCAGTGGCTCAGTGGTAGAGTACTTGACTCGAGACCGAAGGGCCGCGGGTTCGAGCCTCACCGGCGTCACTGCGTTGTGGTCCTTGAGCAAGACACATTTATCCTAGCTTAGTACTGGTTCAACCCAGGAGGACCCGTACAGCATAACTGAAAGATTGTTGAGTGGACGTAAAGAATCAAATCAAACAAACAAAATAATAAAAATAGTATCATTCAAGGGAGGTAACCTAATGTGGTAAAAGCGAGTAACCATACTCTAAGGAACTGCTCGTAAAGGAAAGAATTCGCTCCCTCTGGGAGCAAGTTCTTTCCTTTAAGAGAAGTTCCTATTTTGAAAAGGGGCGCAATTGAAGAGAATCGCTGCTTAATCCAGTAGTCTCCCTTTGATGTGCGTATTGGTTATCAGTAGATGGTTAAGAGTTAAACTGTCCAAACTGACCACTATAGGACTGGTTCAACCCAAGAAATGTCCCACCATGACTGAAAAAATGTTGACAGGGAATAAAAATAATTTATTAATTTTTTGGTTTGTTTGAGTTAAATGTTGTTTGAGTTTAAATGTTGAGATATTCAACTGTTTGTGACATCAGATGAACATAATCAGAGCAACAGATGTGATACCCCCTCCCCCCTGGAAAATCACAAGTGCTATAGGTTTCCTTAGGAATAAGCCATTTGGCCCCCTGAAAAGTTATAGCTTCCTTTCTAGTGAGATAAACAATGCCCCCCCCCCCTTCAAAATAGGTTGATGACTTTAAAAAAGACAAAATAATAAAAAAAAAACAACAAAATATCAGAACTAATTTTTGGTCTGTTGGCTGACGAAATGACATGAGGCTTTAATACAAAGGAATGACAGTTAAATTGAAACAGTTTCTTTGTTGAAACCCCATCAGTGCCAAAACCTGATGAAACACCGCATTCTGTGGTTAATCTGGGCCTACACTGTTTGTCATGTGATACAAGACATGTAACTACCGTAGTATATAACATGCCTTACAGAATTTAAAATCAAACGAATCAACAAAAATTTCTAGGCTTTAGGACGGTGTGGCTGATTAGAATTTGTACGCTTGTTTTATGAAAAGTCTGCTTTCCCTCACAATCATCGATTCAGATTACAATCAAAGTATTATTTTTCAATGTGCTTTGTTCAGTACGCATTAATTTTTGTAATTAATTTCTTTTGATTCAAAACCATGTTTTTTCTTGATTTCTGTTTCGATACACAATTAAACCTCTGATCAGCTGTGTTCGCTCAATCGCTCAATCAATACCCTTAACTCAAACGTATTTAGAGGAAAAGGGCACAGATGGTCGAGTTAACATATAATAAAGAGAGCGCTTTAGTCAATATTTTGGATTTGCCAGATATTTATGAGTCAAGGTCAGACTGTGCCTATTCATCCACACAGTCTTGTTTATTTGATTTGATTCTTTACGTCCCAGTCAACAATCTTTCAGTTACGTCGGGACACGTCTTCCTGGGTTGAGCCAGTACTAACATAGAATTAATGTGACTCTTGCCCAAGGACACAACGCAGTGATGCCGGTGAGGCTTGAACCCCCGGCCCTTCGCTCTCGAGTCAAGCACTCTAGCACTGAGTCACTGCTCTCCCAATCCACACAGTCTGATCTAGATATTTAATGTTTTTACTTGAGCTTGAGCAACAACTCTGCAAGCCTCCAAATAAGAGGGCATAATTAAAAAATAATTTTCTTATTTCTCAACCAAAACATGTGTTGTGGGTACTCAAAAGAACCGTCTCAATGAGTCGGTTCTTTTGAGCACCCAAAACATATGCTTAATTTTATGGATAAGATAATAATGGCAATTTTGCATTCAAAATGTTTACTGATCTTGGTCGATGACACTGCCTCAGGTGCAGTCTTATTTTGTGAGAGATCGATATCAGACGCGATGTAAACAATGATCACTTGAGATGGAGATCAATCGCAGTGATCAATAATGTTTTAATTTACTGCTTTCACAATATTAATTATCTGGAACAGCATGTGGAGAGCTTGCCTTGCACTTCAAACAAAGAACATAATCTTGTATGCACAAACCTCTCTGTACTTCATGAATTGTGCAAACCTCGGATTAACTCTTTCCTTGCTAGCGGCGACTGTTGTCGTCTGCTGATAACCTTTGCAAACAGTTTGGATGCAGATCAGGACTGACAGAACGTCGGTCCTGATCTGGATCCAAACTGTTTGACACTCTGATAGTGTTCCTGAAAGAACTTTTTGAAACAGTTAATTTTGAAAAAAGTCAGCAAACGACAACAAAAAAAATACCCAGCATACAAAGAGTTAAATAATAACTCTTTTAGACTAACAGAAAATAATGTTACTTGCGTGAGTTGTATTGATATTTACGCCTCAGTCAACAATTTTTCAGCCATATGGGGACTTTATATTTTAAGCTTAGTACTAAACATTGAGGATTTAGTATCTTGATTAACCCATACTTTTATGGGACGAAGGTCAACAGTGCAGACCCAGATCAGACGCCCACTGTTTGCTTACAGGGTATTCTATTAAAATTTGAATAAAAATGAAAAATACTATCCAACAACCCTTAAAACGGAAATGGACTGGTCCTATTGATAAGAACGGGAAATTACATTGGGCTTAAATGGGTTTAAGGACACAACATCACACAGACAGTGATATTTGAACCGGTGACCTCTCAGGCTCTGGGGATTGAATCTGACACACTCTTCCAAGTGAGCTGCAGTGTTCCCCAACAATGTAGACTCAGATAGAACACACTCCTAGAATTGTGATAATCTAAACAATAAACTTACCAAACTTTAATTTTTATGTTTTTCAGGTTGCCGTCGTACGGCAAGCAACAGAGTAGTAAATGTCCTACAATAGCTCACCCATCGTCGAAGGACCCGAGAAGCAAATCCCAGGGTTCCCAGTCAACAACAAAGATCCGACAACAGAACCAGCAGAATAATAACAATGCACAAGGTGAGGAAGATGGTTATAGCACAGGTTTAGATAAACAAAAGCGTTTAGCGTAAAATTGTAAATATTTTCTTACCCATCAATTTTAGCCTAGGTTTTGGGTGCTCAAAAGAACCGTCTCATTGAGACGGTTCTTTTGAGTACCCACAACATATGTTTTGGTTGAGAAATAAGAAAATTAAATAAACAAAAAATGTTCAGCGTCAAATTGTAAATATTTTCTTACCCATCAATTTTAACATAGGTTTTGGGTGCTCAAAAGAACCGTCTCATTGAGACGGTTCTTTTGAGTACTCACAACATATGTTTTGGTTGAGAAATAAGAAAAATAAATTTTCGTTACGCACTCTTAACTAAAGTCCTGGTTATAGACGCGGTGATGTCAATCAAGTAAGGTGAAAATCCTGCTCGGCTACAAGGACCAGCAGCTATTTGCTTTTAGCGGTTTACATAATTAGTAATGTTATGCAATGACGGCCATAGCAACATCACATATATGTGGCAAAATCTTAGCATTATCACCCCAAAAACGTTATTTCAAAGTAAGTTTAGCGTCATATGATAACTAGAATCTAACATTCGTGCTCCTGTATTATTGAATTTATTAAAACTTGTTGCGAAAAAGTGATAAAATGCTTGGTAAGCCTCACATTTCATCTCTTTTCCCCAACTTGTATAATAAATTCATTAATCCATGAGCACTCATGTAAGATCCTCTATGAAAATTAGTTGCAGTAACTATAGCTGCTATATGTATATGTGTTATAACTAAAATGGCGCACAATAAATGTACTGATAAGACTGCGGAAACCTGTGCTAATCACTGCCATTGTTTGCATATAGCAAAAGCCATCTTTTTCTTACATTTTCAAACCAAAAAGTAAGAGAGTATGATCAGGAAATACCACAATCACACATCCCAGACCAACCCACTGCACCATGAGGAAGAGTCACAGAACTGAAACTTTAACAAGACATCCGTAAGACAAAAAAGCAAAGCAACCAGCTCTCTCTTCCTCTTCAAGATGATTGCAAAACTAGAAAGGACACAAAGAAATGTACAACAAAACAAAGACAAACACAGAACCCCCACATCCAATGGGGAGCACACCAAACATCAGATCAACAACAACAGATCAACAACAACAGAACCAACACCTTATAACGGATAGCAGCCTAATCCACCGGGGGGCTTCAATGCATTTTACTGGTACCAAATCTTCACCCTAGATTATGTTGTTGTTAAAACACAAAATTGTTTAGCTGGCATGGAGGCTTCCTAACTAACACAATCAAATTAACACACTATGATGAAACAAAGAAAAGGGCTCATGACTCACAGATAGTCAAAGCTAATGAGCTACCGTGGTCCCAGCCAACGACAATCATCAGGCACCGACCAACGGATTAAAGCTTTATGTCAGGGCCGTCATTGAGTCTGAGGCCTGACGCACCATCGTACAATTAAAGAGGAAACCATGATGTAAAGTACTTGTTGTGCACTAATTGGAGCATGCGTGCTTATTAGGTTCAATATGGTATATGGAATTTTGTCCTGTTTTTCCCCTTCTGTATCATGAGCGGATCCAGAGGGGGGCAGGGGGTCTGGATCCCCCTGAAAAATCACCTAAAAATAGGATTTCTTAGCAATACTGGTCTGGACCCGCTAACATGCAAGAAGAATTCAATGTTGGTACATCATCGGCATGCCAGCGAAATGCCATTTTAATGGCATTTCGCTGGCGGCTGATGATGGCCTGCTGGATCCTCCCTCCCCTCATAAACTAAAAAAAAAAAAAAACACCAACAAAAAAACTAAACAAAATAAAAACGTTGTCAAAGTTGGACCCCCCTCTGACAAAACTTTCTGAATCCACCGGTGTGAATCATGTAATTGCAATCATCAAGACATTCTCTGATGCTTGGCTGCATACCATGCTGCTGGTTTTTCACTTACATATTCTTAGGTGATGACATCTATGTCATTATATAACTATAATGACAATTGTTTGTGCATTTTTCATCCATCAAAAACATTGCTTCCCTTATCCTCTTACTAGCATGCAAAAAAGAAGTTTTGTCTGGATCATTAAACACACTTTTCCCATTAAAAATGAGCATATAACCCTAACATTTGATGCCATTATTATCAATAGTGAGAATATTGAATGTTTAAAAAAACTCATGTGCCAGCACATGAGATTTTGGTACTTATTGCACATGGGCATAAGCTTCATTTAAGCACCCATGCTAATGTAACCAACAGGGCTAGATGTCTTAATTGGGCCTAAACCCAAGAAAACCTGTCTTAGGGGGTTTGCCAACAACAAAGACCCAGACCAGCTTGCGCATCCATGCAGTCTGATCAGCGACTTTGTTATTCACTTATTGGAAAGTATCATATCTAGACTTGCACCAAGCGAATTTCAATTTTATGGCTAGTTCCTGTAGCTGAGGCTCGCTTTTTCAGAAACCCCCGAGGACAGGTTTTGTCGCATCGATGCCAAATTTTCATTTGAGTCCTAATCTACATCCCTTCTTTGAGTGTGAGCAGCAAAGCTTGCTCAACAATCTGATAGGTACCAAAGTCTCCTGTGCTGGTTCATATTAAGTCAGGGTTTTAACAAAATATGTCTTTTTTAATTCGGCAATCAACAGATCTCTAAAATCAACTGTAATAGATGATTAATGCTACAAAAAAGTTTCTTTGATTATTTGGGAGCAGAGTGGCTCAGTGGAAGAGTGCTTGACTCCAGACCGAGGGGCCACGGGTTCAAGCCTTACCAGCTTCACTGTGTTGTGTCATTGAGCAAGACACATTAATCCTAGCTTAGTACTGGTTCAACCCAGGAAAACCCATCCCTACATAACTGAAAGATTTGTTGATATGACGTAAAGAATCAGATCAAACAGATTCTTTGATTATTTTATGTTGAATGAAAAAATCTAATTGTTAATAGATATAGTGGTTTTAACAATTGTATACTGCTGAGCCGTGGCTGAACCTGGAGTTCTACTTTTTGAAAACACTATAGATCCACTCACAGAGCCATTTAATCAGAATCCACAGTATTCTCCACCCTGCTAGGAAACGAATGCTGCAGGTTAACAAGATAAAATGTATAACATAGAAATATTCAGGCAAGAGTTAATAATGCGGCCCATTCTCATATATGGGATGTTACACACAAAATGGCAAAATACACGCAAAAGTGCTAAAATGCGATTAATGGTTTTTTGACTCAAGGGAAGCAACTCAATCTAATATAGAGTTTATAACTGAAGCAGTTATCTCCAGTAGTGCACAGATCATATTGATCAATGACTGAAACAAGGAAAAGGGTTCGTAACACACAAACAGAAGAGAACTCAAGAAAACCATTATAGTTGAGCCGTTCTTGCCTATTTGATGCTCAAGACAGGCATCAGCCACTATTTACTAATTGAAGGCCTAATCAATGAACTTACCACATCCATATTTTCCGTATTGAACATGTCATGATGACTCATCATAGCTGAGCAGGCTGGTTTGAGTCTTGCCTGATTGCAAACTCTGATCAGGACCCTCCCAGCTTGAAATACATGCTTACAACTGGAATTCTGTAGATTTTCTTATGGTTTGGCTCAAAAGAAAATTAACCCTTGTCACACAGAATATATTTATGTGCTATTTCAACCTCCTGTTTCCAAACAGTTTGGTTGCATGGTTCCATTTATTACTATAGATTCACATGGTGAATATGTGACTAGAAACTGTGTGGATCCTGATCAGCTGGCTTCTTCTTGATCTACACTGTTTTCCAAAAAAGTCTACACCACGGTGGTCACTGGTACAGTGCAGCCCCTTTATAACACTATGTTTGTGGTCCATAGGAACAGGGATGTGTTTTAATCAAATTATGTTATAAAGGAACAATTTTACAAAGGAATTATAGGAAAATAACCATTTTACATGGTCATTTTCCTATAATCCCTTTGTAAAATTTCATGTTAAGAAAATTTGAGAGCCACAACATAACTGAGTTATATGCAAAACCATGTTATAAAAAAGTGTGTTATAAAGGGACTGTACTGTATTAAAACATGTCTAAGGCAGCTGAGCTGTATCGAGACTGTTTTGTATCTGATATATCCAGGCTCCGTAGGACAAGTGTTAAATTTTGTCAATCTGTAGCTACCTAGTGGGACAGTCTTATTTTTCATGCTTCTGCCTTTAATGATACCTCTCATTTGATAACAACACTGTCAGATCCTATCAAGATAAGTGTTCATTTTGCTGTTGAATTTCCTGTCATTTTCCTGTATTCCATGATTGGAGAATATTTCCCAAGTTCTGAGAATAAAGAGATGCTATCTTTATAAAGTGGCCATTTTTCTAAAAGATAAATAGCTCCAATTCTGTTTAATTAAATGAGTGTAATCAATAGCTCCCATTAGAGAGAACAGTTCCAGTTATTGATGCTTTTTCAAGGGAGATAACATGGGATTTCAATAATTGCCTTAATGGGTTATGCATTGTGCTATTTCAGTTTGTTGTACTAATTTTGTTTCATTCAGGATTTGCTTGGTAAGGGGGACCACAACACTTGACCAATATCGCATAGTAATTGTTTCATTCAGGATTTGCTTGGTAAGGGAGACAACAGCACCTGACCAATATCACATTCAGGATTTTGCTTGGTAAGGGAAACAACAACACTTGACCAATATCACATAGTATTTGTTTCATTCAGGATTTGCTTGGTAAGGGGAACAACAACACTTGACCAATATCGCATAGTAATTGTTTCATTCAGGATTTGCTTGGTAAGGGAGACAACAGCACCTGACCAATATCCCATTCAGGATTTTGCTTGGTAAGGGAAACAACAACACTTGACCAATATCACATAGTATTTGTTTCATTCAGGATTTGCTTGGTAAGGGAAACAACAACACTTGACCAATATCACATAGTATTTGTTTCATTCAGGATTTGCTTGGTAAGGGGGGACAACAATGCTTGACCAATATCACATAGTATTTGTTTCATTCAGGATTTGCTTGGTAAGGGGGGACAACAATGCTTGACCAATATCACATAGTATTTGTTTCATTCAGGATTTGCTTGGTAAGGGGGGACAACAATGCTTGACCAATATCACATTCAGGATTTTGCTTGGTAAGGGAAACAACAACACTTGACCAATATCACATAGTATTTGTTTCATTCAGGATTTGCTTGGTAAGGGGGGACAACAATGCTTGACCAATATCACATAGTATTTGTTTCATTCAGGATTTGCTTGGTAAGGGGGGACAACAATGCTTGACCAATATCACATAGTATTTGTTTCATTCAGGATTTGCTTGGTAAGGGGGGGCAACAATGCTTGACCAATATCACATAGTATTTGTTTCATTCAGGATTTGCTTGGTAAGGGGGGACAACAATGCTTGACCAATATCACATAGTATTTGTTTCATTCAGGATTTGCTTGGTAAGGGGGGACAACAATGCTTGACCAATATCACATAGTATTTGTTTCATTCAGGATTTGCTTGGTAAGGGGGGACAACAATGCTTGACCAATATCACATAGTATTTGTTTCATTCAGGATTTGCTTGGTAAGGGGGGACAACAACACTTGACCAATATCACATAGTATTTGTTTCATTCAGGATTTGCTTAGTTAGGGAGACAACAATGCTTGATCAATATCACATAGAATATAGGCACCCTATTACAATTAGCCAGAAAATAACAAAATGTTATCACCATATTCAACAGAATATGTCAACTGTACAGATTACTATTTAAAAAATTCTATTCCCTCTTCTAGATCAAGATCAGCCTGGCTTCATTAAGATCAACTGGTCACAAAATGTTGCTTTTTAGCTCACCTGAGCCGAAGTCTCATTGGTGAGCTAATAGTATACCAGTGACTCTGTCGTCCGTCCGTCCGTCCGTCCGTCCGTCCGTCAACATTTTCAAACATCTTCTCCTCTGAAACTACTGGGCCAATTGAACTCATATTTCATATGGAGACTCCTTAGGATGGGGGAACGAAAGTTTGTTCAAATGGTCTTGGTCACATGACCAAGATGGCCGCCACGCCCATATATGGTAAAAACCCTTAAAAAATCTTCTTCTCCAGAACCAGAAGCCCGATGACCTTGGGACTTGGTATGTAGCATTGGGGTTGTGGGGCCTACCAAGTTTGTTCAAATGATGATCCTAGGTTGACCTTGACCTACTTAACATCAAGGTCAAATTTGGTTCCTAATGCATTTAAATGGGAAAATTTCTGAAAAGTTGATTTTTTGAAAACTGTGGAAGCTTTAGTCATTATTCTCACTTGATATGCTTAACCTAATGAGACAATGGCTATAAATAAGTTCAAAAGGTCAAGGTTGACCTTTGACCTTTCAGCTTAGGTCGCTCATATTGGAGTTCCATCAGTATATTAAAACATAGTTTTCTCACAAACCATTGGCTCAATTGATCTCAAATTTCATGTGAAGACTCCTTATGATAAGTAAGCCAAAATTATTGCAAAATATTCTGGTCACATGACCAAGATGGCCGCCACGCCCATATATGGTAAAAAACATTCAAAAATCTTCTCCAGAACCAGAAGGCCGATGACCTTGGGACTTGGTATGTAGCATTTGGGATGTGGGGCCTACCAAGTTTGTTCAAATGATTAACCTAAGTTGACCTTGACCTACTTAACGTCAAGGTCAAATTTGCTTCCTAATGCATTTAAATGAGATTTTTTTTTGAAAATATTATTTTTTGAAAACTGTTGAGGCCCAAGTCATTATTCTCTCTTGATTTGTTGAACCAAATGAGACAGTGGCTATATATAAGTTTCAAAGGTCAAGGTTGACTTTTCACTTTTCAGCCAAGGTCGCTCATATTGGAGTCCCATCAACACATCAAAACATAGTTTCCTCAGAAACCACTAGGCCATTTGAACTCAAATTTCATATGAAGACTCCTTATGATAGGTTAACCAAAATTTATAACAAGTGTACTGGTCATATGACCAAGATGGCCACCATGCCCATATATGGTAAAAACCCTTTAAATGTCTTCTTCTCTGGAACCAAAAGGCCAATGGCCTTGGGACTTGGTATGTAGCATTGGGGATGTGGGCCCTATCAGATTTGTACAAATGATTAATCTAGGTTGACCTTGACCTACTTTATGGCAAGGTCAAATTTGATTCCTAATGCATTTATTTGGGGAAAATCTTGTATTAAGTACCAAAAGCCGAGCTGACCTGTGACCTTTTATCCAAGGCCACTCATTTGGACTGCCACACACCTATCTAAACATCTGTTTCTCAGAAATCACTGGGCTGTTTGATGGATTATTCATTAGATTGTTTAAGTCACTTGACCAAAATGTCTGCAACCCCCATATATGGTAAAACAAAATTTGTTCCCTTATAAGCTGAAGTTGACCTTGACCTATTTTAACATTATTAAGGAGATCAGGTGAGCGCCTCAGGACCTTCAGGTCCTCTAGTTTTTCAGAAGTTTACTCAAAAAGAGTTCATACTCAGTGTATACTTATTAGCTGGACTCTCAATAGAACCAGATCAAACTGCTTGTAAATGTTAATGGAGCACCTAATGTTTTCACTGTGTTAGGTATTTGTAATAGTTTGATGAGGTTAAAACAATCAACAATCTTGATTCCTTGCCATGTTCTTGTCATTTTGCATTTTTCTCATACATACTGATATGTACATTACCTGTACATAGAGGATCTTACATGAGTGTGCATGTAATATTGATATTTATTAATGAGTTTAGTAAGAGATAAAATGGGAGGCCTCGTAGCGCAGTCGCTAGCGAGTCTGACTGCAGAACATCAGATTGCGAGTTTGATCCCGGCCCTGTCCCAAACTTTCGTGGAGATTGATCATGAAATAATTTCTACAGTCACTTCAAGGGTTGTTGTCAGTCACATGCGAAAGTATGTGCACAAAGTAGGGAGGCGAGTTCAACAATGCGAGAGCTCCCCGAGCGCTCTTTGATTGGTACCTATCTTTATTTGTAATGTGTAAAGCCTGACACCAGTACAACGAGCGCTTGAAAGCGCTCGCAATGTTGAACTCGGCTTTGGTTAACCCCTTAGTCAAGCTTGCCCAGCAAAAACTGTGGTTAGGTGAACTGACCATCTCAACATGACCATAGCTGTAACTGGGATGTAAAACATCAAACTAAACAAATAAAGTGTGAGGCTTGCCGAGCATTTTATTTGCAACAATTTTAATAGATTCTGTAATATAGGAGAACTAATGTTAGATTTCCTTATTATATGACATTAAATTACTTTGAAATAGCATTTTTGGCATGAAAATGTTAAGATTTGGTCATTATGTATGCAACATTGTTATGTAGACCAATATAAATAAATTCTAAATATGCAAACCACTAGTGGTTTATCCATTTTAATACATGGCGTTTATATCACTCCCAGATGCAACGTCATATGATCAAGATATAGAACACATATATTGAGCTGGCCTCAAGGTTATAAACTTGAGTTCATTCTCAAACTCAAAATAAAGCGCAATGATTGGCTGCTTGCGGACACGTGTCCGCAAGCAGCCAATCATTGCTTTTCATTTTGAATTTTAGACTGTACTCAAGTTTTATAACCTCGAGGCCTGGTATAAACATTGAGACTGAGCAGAAATTTTTAAGAATTTAACTCTTTTAGTGCTGAAATTCTGAAATAAAAAAAAACTGTGTGGATCCTGATCAGCTGGCTTCTGAAGAAGTTGTTTTCCAGTCTGTATTTAAATCTTATGCAGTAAAAAAATTATTATCCAACTAGTAGCTAGTCAAGTTGACTTATTCAATTTTAACGAAAAACATCCAAGAACTAGGAGTAAGGTGGCCATATGTTTGAGGTAATAATGGTAGATACATATATAATTAATTGAGCTATGACTCATGTCCCATTAATAGATTGGCATCAGGTTCCATGACACAGTGATAAAATTGTCATTGGAATCGGTAATATTAAATCTTGTTATATTGATTTCAAAAGTTCACAAAGGAACTTAATTCCCGTTCAATGTTCAATTTAAAATGTTTGTTGTTGATTTTGATGATCTGGCAGACTTAAAAATAGTAGAGTAGCAACCCTTATCCTACTAATCCCTTTCTGTCCTGAAAATGTTGTCTGCTTACTATGTCTGCTTTATTTTTCAAATGCGCTCAAGCATACTGATATCCTAGAAGCAAACACTATGAACCCAGATCAGACTGCTCCTGGGGGAGCAGTCTGATCTGGATCCATATTGTTTGCAGTATATGTTACCAAAGTACGAAGTACAAAACAGGAACAAGCATGAGAAACAAACAAAACAAAGTTTAAAACAATAACTTATTTCTAATAATTATTTTCAGTGGTAGATGGAACTCCAGATTCAAATAGTCAGAGAGCCTCTTCACCAGCATCCTCTGGTATTCCTACACCAAGTGGGCGGAGCTTAGGACCCAGGAGCCAATCAGCAACTCCAGACAAACAGCAAAGTAGAGTTCCACAGTCTTCCACACCAGTACCTTCTGCACAGAATAGAGTTCCAAATCAGAGATCAAAATTAGTCGATAATAAGCAGAACAATTCTATGCTCGATAAGTTCAAACTTTTTAATTCAAAGGATAAAGCTAAAACAAAAAGTGGTGCCGTGTCAAAAGCTGGTTCAAAAGGAAGTAGTACCGGTAGTGCAAGTACAAGTACTCTAAGTACAAGTTCACGAAGTGACTCATCTTATTCATTTGATGCTGGAGCCAGCAGCAGTGCTACAAGTACTAATGACTTGGACAGTCCAGTTTCATCGAAGCCCCGCCCCATTGTGGGTGGGGTTATTTCTGCTAATAAGCGGGAAAACATTGGAAGCTTAACCATAGGTCAACAACATTCTCGTCAATCTTCCCCCTCCCCTTCCCAAGCCCCTGTCTACAGTAGCTCCCTCCCAGCGACCCCAGTATCATCCTTACCAACCTCAAGCTCTAGGAAATCTAATTTGAAACATAGGGGAGATGCCCACGGAAGATTGGGACTTGAACAGTCCAAGTTGCCACAGTCTGGCTCACAAACATTTACCAGAGGCACTAAAGTTGGGAGCCTGATTCCCAAATCAGGAGCTAAAAACCAAAAATCTTCATCAACAACTTCACTAGCAACCTCTAACTCACCCAGCAGTTCTATTCCAATGTCCAGTAGCTCAAAGGGTATACCTAAGCCATCTTCAGGGAAATCATTGAAATCAAAAGAAGAGAAAATGCGTGGACTGAGTAAAGAAAGTTCCAAGGATTCATCATCTCCTGTTATTCCACCACAGACACATGCTCAGCCCAAGTCTATACCAGGCACTCAAATTCAGACATCCACCTTGCCGAAGAAATCCAGTAAATCATCATCATCACAGGTCGTATCACCACAGTCTCAGACAGCCTCTCTGCCACAATCTCCCCAGAATATGTCTGGAACTCAAGCCCCACCGGTACCGCCACACAGAAGTGGAAGTCAGCTGTCTGATAAAGTGAATGGAAATAGTTTACCTCGTCAGCATAATAAGCAAGCTCAGATTGCCTCTCAAGCAGCTCAAGTTTCTAAACAGCTTGCCGATCTCACTGGAACACCCAAGACTAGATATACAGAGATTGAGTATAATGATGGTAGAATTGAAAGAATTGGTGATGGACATTTTAGTAAACCAACAAATCAAGCAGTTGCTACCTCACAAAGTAACAGCAATAATAGCCCAAGTAAATCTCATAAAGACTATTCACACTCATATCTAATAACATCTCAGTCAGTTAATGTTGTAAAACCTACATGTAGTACACCATCACCATCAGCAAAACCAGATAGCAATACACCGGCTGCATTGTCTGTTCCTCATACAAGATCTGCTCAACCACCACCCCTTCCTAAAACTGAACCACCACCTTCAACAAGGACAAATATCAGTACCACAAACACTGTTCAACCATCTCAGAATGGTAAACCAACCTCACCTACACAGAAGGAGTTTTCAGTGCCAAGTCATCAAGAATCTAAGGAAACAAAGCAAGATTCAGGTCCTGATACCAATCATAGCACAAGTAGTTCTGCCTCTTCAACAGAGAGTATCATACTGAACACAAGCGCTCAAAACTCTCCAAGACTTGGTGTGAAGGTTCTGGGAACCCAAATGAACCGCCAAGCCAGTAATGTTGCAATAGTTCAGCCTCGTCATGGTGAGAAGAAAGAAACAACTTTTGATACTGAAGTTCATACTGACATTATCAATAAAGAGGAGGATCTGAAAAATGAAAACAATGCAAAAGAGACGACTGTCCCTGACAAGAACACTAAGTTTGTTGCAGATTCCGGTGAAACTCTGGACATACAACCCATGCAGCCACTCAACAGGTCATTACATTATGGTGGCTATATGAGGGGATATGCATCTCCTAACAAACCAATTCCTTTACCTGTTTCACAGGGACAATGTTACGCCATGACCAGTGTGGGTGGGAACAGGATAGGCATGAATCGGTCATTGATGGAAATTGGGAAAATATATTCTAGTCCTATAAAACGTGCAATATCAACTGGCTCCGGAAATGTATCATTTGATGAAAATGGTTCTGATTATGAAAACTATGACTACATATCAGGCTACATGTCCGATGGTGATATCCTGAAGAAGAACCAAATGGAAGACATGAATTCTGGATATATGAGTGAGGGTGGTGCATCACTTTATGCTAGGAGGTTACAGCAGAGATTCCGGGAGGGTATGCAGGCTGTGAAAGAATGTATGCAGAAAAGTAGTGGAGTCACAGATGATGACAGGTATGTCTATGAACTCTTTTAACCCTTTAAGCGCCACCTATAATTTGCAGCAGACGACAATTTCAAATTTTGCCGCTTTTTCAAAAATAACCAATAAGGCATGATGTTGCATGAGAATCGTCTGCTGGCAGGCGATTCTCATGAAATATCATACCTTATTTTTCCCGAAAACTAGGAAAGATGTTGAAGAATTTGTCGTCTGCTGCAGTCGTGATTAGCGCTTTAAGGGTTAAGTCTTTAATTTCTAAAATTGAATCTTCTAAACCAGCTTTATAGTTATATTTGTGCATATCTCTAGGGCCACCAGACTAAAAGTTTGCTTCACTTTGAAAGATGCACAGCTTTTATGGCATTGACTTTCTTCTAAATTTTTTTTTTTTTTTTTTAAAGAAAATGTGTACACATAAATTTCAGTGCCAGATAACTAAATTCAAAAATTTTATCAAATTTATGCATTATTTAATAATAGCAAATGAACATTTTTTTTCTTGTTCTGTTTATCACTAGGTCTATTGACGAAAACACCTTTGTCACTTTGTCACCATTAATACATGTACATGAGAAAAAAAAACCCATTAAATCCAATTGTCAGAATGTGCAACATACGATAGGTGAATGTTTTTAGTAGCTGGGAGTGACCTCAAATCATATAGTACCATATTTATATTAGTGGAAGAAATTTTGACATTTTAAAGTAGATTCAAGAGGACTTACTGAACAACCCACTGGTGTATGCTTTTCTAGCTGAGAAAAAAAGTTGTGGTAAAAAAAAAATAAATTCTAAAATAGTTGTGAGTCTGGTGACATCAAATCATTCAATTATTGTAGTAATGATATGTTTCATTCAGGGGACATGTTTTGACAATATCATAACAGGTGTATGTTTTATCATCTCAAAGAATCAAAATAGTTGTTTAGATATTATCAAACAATCTTTACACATCGTTCAAGGGACTTCATTGTAATTATTCCTAAGAAAGAAAAAAAACTCACTTAACAACCCATAGGTGTATGTTTTTTCTCTGAGAAAGTACTTGTTTAGATGGCATCGGATATTATCAAACAATCTTTGACTGTCATTCAAGTGACACCATTGCATTGATTCCTAAGAAAGCAAAAACTTACTGAACAACCCACAGGTGTATGTTTTTTCTCTGAGAAAGTAGTTGTTTAGATGGCATCAAATGTTATCAAACAATCTATACAGGTAGTAAGATAGTACTAGTGCTTGCTACTACAAGAAATATATACTCTTCTAGAAGAACCACAGCCAGGAATGAGAGATGACACTTTGTCAAGCTTCAATGAAAGTAGCTGAAAATTATGAAGTGCCAGGACTTTAGTTAAGAGTGCATAACAGAAAATGAATTTTCTTATTTCTCAACCAAAACATATGTTGTGGGTACTCAAAAGAACCGTCTCAATGAGACGGTTCTTTTGAGCACCTAAAATATATGCTAAAAATTATGGGTAAGAAAATATTCACAATTTTACGCTGAAAATTTTTGCTATCTAAACCTATGAGTGCCAGAGATTGGTTTTGGTAAGAGCAGGTGATCTTGACATAAAACAGAGACTAAAACCTTTCATCCCTGAGTGTCTGGACATACTTCAATATTGAACACCTGTTTCCAATGATAAGTACTGTGTCTCATCTTGTTTTTTGCACCATGTATGGTAGAAAGGCATTTTCTTGTGTTGTATTATGACAACTTGGTTTTAATGTTACCAGGATCTTTCTACATGGGCGGACCCAGAGGGGGGACAGGGGGTCCGGACCCCCCCCCCCCCCCCTGAAAAATCACAAAAATATAGGGTTTCTTAGCAATACTGGTCCGGATCCCCTGAAAATCACTAAGCTACCAAGCCAGCATCATCGGCACGCCAGTGAAAGCCCATTTTAATGGCGTTTCCCTGGCCCGCCAATGATGGTCCGCTAATAGTGGTATTTGGATCCTCCCTCCCCTCATCAACTAAAAAAAAAAAAAAAAACCTTGTCAAAGTTGGACCCCCTCTGACAATACTTTCTGGATCCGCGCATGTTCTATGCATATATATGTGTAGAAAGACCCTGATATTATGTACCAGTTATTTGTTGCCACAGCCCCTATAGGGCCATCTTGTCCTACCAAGGGTTGCGATTGTCTAATCTAACCCTTGGCCTCACAGCTTTGATTTTCTCCGATTGAATATGTCATAAGCCGAAAATAGTAACAATTAATATGATCAATCACAAAGCGGTGCAAAAATCGATAAACGCCAGGCCTCCAGATAAGACGGCGTTATTAATTTACATTCAGGTTTCTTATTTAACAACTAAAATGTACGTTTAATGTGCTCAAAAGAACTGTCACATTAAGGGCTGTTTCACATATACACCGAATCCGAACCGAAACCGAACCGAAACCGCAACGGCCACCGAATTGCATCGTTTCGTTTTCGGCAGACCTTTCACATATGAACCGAATCCGTGGACGAAAACTAAGAAAATGCTTGTATAATCTGGACTAATTTCCCTCTCAGATAGCAGAAATACCTTTACAATACAAATTGTTCCATGTCACTGCCTTAAATTCGTGGTCTTTATAGTCGCTCTGAGTATTGTCCCACAAAAGTCTGTAGTCAATGGTATTGTGCTTGTGAAAAAAACGCACGATTGTCTCGCTGGACAATCCATCAATGACTTCCATGATTACTAAGTTAAATACAACGCACAAGGTCGTGTATGTGCAGATTTTATTAAAATTACCTGTCGTGTTTGCTGAAATTCGGCCACCGAAACCGAAAAAAATAAAATCAAAATCGTGCACGTTTTCGGTTCGGCGTTCGGTTTCGGTTCGGTTTCGGTTTCGGCGCATATGTGAAAGCACTCATAGGTGTTAATGCATTTTAATTTTTCGGTTCGGTTTCGGTTCGGTTTCGGTGTGTATGTGAAATGGCCTTAAGATGGTTAATTTGAGCACCCATAACATAATTTTGAACTTAATTATAGAAGAAAAATAAATAATTTTACGACCAACATCTTTGACTATCTGGACTTATGGAGACTTAGCAGACGGTGAACATTAGATGCCGATAAACTGCTACATTTAATCTGATTGGCAGGAAGGGATTATCGAAAAAATCCTTCCTGGCGTTTTCATTGGTCGATTAATCTGCACTAATAATAAATTTTGAGGGTCATGAGGCGAAGGGTTTGTCGAAAGGTAGATACGACGAAACCTTCGCTAATCAGAGATAGCAGTCATGTAGCTGGATTTCCGTTCCTTGTTAAAAAAATCCAGGGAGCATATTGCTTTTGGTTTGCCTGTCCCTGGGGGTGCACAGTGTTGCATATGACTAGGGGCACAGTGTTTTATACACGAAATTTCAAATTTTACCTTTTGGTGTTGAATAATTTATAGTTTAAAGATTTACCTTGGAATTTTGTCCAGGAATTGCAGTGCTTTTGACTCCATGCTAAACCAGCATGAGTAGTAGTCTTATAGTTGTAAGAATCTGAATGGAATCTTGTCTGTCTTCTTAGTTCCTGAAAGTCTTTTGTTATCTCTTGGATAATTGGTTCAGTATTAGGGCAGTTTACTTATTTATATAGTACCTGTAGACTCAGGTATGACTTCTTTTATTCTTACCAATTATTGATTGATTAATTGATTGACTGATTGGGTGTTTATTGATGTTGTTTGCTCTTGATTGGATTATGTGATTTAATTATTGGACTCAGGTAGGTCTTCAATTTCTGTGTTTGGGCCAGCTAATCAGGTATTTGGTACACACATGTAGTAAAACTTGTGTAAAATGGCCACTCAAAAATAGACAAAACAAAGATCTTTATGACAAATGGTAGCTTAATGAAGGTCGAAAGTATTGCAGAATGCTCCCCATGGAGCATTCTGCAATACTCTTGACCTGCATTAAGCGATAATTTATATTGAAAACCAATTTTCAGTCTTTTTGAGAGTGGTCGTTTTACACAGGTTTTACTGTACTTGCATTGGCCACCAACATCTATCGGTCCTTGTTTTACTGTAACTTAAAATTTTCTCAAAAAGCAGTGTAAACCAAGATCGCAAGTGGAGATGCTGATTTAGAGCTACATTTGGTTCTTACTCTAGTATGATCGTTTTACACAGGTTTACATACTTGTACTTCAACAACAGCAGAATCTAGGGCGAAGATTTGGTACCAGTAAAATGCATTTAAGCCCCCCGGTGGCTTAAGCTGCTGTCTGTTCTAAGGTCGTGGTTCTGCTGTTGTTGTTGACTTGTTGTTTATTGTTACTCCCATTGTGGGAGTCTGTAATTGTTCTATGTTTTGTTGTATGTTACTTTATGTCCCTTCTAGCTTTGCAATCATCTTGATGGGGAAGAGAGAGCTGGTTGCTTTGCTTGGTTTGTCTTCCTGGTGTCTTGTGATTGTTGTGTGGCTCTTCCTGTGCCATGGGTTTGTCTGCAGTTTGTGAATTTGGTATTTCCTGATGATACTCACATACTATATTTTCTGTATTTGCATTAGCCACCAACATCCATGGGCTGAGTGCACAGGAAAGCCTCTGGTCAGACTAGGCTGGTGGATGGCCAGGCTGATCTGAGTCTTCAGCTGGTGCACATTCAATTTTGTTGGTTTTGTCATGAGACAGCTCAAATACAGTAAATATATAAAAATTTTGAACACTTTCCTCTTTCTATTCTCATAAAAATGTTGGTTATCATCATATCATAATCAGATTTTTGATTAATGAGCAGTGCAGGGGCATCATCCAAATCAGTGGGCCCATTTCCAGGTAGCTGGCTAGCTGCACGCATAGCAGATCTCACACCTGATCTCCAGGTGCTCCTTTTTTGAGGGTCAACTGTCGTGAGCTTCCACTCACGGCAGTCTTTCTCCGTCAGTTTCTTCCATGTTAGCTTGGGTCTCTCTGCCCCTATCAGGGCTGAAACTCACAAAATGCTTGTCAGAAAAGCAAACAGGGTAGACCCTGATCAGACTGCTTCTTCAGAAGCAGTCTGATCTGGGTCTGCCCTGTTTGTCTAGGTTTTAGTGCCAGACAACTTCTGTTCAAAATTTTAGAACATTTATCATATGTTATTTTCATATTCTGTAATTCTCTTGCTTATCTCAAAACAAAAAATTGAATATTAAATATAATCATATTTTGCAATCATTCTTGCCTTCATCAAAGGAATCAAGATTTGCGCCCTAAGATGAGGAGGTGGATATTTGCAGATAAAGCATATAATAGATAAAAATCATACATCTAATTATTGGTATAAAATATAAGACAATTTAAAGACATGCTTTACTCTAGATATATATGGTGCACCCGTTTGAAATCATAAAATTTGTCATTTCATGCCGACTAACGTTATTGGGAGTTTCATAATTGCTATATATATTCTAATCCCATCTTCCCCCTCCCCCTATCTCCACAAAGAAAAAGGGAGTTTACTAAGACTTGTAGCTTTGTCAGAAAAAATAGACTCGCCTGAGCTTTCATTGCTTGATGATACTATAAGTACAAAAATCTTGTGGCGGCAAATAGGTCAACTGCGCAATCTGATCAAAGCCTTTATGTTTGAAGGGAAGAAAGGTGGCAAAGATCAGGAATCAATACAATCAAGTACCACACCTGACCTAGGATACCGCATGAGAAAGTGACAAAAACATCACAAATGAGAGCCAAGATATTTAGTCATGATATTTATACCAAGCGATACCGGGCCGCGTAGCGCAGTCGGTAACATGTCTGGCTACAGATGCGTGTCTGACTGCAGATCCAGGGGTCGCGAGTTCGATCCCGGCCCGGTCCCATACTTTCGTGGAGATTGATCATGAAATAATTTCTACGGTCATTATCCTCCCTTCCGCTGTGTCATTCAAGAAGGGTTGTTGTCAGTTACAAGCGAAAGTATGTGCACAAATTACTGGTTAACCGCTTGTTCAAGCCTGCCCAGGAAAAGTGTGGTTAGGTGAACTGACCGTCCCGCAATGACCATAGCTGTTGACTTGGGACGTAAAGCAACAAAACAAACAAACAAACAAACACCAAGCGATATGCAGTGAAGATGAGAGCTGGATAAAATATTTTGTCAGCAAGACAGTATTTGTCCGAATTTGATGTGGCAGCTAAACTTATACTCATTATCACAATGTGATAACATATCCTTGGAAGATTACAAGTTGCGGCTTTTGCAAAAAGCTTTATCATATAGTCTGTAAATTGCAATGCTTTAGAATAAAAACGGTACTCTGGATACATCTGTAAACAAACAATTCTTCTCTAAATTGCAATCATTTCTCTTGGGTTAGTTAACCTGTGCCAAACAGCAGATGCATATCATAGTAGAAGAACAAAAGACAATATAACAACAGCTGGCAAGGAAACAAATACTGAATGAGGAAGGATGAAATATAAAAGCTGTTTCCATAGTTGATAAATCTTGAAAAATTGTTAATTATTATATAAATTCCATGGGTCCAAACAAGTGTATATTTTGTGCTTTAATTTACAATTATTTTCTTATCTGTCTCATAAATGTAATGTTTGCTCTAAACCATTTCATTTAGGCTGTTCTTTAGAGTACCATTCTTACAACCCAACCCCAATATGTACGGACGAGCTTAGTGTATACTGACTTTAGCTATGCTCCAGGTTATAAACTTTTTTCAAAGCAATTATGTACCATACATGCTGGCTGAACCTTTACTGTTTGTATATCGGCATGGCTATCTTTTCACGAAGGAGGAGCATCGTAATTATAAGGAAAATTGATTGCTTGAACAAATGATTGTTTTGTTCGATAAAATAGTATTTGTTTTGTAATACTGCCAATCGTCTATTGTTTTTAATTATGGATAGTTTTTCTAATGCTATAAACTTGCTCATTTCATGGAATCAATAAAAATCACTAGATATTTTACGGCATTTGTCTGCTTTCCTGCTTTATGACCTTCATAAATTCTAAAGTAATCTGAAAGTGGGGAGAAAAAAAAAGTTAATTGCATGCGCAAACAGTTGAGACCCATGCCGGCCTGCACATGTGCAGGCCAGCATGGGTCTCAACTGTTTGAATGTTTTAGGAATTCTGATTGGACTATTATGTTCAGCGATGCAGACTGGTTCATGTGATTTTTATACAGACTGGTTCAGAGCTGCAGACTGGTTTTTGATTTAATTTCTCGTGAGCATCTCAATTTTCTGCATCTGCTGTGATTTTCTATCTAAAGCTTCTGCTTCATAAATGAATATCTGATTTTTTAATCTCTTTCTGGAATATATTGTTTTTCGAGTCTCTCCATATCATTTAGTCATTGTGGCTTGTTCAGCTGAAGAGTTGTTTCTCTGAACTCCAATATTGATTTCTAAGTCCAGCAACCTGATTCCCCTTGAACTGGATGAGTCATTCCTGGAGCAAGATGCTGCACCATGCTGCCTCACCTCTTTGAGGATGGAACAATCCATGGGCATGATTGCAGACTGGTTCTTGAATATTGATATTGAATTTTAAGGAATTTCGAAGAATGGATTCTTTGGATAAGATGTTTATTGACAAAGAAAGTGTGAAAGTGCAAAATCAGGCAGAATTTCTTCGCTTTAATTGGACATAAAGTGAGATCATTCTATATTTTTAAATTCTTTGTGTGACTGGATGTGCTTTATAAAGTGTTTACAGAACTGGAAAGGGCACATACAAAAGGGCCTATGTACTTCACAAATAATGTGTTTTTGAAATAAAAATCATTTTTGTATAAAAAATTATATAAGTAGTCTTTGCAAATATTTCCAGTGAAATTTAAAAGTTTGATTATATTATGTCCAGGGATTTTCTGGGGGAATAACTTAAGCCTTTGGGAATCTGTTTCTGTAAAAATTTGTTCTCGTTACAGTGATTGACTCACAGCTATTTGAACAAACATGTTGAATTGGTTGACTCACTAAGATGGACACAGGGAGGGCATAGTTTAACTCTTATGGACACACAAGGGCAGAGTAATACTGATTGGCACATACACAGCTGGGACACACAGCTAACTGACAGCTAGGACAGAGTTAAGACTGATGAACTCATTGGACTGACATCTAGGACTGAGTTAGACTGATTATTTAACAACTAGGACAGAGTTAATACTGTTGGACTGACAGCTAGTGCGGAGTTAGACAGATGGAGCAACAGCTAGGACAGAGTTAGACTGATTGACTAACAGCTAGGACAGAGTTAGACTGATTGACTAACAGCTAGGGCTGAGTTAGACTGATGGACTAACAGCTAGGACTGAGTTAGACTGATGGACTTACAGCTAGGACAGAGTTAGACTGATGGACAAACAGCTAGGACAGAGTTAGACTGATTGACTAACAGCTAGGACTGAGTTAGACTGATGGACTAACAGCTAGGACAGAGTTAGACTGATAGATTAACAGCTAGGACAGAGAAAGACTGATAGACTAACAGCTAGGACAGAGTTAGACTGATGGACTAACAGCTTGGATAGAGTAAGACTGATGACCTAACAGCTAGGACAGAGTTAGACAGATGGACTAACAGCTAAAACAGAGTAAGACTGTGGACATATTTAGACAGATGGACTTATATCTAGGACAGAGTTAGACTTTTAGACTAATGGACTTATAGCTAGGACAGAGTTTTACTGATAGACTAACAGCTAGGACAGAGTTTAACTGATGGACTAACAGCTTGGACGGAGAAAGACTGATGGCCTAACAGCTAGGACAGAGTTTGACAGATGGACTAACAGCTAAAACAGAGTAAGACTGAGGACAAACAGCTAAGACAGAGTTAGACTGATGGACTTATAGCAAGGACAGAATTAGACTGATAGACTAACAGCTAGGACAGAGTTAGACTGGTGGACTAACAACTAGGACAGAGTAAGACTGATAGACTAACAGCTAGCACAGAGTAAGACTAATGAACTAACAGCTAGGACAGATTTAGAGTGATGGACTTATAGCAAGGACAGAGTTAGACTGATTGACTAACAGCTAGGACAGAGTTAGACTGATAGACTTACAACTAAGACAGAGTTTGACTCATTGACTTACAATGAAGACAGAATTAGATAGAATGACATACAGCTAGGACAGAGTTAGACTGATGAACTAACAGCAAGGACAGAGTAAGACTGGTGGACTTACAGTTTGGACTGACTTTGGCTGATTGACACACAGCTAGAGCATATCACAGCTATCTTGGACCCATCATAAACGGACTGGTCACTGAAAGAAATACAAGTATGTTGTTGTGGCTTTAATTTTAGTGCTATTTCAAAGTACACTAAAGCCAATGAAATTGATTCTGAACAATACCAGAGATTATAAGAAGTTATTCCCTGTATATGCAAAGTTTAAATAATACAAGTAACAGTAAATAAGATATTTTTAGGTTGATTTCTGACGATTTTTGGCTAAAAGTGCCGAAAATAGCTGAAACGGGAACCATTGGTTTCTTGCTGATGTTCATGAATACGGATGAACTTTCAATAAATATAACAGACAATACAGTATTAAAGATAGAATTATTGAACCATTGCTTTTTGACGAAAAATCATAGATTTGCAGAGAAATAATGGAGATATGATTACTTAATCTTCAACATACGTCAGTTTTGAAAGCTCAGACATGACAACGTATTTCCAATATATACTTTTACCTGTATGTCAGTGACCAGTCCGGGTATACTGGGTCCGGGCAGCTGTGCAAAGAGTTTTACTGAGGACAACATTATCAAACCCTTCTGAAGTGGCCAATAATGGCTATTTCATTGATTAAAAAAGAGTTTTACAAAGCACCTATATATTCCTTGGTACCCTTAGCATAATGACTGTTTGACACAGTGACTGGCTATGTGATGTAACCTCTGTTCTTTTTATCTAATTATGCATGCATACATCCTAGAGAGTTTGGGATAAAGCTGTCAGTCCTCCCAGGAAAATTCTTGATGGTAATTTGATATGACAGAATTTCTGATGCCAATTGCAAGAGGTTGATTGCAGGATGCATTTTGTAGATATTGATATCCTGTAAATAATAGATGGAAAAATTTGCATTCATTTGCATATAGTCTTGTTAAGTGGAGCTTCTGTCTTTGAAAACGGCCCATTTGTTGTGAAGTTTTTCTCTGCCGTGAATGACTTGGGATAAGTTGAAGATATTTGGTTTATAATACAAGAAAATTGATCATTCAAAGTTTGAAAAAGCTGTCGGATTTTTTTTAAAGCTGCAAGTAAACATACATAATAGTAAATATTATAAAAAAAACTTAACACTGCTAGTCGCTGGACAGATAATGCAGACCAAGTTTGAAGGAGCAGTCTGATCAGGACCAGCATTGTTTGCTATTATAACGAGCATTTTGTGAACCAAGAATTTTAGTTGATATTAGTCAAGAAAGATGTTGATTTTTTAAAAGATTTAAGGTTGCATATATAAAAAATGCACTTATTACTTAACCCTTAAAGTTAAAATGCAGCCAAACATTGCAGCAGAAGACATTTTCAAATGTACCTGCTATTAGAAACCAAATAAGGCTTGATATTACATGTGAAATATAAAGCCTTTTTTTCCAGAAAATCAAGAATGATATCGCAAAATTTGTGGGTGATGCAGTCGTGATTTGCACTTTATGGATGGTATGAATTTCTTTCTCTTTGGGCTTATCATTGAAAAGGAGATCAGAGAGGGAAAGAAAGTAGACTATTAGAGCCAAGCTGGGATTGCATTTTGACACCAGCTGATAAAATTGGATATCAATATATTCAGAATCTTTTAAGTTCTTATTCATAAATGCTTCAATTGTGTCAGATTCCTAGATGTGATACTGGAACGTTATAATAGAAAAGCTATACTCTTGAAATCAAATAGATTTAAGTGATGAGGAGAATTTGATTCAATATAATTGGGATCTTTTACTTTCTAATTCATAATTGCTTCATTTGTGTGGGATTCTAGTTTTTGCTGTAATCGATATGTATGGTAGTGCTTAGAACTATAGAAAAGGTACATTTCATTTGTTTGTAATAATAGCATTAGTTTTCGATAATAATAAAAAAAATGGAAAATAAAAATTTTGTCATTATGTTTTTCTAATCTTTCAACCAAATATGTTGTGGCACTTTAATAGAACTGTCTCATCTAGTCATTTCTTTAAACATAATAACTTCTACAACATACATGTTGGTTGAGAAATAAGAAAAAATAATTCAGATATATACACTTTTGTCTACAGATGCGGGGTATTTTCACAGTGCAGATAGACTTCTAGAATCTTTGACTATAACAATTGTTCAGGCTGATATTGATTTCTGCTAATTAAAAGCCTGCAAGCTTTATTGCTTATAGTGAAAAATGCAGTCTAAAATGAGAACAAATGGTGCCTTCCTAAGGAATTTTGATTCTAAGCGCTATCAAGAACTTCAACAACAGAAACAAGACATTTTAAGAAAACAACAAGAACTTGTACAAGTTAAACATAAAGGTAAACACTCAGATAAAGCTAAAGGGAAGATAACAGTTAGTGTTGAAGTTCATTCAGAGGATGACAGTAGCAGTTACATTGAATCAGATTCAGACTTACAAGAAGTAGAAAGCATAAAACGTAACAGTTTGTACCCTTGTAAACCATCTTCAAAATCTCACATTGATCATGATAATTCAGTTCAATTTGAAACAGAGATTACTGCTCAAGAAACAACATATGAGGCTGAAGATAATTTAGGTAGCTTAGAAATATCCAGAAGTCAAAACAGTTTGGATGGGAATTCAAATAATTTTGGGTATGTTGACAATTTTTTTGTTGAAGAAACCACACCAGTGGCAGATAATGCTAAAATCTCATCAATTGAAGAAACATTTGCACTGTCAGAGGAGAGTCTTGTCAATTTTACGATCATGGAAGAAGCTGAATGTGATACTGAAGAAGGGAATACTATTGAAAACATTGAAAAACAGAATAATGAAAGAAATGAAAAACCCTATAGTTATGATTTAGAGAAAATTAATGGGAGTGATTGTGATTCAATAACTGAAGTCAGCTACAGAAATGCTCACAACTTAACTAAATCTGGTCTTAAAGAAACCTTAATTAATGGTAATATAGCTTCAAAAGATGAGGCTGGCAAAGAATATGACACAGTTAATGGTGTTAAACATAAAATAAAGAAACCTGATGTACCAGAAAGAAAACATCACAAAAAAGTTAAAGTACCTAAGACTGAAATGGATATTTCTACTTCCTCTCTTGAATTTGATAGTGAAATGTCTCTTGAAAGTGGAATAGTGTATGATCCACAAAGGTTGATTATCACAGAAGAACAGCTCTCAAGTCTTTATGTGACGTCATCATCTTCAGGGTAGGTCCATATTTAGGTTGGCTCTCTTAGATCTGGTCCAATAGTTCCTGTATCTGAACATTTGTATTCTTACCTCATAAACTTTTAATTTGTTCCTCCTCCTCCTCCTCCTCATCATCATCATCATCATCATCATCATCATCATCATCATCATCATCATCATCATCATCATCGTCATCATCATCAGCAGCAGCAGCAGCAGCAACACCACTTTTGTTGGTTTTAACTATTAGCAATTAAACATTGGCTGATTAGCTGCAGCTGCAACAGTGATAATCAACCCTTTACTCCAAAGGCTATTTCCAGATCATGACATCATTTTCTATTTTTAGACAACGCTGAAAAAAATTAAAAAAAAATTAAGTTAAGTTTTGAATACTTTTGAAAATATTATGGAAAATGGAGCATTTGCTCCAAAAGAGCAAATGCTCCATTTTCCATAATATTTTCAAATACTGTTATTATATTTCAATGGCGTCAAAAGGTCTTATTATGGAGTTAAGGGTTAATTATGGCCGATTTTCATCATCATTAAAAGAAATGGCGATTATCATCGTCATCATCATGCCTTATTGCTTTAATTATAGCCATTTGTATGATCAGAAATGGTGATTATTATATATCGTCATCATCATGCCTTATTACTATAATAGCCATTTGTATGATTACTTTGTTCATAATATATCTGTGTCATGAATGTTATTTTGGTTTCTTCAACTTTCATATACAAAGGTAAATTGAAATTAGAGGCATTGTGATCGTTTATACATATGAAATAGAAAATGTAAACCTACAATTGACATATATTATATTTGTAGTAATCTAGATATGAATCTACAGTTTGACTTGGAATGATAGCAACATGTCATAACTTGAGTTCATCTTAGCAGCTACTGATACACTAAAGACTTCTTGTGGAGTTTATCGGTACCAAGTAGATTAAGTGGTCATAATACTTCTCCCTGTCTACCACCTGTTGTGGGAGATACTGAGAAATTTGTGTCTGGAGTGTAGAAAGCAGATGCAGTTTAACTGGTAACATGTTGGGAAGCTGTCAGACCCAGCATGTTTGTGAAACAGGTTTTCATAATTTAATAAAACCAATTTTTCAATAACCCTAAAAAAAGCTGGTATTTTCTGTGTACTTCTGCAGTGTAATAACATAGGTTCATTGGTAGACATACCATGTCTAGAACTGTCTTTGTGAAAGTTATATAGAATTTTTTATTCAACTTCATTTGGAAAAGAAACTCTGCCTTTTGGAGATGGCTATATCTTTCTGTCTGATATTCAAGCGTTTATTTTAAGAATCGGTGAATTTTCATATGTATGTATTAATCTGACTGGGTGAAGATTTGGCAGCCTTGTAAGATAAACAAGAAAAACTATAACATGTATTACATGTTATAAACGGCATTGTTGATAGGTTCTTATGAGTAATAATAGATGAAGGATAATAATGAAGTTTTATTTTTCGCAATGAGATATACATTAAAGCGGCTTTGAAATGAGTTATTAAATGCTTGACGTTTCGCTAATAAACTATTCAATCAGACGGTGATGGGGAAGCAAGCTTTTGTGAATACTTGTTATCTTCAGTCTTTTATGAAAACCAATACTTGTCCGCGGGGAAAGAAAAAGTTAGACTGCATTACGTCCCTTGATATACAGTATTTAAAAAAGAAAAAGTCTAAGAAAAGTCATCTTTTGTGAGTTCCAAAATGATATCCCATGCATTTTCCTCCTTCAGATAGAAATAAATCCAAACCCAGTCATGAATTTGCGGGTGATAGGAAAAATCTACTAACATGATCCGCGTTTTGAACCTCAGGTCAAACCAATCGAATGACCTATTTTCCGCGTTTTGCCTTTAATCTTTCTAAGGTTATTTTCTTTGCTTATTCATATTTTCTGCTTGTATGCCCGTTGTCCGTTCAATTGTTTGTTTAATATTTTCTTGCTCCTATTTTCTAATAAAATGAAAAGTTCGTTTCATGGCAAGAAATAATTTAACCACCCACACGGCTAATTATAGAATGAATGACGTCACAATGATTTACAGAATACTTATTTAATATACTTATTTAAGAATTTCGTATCTACAGTATTGAATTTATCAATAAGTTCGCCCAGAAAACCGCTGATAACACATAATTGGAAATATTTTCTTGGTAGAAATATTAATTACAATTCTAAGTTATTCTAAGTTAGACCATTTGACCAGCTGGCGAGAGTGAAAAATAGGTACAGCCCGTGGGGAGAACAGATGTTGAACATCCGACATTTACACTGAAAAGACACCCGATTTTAGACGTTTTAAATACTCTTTTAATAAGAGAAGTCTACATTTGTTTTTACTTTACCCTTGGAGAAACGAAAAATTTAATCAAAACGTTATTCATTGAACAATAACCTTAATCACACCCCTCTTCAGCATAGTCCATTTCAAAACCAATTACAATTATAGGCTAAGTAACCACTGTTTCATAAATGAACTAATATTAGTTACTTATGCATTAATAAGTAACGCCGTAGAAAAAACAATTAAGTTCCCATCCCCCTCATTAACTGCATTTTGTCTCTTCTAAAACATTTTTTTTGACATCATTCTAAAAATTTGTGGTATTTTTGTTATGGTGCTAAATGTGTCAATCATCTGTCTGTCTGTTAGGTCAATTGAGTATCCTGGGGCAAAGGGTCAAAAAGTTAGCAAGAGTATCCTTAAAGGATGGGGCAAAGGGTCAAAAAGTTAGCAAGAGTATCCTTAAAGGATGGGGCAAAGGGCCAAAAAGTTAGCAAGAGTATCCTTAAAGGATGGTGCAAAAGGTCAAACAGTTAATAAGAGTATCCTTAAAGGATGGGGCAACTGGTAAAAAAGTTAGCAAGAGTATCCTTAAAGGATGGGGCAAAGGGTCAAAAAGTTAGCTAGAGTATCCTTAAAGGATGGGGCAAAAGGTCAAAAACCAACTTTGTAAGTAGGCCAAATTGCATATCAAATTAAAGGAACACCACAAAAGCAAAAACTATGCCCTTTGGCTCCTTCAGTGGCCTAAGCGGGTGGGGCAAGGGGTCAAAAGTAAACTTTTTTGAAAGTGGATCATATTGAATATCAAATTAAAATGCATACAGAGTGGAACAATTTGTAAGCAAAAATTCAGTATGCCATGAATCTTAGCTCTTCTAGTGGCAAAAGTTGGTGGGGCAAGAGGTCAAAAATCAAGAAGAAAAAATAGCATTCAGATGGTTGTTTCTGTTGAACCCTACAGAAATATCTGTCATTCTGTCTAATGTAATAAGAGTTTATTTAAACTTCAAACCTCATCAGAATATATGTCAGGCAAATTAAAAAAGATGAGAGTCATTAAAAGAAAGAGATTGGCATCTTAAAGCCTTCATGGTAGAGAAATGTCTTGATGAAATTCTAGAAAATTCAATAAAAGAGACGAAGCTGTGCAAAATGGACAAAAGTTCATGTGCCAAGAGGAAGACTCTGATCAGCCTGCACTGTTGTGCAGGCTGATGAGAGTCTTCCTGTTGGCATAAAATTTTTTTTTTGAATGTAACCATTTCTTTGAAGAAAACAAAGTAGATTATGATCAAATTGGGGCCTTGTGCAGGATGATAGTAGGGTCTCTTTATGTGATGCGATTCACGGCAAGTGTAAATGGAAGCTGTAAATTTATGTTTCCGTGGATTTTGCTGCAAGATTTAAGGCTTGGCAATATGGGGCGTCAGCATCAGTCGCCATGTAAGGATAAGTCTAAAAACAGACAGACTTTAAGCGCGTGTTTTTCTGGTTTGATACAGTAAGGGATGATGTGTTCTTTAACAGGAGTCCACATTTTGCTCATTTCAGTTGTCTCTCTTTCACACCGGATAGGCGGTAATTGAAATCGTTAATACTATCGACGAACGAAGATAAAAATTGTTATAAACAGAGTTTTTGATTGCCATTCGTCGCCCGACTGGTGACAAATGGCAATCGAAAACGCTGTTTCTAGCGATTTTGTTATCTTCGTTCATCAATTGTTAAGAGCTTTTTCGATTGCAGCCTGTCCGGTGTGTCTTTGATGTGCGTAATTTTTTGCGGTCTGACAATGCCACTCAGCAGAAATGAGGGTTTCTACTCTTTTCTGTAAACAGAGCCATTTTGCATATTCCAGTTATGGCCTTTTCTCTAAGAGTGATGTAGCTACAAAGTTTGTAACTTGCTGGAGTTGGGGAGTTTTCTGAATTCTTGCTACTGAATTATAATAGACAGATCTCCTCTGTTAATTTCTGAGGAATTTTCTACATAGTTGCTTGATGACCAGTGCTTGTTCCTTGTCAGTCAGCTGGATTCCTGTGCGGAGAAACCAATCAACTTGGCCTGGTCAGATTTCTGCATAACAAGATGTTGTCAATGTATATTATCCCTTTTTAGCTCACCTGAGCCGAAGGCTCTGAGGTGAGCTATTAGTATACCAATGACTCCGGCGTCCGTCGTCCGTCCGTCCGTCGTCCGTCCGTCCGTCCGTCCGTCCGTCAACATTTTCAAACATCTTCTCCTCTGAAACCACTGGGCCAACTGAACTCAAATTTCATATGGAGACTCCTTAGGATGGGGGAACGAAAGTTTGTTCAAATGGTTCTGGTCACATGACCAAGATGGCAGCCATGCCCATATATGGTAAAAACCCTTTAAAAATCTTCTTCTCCAGAACCAGAAGGCCGATGACCTTGGGACTTGGTATGAAGCATCGGGGATGTGGGGCCTACCAAGTTTGTTCAAATGATGATCCTGGGTTGACCTTGACCTACTTAGCGTCAAGGTCAAATTTGCTTCCTAATGCATTTTAATGGGGAAAATTTTGAAAAATTGATTTTTTGAAAACTATTGAAGCCAAAGTCATTATTCTCACTTGATATGTTTTATCTAATGTGACAATTGCTATAAATAAGTTCCAAAGGTCAAGGTTGATCTTTGACCTTTCAGCCAAGGCCGTTCATATTGGAGTCCCATCAATATATTAAAACATAGTTTTCTCAGAAACCATTTGGCCAATTGAACTCAAATCCTTACAATAAGTTAGCCAAGATGTATGCAAATTGATATGGTCACATGACCAAGATGGCCGACATGCCCATATATGGTAAAAACCCTTTAAAAATCTTCTTCTCCAGAACCAAAAGGCCGATGACCTTGGGACTTGGTATGTAGCATCGGGGATGTGGGGTCTACCAAGTTTGTTCAAATGATGATCCTGGGTTGACCTTGACCTACTTAACGTCAAGGTCAAATTTGCTTCCTAATGCATTTTAATGGGAAAAATTTTGAAAAATTGATTTTTTGAAAACTATTGAAGCCAAAGTCATTATTCTCACTTGATATGTTTTATCTAATGTGACAATGGCTATAAATAAGTTCCAAAGGTCAAGGTTTACCTTTGACCTTTCAGCCAAGGCCGCTCATATTGGAGTCCCATCAATATATTAAAACATAGTTTTCTCAGAAACCATTTGGCCAATTGAACTCAAATTTCAGATGAAGACTCCTTACAATAAGTTAGCCAAGATTTATGCAAATTGTTATGGTCACATGACCAAGATGGCCGACATGCCCATATATGGTAAAACCAGAAATCATAATACTTGCGAAAAATGTTAAACCTATTGAGACACTGGTTTTATATAAGCACCAAAGGTCAAGCTGACCTTTGACCTTTCATCCAAGGTCACTCATATTGGGACTGCTTTTTACATATCTAAGCATCTTTTTCTCAGAATTCAATGGGTTTCTTGAACTCAAATTTCATATGGAGTATTCAGTAGATAAAACAATATAAATATGATATTATTTTTAGGTCACTTGATCAAAATGGCCACTGCATATATATGGTAAAACAAAATATGTTTGAATAATAAGCCTAAGTTGACCTTGACCTATTTTAACATTATTAAGGAGATCAGGTGAGCGCTTCAGGACCTTCAGGTCCTCTAGCTTATCATATGACGTTACTGTTATTCAGTGGATGAATGTTATGTTATAAATAATGTTATGACCACACATTACATAACATTTTAGCCAGGAACAAGTAACATCATGACGACGCCCGTAGCAGCATTGCAAATTTTAATGGAAATTTGGTATATGCATTGATATCAATTACATTTTTATTATTTTCAACAGAGTTATGGCCCTTGTTAATATACTAATTACAAAATGACAATTGATACCAATTTTCAAACGGTATACCAATGTGTACAGCTACCAAATATCAGATTTTGAGCCAGATTTCTGGCTTCTCAACTGAAACTTGCTCTGTATTCCTTTCGGGTCCTCTTGGAACATATTCTACCAAATGAAAACTCTCAAACAAACTAAAGCACTGGTTGCAGGCTGATCTAGGACATGTTAGAGCAATTTTCTTCTAGACACAGTCCATGTTATGATTCCATTATAGCAGACATGACTCATGTCCTGTCTCGCAAGAGATCATGCAAGCTTTTGTTCTTTATGAGAGCTTGTTTGCTTTCAAGCTATTGATCTGGAAATGGCTCCAGAGACTACGTTTTTGCAGATACTTTGAGACATTTTGACCCTAATGAGATTCTGAATTTAAACAGTAAAATCCTAAATGATGTTTCCAGTCAGCATAACCTGATGTCATAGCATTGTGTACCGTGCATGCATGAAAAAGACAAACATAAGATAGCCCATCATACCCACTGTGGGCATGATAATCCATATTTAAATTTTGGCTCCCATTGCTTTAAAATGGCAACTGGTGTAGACTCTAGTGTAGATCCTTATTTATGCTTGGCGTTGTAAATCTGAAAAGGATTTTTCACTGTCATCTTCGACAGTTACTGCTTTTCAACAAAACTGTTGAAGCTGAAGTCATATCAATTTGATATTGCTGATACATCTACATGATTGTATATCTAAGTAGGACAGTTCATAAGCCAATGCAGTGTAACCCATGATCAAACCACTCCTTAAAGGAACAGTTTGATAAGGGGCTACATTGTTTGATGACACATTTCAATGGCGTAGCCAGAACGCTGAAAAAGTTACGCACATCAAAGGGAAACTTCTGGATCAAGCAGTGATTCAATTAAATTGTGTCCCTTTTTCATAATGAGAACTTCTCTTAAAGGAAAGAATTTGCTCCCAGAGGGAGCGATTCTTTCTTTTAAGAACAGTTCCTTATGGCATGGAAAATCAATTTTACCACATGAGGTGGCCTTTCTTGAATGTTACTATTTTTATTACGCACATGTGTAACTGCATAATGGGAGCTACGCCAATGCATTTCTTGAAAATGGCTGAGGAAAAGGAAGCTAGTTCCTTAGCTTTAATTGGGTTCTTGCTGTCATGTGGCTGTGTTCTGTCATCTCTTACTCATGGTGCCAATGAGTTGGCTTTTAATGGGTGATTGTGGCATTTCCTGGTCATATACTCACTTGTTTTTTTGGCCATCTTTGGTGACATTTGCAAGAATTGGCATATTGTCATTGTTATCTGGAGTTTGAATTTTCTCTTGGATTAAATCTGATGATCCAGGCTAATTTTCTGCTAATGTTCTTTGCTTCCATGCATGTCAGTCTCGCTGCATTTCAAGCTTTTAAGTATCAGACAGCTGATTCTTAATCTCCAGAACATATTCAGGCATATTTCTTGTAGAATTTAAGCCATAATGCAAGAAAAATGTTGCATAATATAAAAGCTGGAATGCAATCATGGAGTAGGCTTTTTGAGACCACTCCAAGCGATTATTGTCCAAGCATATTCTGAGCATGTCTTGTATTTGGAGAATGAAAGAATGGGTCCAAACTGTTTTTCATAGGAATTATCAGCTGTAGTCCTTGGAGGGGCTGGGTAAAGAGAACACATCGAGTAGGCGGCAATAGAAAACACCAATAATAACAATAGAAACAGTGTTTCCAGTGCCACACTGGCGACAAATGGCTATCAAAAACACTGTTTCTATCGATTTTTGATCAAGGTTCCTCCATATTATTGGCGTTTTCTATTGCCGTCTACTCGATGTGTTCTCTTTACCCAGCCCCTCCAAGGGACTACAGCAATCAAAAACACTGTTTCTATCGATTTTTGATCCATGTTCGTAGATTGTTGATAGCGTTTTCGATTTCTGCCTACCCGGTGTGGAGAATAGAAGTCATTTGTGATGGAAAAATGAACAGTTAGTGGATTTGCTTTTGATCATTTTTAGTTTGTTCAGTAACATAAGCTTCGTAAGTGAGAAACACAGTCAGTAATCTTCTTATTTTCTGAGATAGTTTCTTAGCTTTCTCTCAGTGTTTAGCTAATCTTATTAGAACAGTTCTATCAACAGAAACTGAGAGATTGATGAAAGGTGATGTGTCATTAACCCACAGATCAGTCGAAAACCTCCAGTTCAGGAATCAAACGTAGCACTTGCTTACTTTTTCCTTACTTTTTCCTCACTTTCCCTGTATGTGTTCAGGGGGCATAGTGTTACACAAGCATTCAGCAGATCAGTTGAGAACCTCCAGTTCAGGAATCAAATTTAGCACTTGCTTACTTTTTCCTTACTTTTCCCTCACTTTCCCTGTATGTGTTAAAGGGGCATATTGTTACACAAACACATCTTGTTTAGCTCTTCGTCTGCTTTGTCATCCAATTTGGCTCAATAGAAGTCAGAATTTTGATTTTCAAATTGCTATAACTTTATTATTTTTTATCTGATTTTGATCGGGTTTGCAGCAGAGTGCATGCTTTAATAAGGGAAGATTCACATGCTGTCCCCTTTATTAGTAAGACACTTTATCCGCTGCTTAGTTCCGGTTCATCCCAGGAAGATCTGTCCCGACATGACTGAAAAATTGTTGACAGAGATGTAAAACATCAAATCAAAACAAACGAAAGGTCCAACAAAATGTCGGGGTTGACCTGGATCCAAATTCTAATGACACTCTAATGTTATTCCTGAATTTGATATGTCTTCTTTTGGAAAGAATATTTTTCAACAAGATTGGAACAAAAAGAAGTAGCTGGGCATATATAGAAAGTGTGGGGTTCTTCCCTCCACTTCCCCTAGGGGTCCGGTAAATATGAAAGGTAGTATTTACCAAAGTTCACTGGCTGATCATTACAGGTATAGGATGTGAAGATAGCACCTGTTGGATGAATCAATCCTGCTGATTGTTGTGGTTTTGTATATTTTTCTTTAGCTTTCTATCATCATTAGCTGTCAGACAAAAAATAACCTATTAAACTTGATCCCTGTGCCCCCCCCCCCCCCCCCCCCCACACACACACCCCGGGTTATATTGGTTTGGGGTGCACCACAACCATATAGGTACTGTGGTCTGTGATCACAATTCATTTCTGAATCAGAATTATATCACATCCTAGATTTCATAAGACTTGGCACATTTCTACCATTACAAGGCAATGTGACCCGCATACATGTATAATTTAACCCAGGTCTGTTATGTCCTACTGTCACAGGCCAAGGTAAAATAGAAAAATCTTTTCCAAAGCATAACTTCCACATCCTTTTCACAATTTTCATATCACATATGGCACGAATGTCCATTTTCCACCATGCGTGTCAAAGGTCAAGGTCACAACAGTCCAAGGTCAAACTGAAAATGTTTGTGCTGTGGACACAATTCACTTTCGGAGCATAACTTCCACCTCCTTTGCTTGATTCTCACAAGAGTTCACTTGGCAGAATGGTCCACCAAAACAAGATGATTTGCTGCGTATATGACCCAGGCCTCAAGGTTATAAAACTTGAATACAGTCTCAAACTCAAAATAAAGCGCAATGATTGGCTGCTTTTGGACATGTGTCCGCAAGCAGCCAATCATTGCGCTTTATTTTGAGTTTGAGAATGAACTAAAGTTTTATTACCTCGAGGCCAGGTCTGTATGTCTAATGTCAAGGTCATAGACCAAGGTCAGATGACGAATTCTGTTCGTACCCAGATGACTGATAAAATGTTTAAAATTTATGACACTGATGTTATATTCTAGTATTCCTGAAAGATTTTCTGAAATCTTAATTTAATTTATAAAAAGTAATAATTGGCAGGCAGAACAGAATGCAAAATTATCAAGCATTCAAAGAGTTTACAAGAATAGAAAAAAGTGTCTGGGATTATACAATAGAATGTCATTGTCAGTCAAGGAAATATTCACACAGACAGTCCATTTCAACTTTAACTTTTCTGTCAGAAATTGTTTATTCAGTTCCAGCTATTCTTCCAAGTTGAATGAAGGAGCGATGCCAACATCTATCAGAATGTTTGAAAGGATGTCATAAGGTTTACTGGAAGGGAGATATCTAGTTTGAATTTTCACTTTTTTCTATAGCACCTGTTCTTTGTGGATATAGTGTAAGGATACAACTAATATGGAAGTTATTCCTCAAATCCTGGCTAGCATCAACTAAATTTGTTGTCTGCTGATAACCTTTGCAAACAGATTTAAATTCAAAATTTTTTTATAGTCTTTTTGTGCTCCTGGAAGAATTTTTTGAAGAAGTTTATTTTGAAAAAAGTCAGCAAGCATGAAAAACTACTTAGAGTCAACACTTTCACTACCATTTGAAAATGCAGTCGGAAGCACCTTAAACAATATGGAACCAATGATCAGACTGCTCCCTTCGTGCAGTCTGATCAGGCTCATAGTGTTTGCTTAAACGATAAAATAAGACTGAAGTGCATTTGAACATCTGCAGCAGAACTAATGAGCAGGCCACCACAGGTTTAGATAAACACAATTTTTGAGCGTAAAATTGTAAATATTTTCTTACCCATCAGTTTTAACATGTTTTGGGTGATAAAAAGAGCTGTCTTATTGAGACGGTTCTTTTGAGTACCCACAAAATATGTTTTGGTTGAGAAATAAATAAAAAAATTGTTACACACTCTTAGCTAAAGGCCTGGGCGACATTTTCTGGGCGGGATAAGGTTTATTTTTTCCTTGCACCTAGCTGTTCTCTACTATAAAGGGCACTAAAAATTTGATGTTCATTCTCAAAACATTGAAACAAAAGGATCAGGCTATTTTGCTAAAGGGTTGTTGTGGATTGGTCAGATGTGGATGACGCTTATGCTAAGCTTGATTTACAGTTGACCTGTGAAATTATTGACAACTGGATGTTAAAATTCCCACCCCCACCCCTTTTGAGTGTAAATGTAAGATGACTTTTGTTGCAATTATTGTGTGATGTGATATGGAGTTAGCAGGCAAATTCAATGTTTCAAAACTGGCCAAAATTTTGATATTATTTTGGTTCCTGAATATGCATTCAGCCATTTTTAGCTCATCTGAGCCGATAAGGCTTAAAATGAGCTATTGCGATCATAGGATGTCCGTCGTTCGTCATCCATCTGTCAACAATTTCCTTTGAATAAAATCTCCTTAACCACTTGGTGGAATTTCACCAAACTTCACAGGAATGAACTTTGGGTTGTCCCCTTTCAAAGGTGTTCAAATAATTTCATTCCATACAGGATTCTGGTTACCATCAGAAAGAAAAAAAAATCTTCTTGTCAAAAACTGCTGGGCTGATTTCAAATAATTTGGCAAAATGGTCTTTGTGTGACCCTCTACCATGATTGTTCAAATTATATTCATCCATGGAAAAATATTGTTGCCAGAAGGCCTGGCCAGTTTTTCCTATGTTAATAAAGGAAAAACTTATAAAATCAATGGAAAATGTGTTGTAAGGGAGACAACACTTGCAGTCATGGTTGTCTTTCTTTATTAGTGGAAAAAGTAAATATAATCGAGTTTCTTCCCTTAATTCTGGGTAGATTTTAGAAGTGAAAGATTAACAAATTAAAGGAAAAACTCTCTTAGAAGATTTTAGTATTTAATTCCCCATTATTGGGCCAAAAGTGGCCCTTCTGGGGATCACACGTTTTACATAGGTTTACAGGTATATAGGAAAAACATAAAAAATCTTCTTGTCTGAAACCATTAGGCCTAGTAGCATCATCTAGTGAACCTTTACCAAGTTTTGTTCAAATCATGCCCCTGAGGGCCAAAAATGGCCTCACCCTGGAGGTCACATGTTTTACAAAGACTTGATTATTATAAAGAAAAGTTGAGGTTCTACATCTTGGCAATTTTGTCCAATAATTAATGAAAACTTTTCAAGTTCCTGAAACTGCTGATCTATCAAAATGCCCAGCCTGGATGTATCTTTGGGGTTTTTCATCTGCCAGAAAGGATATTTTCATGTGTGAAATCTCATTTCTTACTTCTTACATCAGATCAGACAATATTAGGTAAAGAAAGTATTCTAATAAAACATATGGTTCACTGTAAAGTTACAAAGTGAGGGTTAGTTAGAAAGTATCCTAGTTTGATGGAGAGTGATTCTTCAGGAGAGTAGTTGGAGCAAAGATCCAGATAAGGAAATTTTATGAGCGTAAAATTGTAAAAAATAGTTTCTTACCCATCAATTTAAACATGTGTTTTGGATGCTCAAAAGAACAGTCTCATTGAGACGGTTTTTTTGAACATCCACAACATATGTTTTGGATGAGAAATAAAGAAAAATAATTTTCCAGTACGCACTCTTATCTTGAGGCCTGTTGGAAAGATGGGTTATTCAGTAAAATGAATCAAAAGGTGGATATTCAGTAAAATGAATCAAAAGGTGGGTTATTCAGTAAAATGAATCAAAGGTGGGTTATTCAGTAAAATGAATCAAAAGGTGGGTTATTCAGTAAAATGAATCAAAGGTGGGTTATTCAGTAAAATGAATCAAAAGGTGGGTTGTTCAGTAAAATGAATCGAAACGTGGGTTGGTCAGTAAAATGAATCGAAAGGTAGGTTGTTCAGTAATATTAATCAAAATGTGGATTGTTCAGTAAAATGATTAAAAAGGTGGGATGTTCATTAAGATAATTGTAAGGATGAGTTGTATTGTAAAATAATCAGAAAGGTGGGCTGTTTGGTAAAGGGATTTGAAAGAAATATTATGGATATTAATTTTCAATAATTATTCTTGTGTTATTAAAGTAGCTACAAGATAAGGTTTTTTCGTACGAAACAATTCCGAAAATTTAGATCCATCTTGAAAGCTTGGGTTAAAGTTTTCAGGATTCTTCCTGAATTCAGGGTTTTGAGGCTGACTTTCCATAGAAAGTTGGCCTCTAAGTGCTGAATTTTGCAGTTTATTAATTTATTTTCAGTTATCTAAAGACAATGACTATTAAACTTGAAATGTTAATCTGTTATAGACATACTGCAAATTTTAAGGATTTAAATTTCTAAAGTTCAGGATTCTTGAAATTTTGAACTTTCTCCCATCACAGTGAAAGAATAGATCTAGATTTTTGGGATTACATGTATTTAAAGAGAAAACCTTTCTCTTATACGGTAAATGTTCTAAAATTTTGAACATTAGCTGCCTGCTAAAAAGGCCTAGACAAACAGGGCAGACCCAGATCAGACTGCTTCTGAAGAAGCAGTCTGATCAGGATCTTCCCTGTTTGCTATTCTGACAAGTATTTTATGAATTCCAGTCCTGAATCAACAATTTATTTGAGAACAGAATGAGAAAAGTGTTCAAAATTTTAGAACATTTACCGTATCCAAATTATCATGGCAATGTTTGTCTTCTTTTTCAGCTTTGATGACAGTAGTTCCATTAGCAGTGGTGACATTAGTGACGCAATCAATGAAATAAGTACGGACGAAGGAAATCTGACGGCAGGCTCCGGACAGAATGACTCGAATCCATACAACAGCCTCAAACGGGGACCAAATGATCTTTTGAGGAATCTCACAAATGCCCAGATCCGCGCATCACCTGGAAAACGAGTGCCAAATTTGGGGACAAGCGCTTTTCTTGGAGCGGACTATGCTAGTGATGCGGGTGGGGGCGGGACACAGGTGCACGGTTGGAGGAAATTCAGCTTGCAAAATAATAGACTCCTAAGCAGTGATCCTGCCGATTATGCATATTTATACAGTGGTTATGAACAGTGGCGTGGGGGAAATGGTAGTGCTCCCCAGGAGAATTTGGGGCCCCTGAGAAAAATTTCTAATGCCAGTCAACCTGATATTCACGCACATTATAGATCTCAAAGTACTACTGGTGATTATGCGGGAAGTGAAAAAGGTTATCCTGCAACAAAATGTGATTCAGAAACAAATACGGACCAGTCCCACATTTATGAAGAAAGGATGCGTAAAATGCAAAATATGCAGCATGCACGACAAGCACAGGCCGCCGGGGTTGGTTATGGATATCGGCGCCCCACGAGTAACACAAGCACAGGTTCAGTTGGGAGTGCCAAGAGTGCTCCAGGGACAACTGGATCCAGTCCTGGTACCCCTGGCGGTAAGGCTGGTTCCAATGCGGTCGGTTCAAGATTAGCTAAGCATGGACTTGATCAAATAGCTCAACAATATCATACTGCTACCTCAAAACAGAGACAAGAACAAAGCATAGCTGCTCAAAGACAACACTTAGCCAATCAAAAAGAGACAAATTCTATTCCCCAATACAGTAGTGCTTCATTAGAAAGACGTGGTCACGGTTCATCAGGTAAATCATCAAGTGCAGCTCAGACTGAAATGGAAATGTATAAATCTAATTCTTTAGGTCGCCGTAAAGGTGGGATAGGACCACGGATACCGTTACAAGGTGATACTGGTGGCTTTTGTGGCAGTACTATAATCTCTAATCCCCATGCTACGTACAGTAAGCCTGATGGCTCAAGACAAAATAGTCCCTATAGTTCTGTGCATATTCCTGGACACATAGCCCTCATGAATGGCAGCCATACAGGAAATTATGTCCCACTTGAATATGCAATGGGCAGTCCCAGAAATTCAGGCAGTCCTGGAAATTGGATAAGAAACAATGGCGGTGTTTGTACAGCAGACGGCAGACAGATCTATCATCATGTGTCAGACAGCGAGAGCATGGATGCTTTGTCATCGGCTTCAAGCATCCAAGCTCAGATCCAGCAAGCCAGAGCTCTCAGTGGTGCCAGTGCTAGAATCCTTGCACAATCTCAAGGTTACGGCCTTTCAAGGTCAAACAGCATGAAATCTACTCACTCTGATTACGCCAACCCACAGCAGGTGCAGCATAGCGCCGGGGAAGATATGTCGCAAAACTACTCACAGTTGCCGAGCCCTCCACCGCCAACGTCACCGACACCAAGCAATAGTTCCCATGCTTCGTCAAGGTTCACCTATCCGATGATGAGTTACGGCTCGAGTCCGTCAATCAACCCGGCCATCCAGCAACAGATTGTACGCTCAAACACCAGTTCCAGCCTGCCTTACAATAGTCCACTGGCGCTAACTAAAGCGAATGGTGATGATGAAGACAGCTGTAAGTTTACTCTTTGCCTTCTGGGTAATTTTTCATGCTTTTTTGTCGTCTGCTGATTTTTTTCAAAATCATTTTTTCAAAAATTCTTTCAGGAATACCATCAGAGTGTCAAACAGTTTGGATCCAGATCAGGCCCGACGTTTTGTCGGGCCTGATCTGGGTCCAAATTGTTTGCAAAGGTTATCAGCAGACGACACTATTAGGCAAAGTTATAATCATGAAATTTCGGTACTTATCACATCAGTGAGCAGCGAAGACTCAGGCAAGTCTGCGCATATGCGCAAACTTGCCAGAGCCTTTGCTGCTCACATAGTCAAAGTATGGATGTAGATAAATGCTCAGACCAAAATTTAGACCTCTAGCTTCACTGATATGTATGAATGGATGTTTCTTAGAGGCGCTTTGGCATAATCAATAGTACCGAAATTCTCATACACTGGCCCATCTATTAAAACATTACTAATTAACTATACACTGCATTTGCGCAGACTTGCCAGAGCCTTCACTGCTCACATACACAAAGTATAGATGTAGATGATGGCTCAGACCAAAATTTAGACCTCTAGCTACACTAAATACGTATGAATGGGTGTTCATTATTAGTCAGTAATACCGAAATCTCATGCACTGGCCCAGTCATACAAAACATTATTAATTAGATACACTATGATCCAAGAAAAATCAATATTAACATGACTTCAACTGTATAAGTCTGAGGTCAGCTGTATTAAGCTGAGGTCAGCTGTTTTAAGCTGAGGTCAATCGAATGTAAAAGTGCGATAACTAAGAAGTTTTGAATTAATAAATATGTCTTTAGTGATTTGGTATTGTCCCAGAAACAGGTCTCAGTTTTCTAAACACTCCAAGCTGCGGTGTTCGTAATTGGTCATATTCTTTCGCAATTTTTCAATTACTGCCTATCTGGTGTGTGTTTGCTGGGTTTAAACCAATTAAAATTGAGTGTGCTAGTGTTTGGCATTTTAGGTCATAGTTATTTTTCCCAAACTTCAAGAACAATATCACAAAATTAGTTGAAGGAGCGCACTCATGGCTCAGTGGTAGAGTGCTTGACTCGAGACCCAAGGGCTGCGGGTTCAAGCCTCACCAGCGTCACTGCGTTGTGGTCCTTGAGCAAGACACATTTATCCTAGCTTAGTACTGGTTCAACCCAGGAAGACCTGTCCCTATATAACTGAAAGATTGTTGATGGGACGTAAAGAATCAAACAAACAAACAAAACATTATGAATTAACTACACTGTATTGATCCAAGGTCAATCAATATTGACTTGAGGTCAACAGTATTAGCCTGAGGTCAGCTGTATTAAGCTGAGGTTAGCTGTATTAAGCTTAGGTTAGCTGTATTAAGTTGAGGTCAAATCGAATGTAAAAGTGCTATAACTAAGAAGTTATTTAATAAAAATGTCATTAAGTGTTTTGGCATTGTCCCAGAAACAGGATTCTGTCAGCTTTATTTCACCTTGGGCCTTCAGCCTTGGGCCAATACAGTGACCTCCGACCTGTAACTTGGCTAATACGAAATCACTTGAATCATAGCATAATATTATCATGATTATCAGACATATTATTTAGCGCCTCATATGAGACTGCTCTATAAAGTGGGAGCAGTCTGATCTGGGTCCACACTGTTATAACAGACGACTTTAGTCATGATTAGCAGTGAAAATACAGTAAAACCTGTCTTAAGCGGCCACTCAAATATAGACAAAACAAAGGTCTTAATGGCAAATGGTAGCTTAATGAAGGATCAAGGTATTGCAGAATGCTCCCTTTCAATACTTTTGACCTTCATTAAGCGATAATGGTCTTGAAAACGAATTTTGGCCTTCTTTTTGAGTGGCCGCTTAAGACAGGTTTCGCTGTAGTGTTAAACAGTTCTTAAGGAAATGCCACAATCACAGACCGACCCATGGCACCATGAGGAAAAGACATCAGAACTCAGGCAAACAGAGACACACACAATACACAAGAATATTTGAGCGTAAAATTGTAAATATTTTCTTACCCTTCAGTTTTAACATATGTTTTGGGTGCTCAAAAGAACCGTCTCATTGAGACGGTTCTTTTGAGTACCCACAACATATATTTTGGTTGAGAAATAAGAAAATTAATTTTTTGTTACGCACCCTTAACTAAAGGCCAGACAATAGCAAAAGCACATTTAAAGGGAAGCGTCCAGTCCCCTCTTGCTAAACTAGAAAGGACACACAAAAAAACATATCACTAAACCAGTACCCAAAATGAAAATCCAAAAACACAATTGGAGTAACAACGAATTAGCAACAACAGTATCACCACCTTAGAGTGGACAGCAGTTGCACCAAACTTAGAAATTTTAAAATTTCCCAAACTTCAAGAACAATTGGATGCTGTTGAAGTGATTGGCACTTTAAAGGCTTAACTAATTACGATGTTAATAACAAAACTCAATGCAGTTATTGATGACACATTTTTTTGATGACTTCATTACTAGTAAGAGTTGAAAAACGCATATTGAAAAAATAATCAGTCGGAACATTTTCTTACACAATGCAGAAGTGATTGCTTGTCTCAAGAAGTTCTTTGTTCATGAATACGGGATTAAACATGTGTCTCTATTTTCCAGTACATGGATCGTCACTGTCGTTGGTTTCCAGCTCATCATCTGTCTACTCTACTGTAAGTATCACCTGTGTAGGTAATTTGTAAAAAGAGGATCTTACATGAGTTGTCATGTTTTATTGAATTTATTAAATGAGTTGGGAAAAAGAGATAGAATGCGAGGCTTGCCGAGCATTTTATCGCTTTTTTGCAATGAGTTCAATAAATTCAATAATACAGGAGAACGAATGTTAGATTCTATTTATCATATGACGCTAAAAACTACTTTTAAATTGCGTTATTGCATGAAAAAACGCTAAGATTTTGTCATATACACACACAACATTTTTACGGACGTCATTACGTAGTGTTACCAAAATGTGTAAACCACTAGAATATATATCACTCCCAGACACAACGACATAATTATGATAATCTGATTTTATTTTCTTTCAATGGATAGTTAAAGGGTTAGCACATTGATATCCATAAATACGGTCCTGAGTTTGAATATCTAAGGGTGTGAACTTTGAGCATCCTTCTTTATTCTTACTAGCGAGGGACAATATTCATCAATACCAATGCACTTGCTTTTGTAACGCTACTTCTGATTGGATAATATTAAATAAAATGCGGCATTATGCGGCTTGCAATGCTCCAATTTGAGACGAAACTGCAGAAGTGCATTACAAGGTATAACCATATTCAAAATTTTCATTTGGGGAGGTATATCGTCGGATATACACATTCGGAAGTCATGTTTTACCGCTCCGCTCGCGGGTCGCGGTAAAACTAAATTTCTGACCGTATATCCGACGATATACCTCCCCAAATGAAAAATTTGAATACAGTTATCCCCTAATTAATTTTGTCTTTAAAACACTGACATAAAGAAGAATCAAATTGTAAACACAAGAAATGAATTTCGTTTTTCAAGGTTCATGACATGAGTTCAGATCAAAATTAAAGTGATTCCCCCTGGGTGTCACTTACTTTTGAATTAAACACATGGCATTAATACATTCATGAATATGTGGAAAAAAACCTTTTCTTTTCGAAATACCGGTGCTGCAATTTCTTTTATATGACTGAAACTAGATTTTAGTTTTATGAAGTATTAAGGCATATCTACTCACAGTACTACACCATTTGGTCCACAGTGCACTTACTAGGCCAAATGTGGTAAATAGAGATTACTAGGTGAGGGTCTTTTGATATCAAGTTTACCAGGCAAGGCTTTGAGAACGCTTGTTGACATTAAGTAAGTAAGTAAGTAAGTAAAGTCTTTATTTAAAGAGGGTGACAACATTTAGTAGTACAACTAATCTCCCATGAGGCCCTCAAGCATTGCGAGGCTTGTTGAGATATAGAGAATACTAGGTGAGTATCTTTTGATATCAAGTTTACCAGGCAAGGCTTTGAGAGCGCATGTTGACATCGCGAGGCTTGCCGAGCAATTCAACATGCGTTCTTAAAACCGAGCCTGGTAAACTTGATATCAAAAGATACGAACCTGGTATTCTATCTATCAGTTTACCCATTGTTTCACTCTTCAAACTAGCAATTATGACTCTAATTTTTTGTGTTGATTCAGCGTCATTAGCAACGTCATTCAAAAAGTGCAACGTCATCATGACCTGATAAAGGTACATGCCATGAGATAGACAATGTTTATCAGGCAATGTGCAGCAATGCAGTTAATATGAGAGATAGCTGATAAATGTATAATATCGAGTGATATCGACATGATTGTTCCTCATCGTTTTCCACACATTTCAATACATTTGATATTTGTTGTCATATAATAAAAGACATCATTCTTTAGAAGAAAAAGATAAAATTTGCAAAATAAATCTGTAAAAACTACATTTGTGAATTAATATTTAAATGCGACCCATAAAGGTTAATTGAAAAATAATGTAAAATCCCAAAGCACTTCTTTATTGGCAGTTACATGTATACTGGAGTAGACAACATAAAGGAATTGGTATTTCTCCATTGGGAAATAAAGAAAAATAGAAAATTATGAATTCTTCTCTTTATTTTCCATTAGAAACCATTATTGCCGATATTTCACCGCAGGATATCATAAAACAAAAGATGAAAAGACAAACGGGATAATATCTGATGATTTACTACCGTCTTTACTGAAGTTATTAAACACATTCATACATCTGCAAAATACTGTAGACTTGGATCAAACTGCTCCTATTTTGCTCTTATGGTTGATATATCACTTAATAGCCATAGTGTATCGCTTAAAAAAGGGTATAATGTTCTTACACGGTAGGAAGTGGATTGCAAACACATTGATTTAAATCAAAAATGTGTTTTTCATTGGCAAAAATAACATTTTCAATCACCAAAATGTTTATCATAGAACACAAACAAATTTTTATTGATTGCCAACATGTGTATTTTTGCAATCCAAAACATTGTTTTGGGCTATGGGACATGGGAGCACAGTGGTTCACTGGTAGAGTGCTTGACTAGAGACCAAGAGGCCGCAGGTTCAAGCCTCACCGGTGTCACTGCGTTGTGTCCTTGAGCAAAACATATTAATCCTAGCTTAGTACTGGTTCAAACCAGGAAGACCATTCCCGACATAACTGAAAGATTTTTGATGGGACGTAAAGAATCAAATCAAACAAAACAAAGCTATGGGACACATTACATAGTTTTGTTAAAAAATTATGTTCAGGATTGCTGCCTACCTAGCTAACCAATATTAGGTTAAATTTGGTACTGTTCACCAGGATTCCATAACGAATGGATGCTTATTTGATAATGTCATATTTGACAAATATTAGTTTGGCTGATTACTTTATTATTAAATAAGATGTTACATATCAATAAAAAGTGATACTGATATCTTGACACTCATTGCCTCTTGTATCTTGAAAATATTTATGGGACATAAAGCATCAACATAAACAAACATAAGCTAGGGGAGGCTAGGGCGAAATAGTCGCCCCAGGGGTCCGTAATTTCACCCTAAATGGGACCCAGGGAGGAGTGGGAGTCTCAAAAAAATAATAATAATAATAATAATATATATATATATATATATATATATATATTTTTTGTTTTGTTTGTTTGGGAGACACATTTTCATTCTGTCACCACACAAACGCAAGCTGTGGTGACAATCTACTACCACTGCATCGTATTTCTACTTCCATTTAATGGCTATAGTATGTGTAATGGATAATTTGCTTCTAAACTGACAGAAAATGCTGTAACTTTGTGCTATAACTTCTCCCTATCTGACTGTCACTTCACCCTAATTTTCCTGGAGGGAGAAGTCACTTCTCTTCCTACTTTCAGGGCCCAACTTGAACCCTGTACACAATGGTTTAGTTTAAATCATAAACTGGACCATTCCATTTTTAGTAATTAAGCACTTAGAGAGTTAAATCAAATAAAACTTTTTGTGTTGTTATTTTTGCATTTTAATCCTATATTTCCCAATTTTGTTATCTTCACCAATGATATATGGCCATTTTTCTTTGCAGGCTGAAGAAAAACAGATCCATGAGGTAAGAGCCTTGCTGATGCCACCACTGTTACTCAATATTATAAGAATCTATCATGAGTGTGAGGGTAGGATAGAAAAATCTGTCCCGAAGACCGCCGTTTGGCATCACGAGGCTTGCCGAGTGATGACAAATGGTGATACTGAGGGACAGATTTTTCTATCCTACCCTCGCACGAAGAATGGATTCTTTTTCTTGCCCACCACTGTTTTTTTTTTTTTATTTTAAAATAAGCTTCCAGAAGTTCCTGAATACGCTAAGATGCAATTTCACATGATGATTTCACTTTAACATAACAATGACGTCACTTGATGACCATGTGCGTGAGTTCCAATACAACCAATGTATGTAGCTCTGGTAAGATAAGATTTTCTATCTCAGGGTAATTCTAAGATATCCTTATCCAGTGTGCAAAAACAACTCTTCCGATATGGGGGCAAAGGGAAACACAAATAACTGAAACACCATTATCCAGCCTGTGGAAATGAATAAAGTAATATGTCATGTATTTACTGTAGGTCTTAACACTGTTGATAGAGATCTAAATCAGTATAAAATTGTTGTGCCTTTGCCTGTATTTGGTGCAGCAAATGCTCCACCAAATAAAGGCACAACAATTTTATACTAATTTTCTAGTACTCATGTCTCCATTGTCTCAGTCTAGCATTTCTGAAGTAGACTTTTAACACTTACATCAGGATTTTTCATAAACTTTTAGTCCTTGAAAACTGAAGGACAGTCTTGAGAAGTCCTTGAATTTTACTCATACTTGCCTGTATGAACCCTAGAGAAGTTTCTGAATGCACCGAAATGCGACATTACAGGATGGCATCTCTTTAACATTACAATGTTGTTACTTGACAACAATGTGCGTGACTCCAGTATAGAACCAATGTACAAACCACACATGATGACCAGGGTGAGATAACAAGGGAGGGAGCACAGTGGCTCAGTGGTAGAGTGCTTGACTCGAGACCGAGGGGCCGAGGGTTCCAGCCTCACCGGCATCACTGTGTTATATCCTTTAGCAAGACACATTTATCCTAGCTTAGTACTGGTTCAACACAGGAAGACACATCTCTATATAAATGAACGATTGTTGATGGGACGTAACGAATCAAATCAAACAGAAGATAACAAGTAGGATGAAATATGAATTTCTGTACCCAGGTAAATTCTCTTCATCTGGTGTGCAAGAAGCAATGATACACTGACTGTATAGAGCATTTGCCATTTGGTATATCAATAATTAAGATGGTCTTTGGGTGACAGCATCATGTAGACACACACATGAATAGCCAAACCTTGAGGAGTGTTTTTTTATGTAATGGGAGCATAAAATGAGAACAAAAACTGCAAGGTATACCGCTATCTTCTATGGAGAGGTAAAGTTATTCTCCGGGAACACTGTCCACAGCTCATAGCAAGCCTCTTGATGCCTATACAGTGACCTCATACTCAGAAAAGACTCATGTCATCTTGATCATTATATAGGAGATATTCTGTTTATTTATTGCCAAAAAATCAAAATTTCAACTGCCTCACACTCCCTTAAAGAAATCTTAATACATCAAGGAATGGTCAAAAGCTATCAGAAATGAAAAATGGCAGCATGAAAGCTTCGTACTCTTTGATAAACATAGTGACACATCGTTTGTTATTATGACTCAGTAATTTACCGTGTCCTTTGTCTCTTTGCCTACTGGGTAATTTTGCACGCTTTTTCGCCGTCTGCTGAATATTTTCAAACTCAACTTTTTTGAAAAATTCTTTCAGGAATACCATCAGAGTGTCAAACAGTTTGGATCCTGATCAGGCCTGACATTTTGTCGGGCCTGATCAGGGTCCAAACTGTTCGCAAAAGTTATCAGCAGACGATGCCAGTAGGCAAAGAGTTATCATCAATTGATGAATCTCCTATCATACTTGGATAGATTTCCAATATCAAACAGGCTTCCAGATAGGAGTGCGGAATCAAAAAATAATTTTCTTAGTTCTCAACCCAGACACATGTTGTGGGTACTCAAAAGAACTGTCTCAAAGAGGGAGAGGGGGCCATATCCCTGTAGGTTGGGGAAGGGATTACAAATGACAAGTGCATAACTTGTTTATACCCAATAGGGTCCTTGAAAGTTACAAGGTATGCCTGTTGAAATTGCCCACAGAGTATACTGCAATGCGATACCACATTCTATATGGAGTTTCATACTTTTAATACAAATATCAAAGTCTTGTGAGGCTATGCGAAAATAGGCTAAATATTTTCTAATATTCGATTCAGACTTTTTATGGGTTAATCGTATCACGTCAATTTCTGGAAATTTCGTATAATATCATTTTCCCCAATATTTGAGCACTAGTAAAAGATAACTGATTTAATGTAATTTGCTATTTTATGAGCCGGGGTACAACCAGGCACCAATAAGGCTTTTAATGATAACTTTGAACAGCAAAGATTCAGATCAGCCTGAATGAGCATTCAGGCTTGTCTGAATCTGTGCTGTTCATCCTTTTGGATTGGTTGTAGGATTAGAATCTGGCATAAAAATGGCTAAGAATCTGGTCAGCCACAAATGGTTACAGACTGATCAGGATTGATTTGTCATTCATTCAGCATCTTATGGTTGGGTTCGGCTGTTGCACGGCTATTTGTATTCATCAGATTTGGAAATGAAACCATCTGAAAAATGGTGAATCAATAGTTTTCAACTTGGTGCAAATAAATATTTTTAGCTACAAAGCCATTTTATCTTCCATCAATCATATGCCAATGTGAGCGGAGGCTAGAAAAATGGTCACTTAGAGCAGATTCGTGCTCACTGGACTTTTCTCAAAAGTCCTAAATTGGGCAGAATATAGGCCCATTATTTAACCCTATTTCCAGTTTAAATATGTAAATTGTCCCATGTTTAAGAACATTTACCGTAACCCAAAGGATGGAATGTTCATGCACGATGGATAAGAAAATCTGAGATAACAGCCCAAGTTAGACATTGTCTATACATGGGTTGTATTGAAAGTCATAGACATGGTAGTTAAGACAACGTCATCTTTATGTCATAGTGACGTCATCATGTTAAGTTGCATCTATGCATATTCAGGAACTTCTGAGAGCCTATTTTGAATGATATAATAGTGAGGTATTAAAAGAATCCATTATTCAGGGTGGGATAGAAAAATCCGTCCCTCGGGATCATTGTTTGTCATCACTCGGGAAGCCTCGTGATGCCAAACAGTGATCCTCAGGACGGATTTTTCTATCCCACCCTTACTCATGATAGATTCTTGTATTCAGTTCAGTCATAATGGGCTTCTGAACTGATTATGCCACAATTATGAATTCAACCATTCAACTATCTCTTCCCAGTAACCTACGTAATCTACGATCAGTTAGATGAAAGCTACATTACAATATCAGGAACTACCACAAATAAAAAGACGCATGTACATACACATTTTTGAACTCAAACTCTTCGCCTACTGTGTGATTTTGCATGTGTTTTTTTCATTTGCTGATTTTTTTTTCGAAATAAACTTTTTCGAAACATTCTTTAATACAGGAATACCATCAGAGTGTCAAACAGTTTGGATCCAGATCAGGCCCGACGTTTTGTCGGGCCTGATCTGGGTCCAAACTGTTTGCAAAGGTTGTCAGCAGACATCACTAGTAGGCAGATTTAAAAGAAAGCATTACTGGGACATGCACTGACACACCAGCTGATCAAGGCCCTGGTGGTACATGTATGCTATGTTCTTCTTTCATGTAATTGTGCTCATTTCAATAAAACTAATAAGACAAGACTGGGAGATTTTGATGAATTTAGTTTTTAGCTTTGCCCTCGTTGCATAAATTTAATGAATCCAGATTTATGGGTCACAAGGCCTCAAGGCTTCCGGAATTATGCTGACAGGCAATTCCAAGCTACACCAAATCAGCCATGATATTTGAAAACTCTTTGTATCTTGCATTCCCCCAACCAGCTAGAAACAGTAAAACCTTGAAACTGGAGCTTCGCTTTTTCGAAATACTCGTTTATTCAAAATAAATTTAGGTCACACTGAATTCAGAGAATAAGACCTATTCATGAGCTATCTTAATAATTGTCTAAAAAAGCATATGTTTTGGGTGCGTAAAAGAAACTCCTCCCGCACACAAAACATGTTTGATAGGAAAAAACTTATAATAATCATTTTTGGGTGTTATATATTCTTATGTCCGAACTTTCCATACTTCGAAATAAAATCTCTAGTCCCTAGGACTTTGAATTTACGTGATTTGAATGTAGCTTCACATGTCTGATTAAAACAAATTTATGCAAATGAGATAAGTACCCTTGAGTAACCCTTAAGTACCGCTACCTATTTTCTTCCCAGCATCCACATATTTCTCTTTTGGCATTATAACCCTGAAGACAGGCTCCGAGGTTCTGAAACTTTTTTCATGCTCGAATCAACTGAGCATGAAATTTCATCTGCTCATAAAAACTTCATTGCTGAAAAATTTATATTTTTCTGGCTTAAACACTCTCAAATGTTGTATTTATCCTTCTGATAAATGTTAACATGCCAACAATTGTTGGCATTTTAACATTTATGAGCAGGATAAATTTCATGCTCAGGTGAGCGGAGTGTGAAAAAAGTTTTATAATCTCTTGCAAGGAAACCCAATTTATAATTTATCCAACAAGAAAAGGGTTAATTTGAGTGCTGTGTTCATGGTGATGTATTTCTTTTTCATAGACAGGCACGTTTTTGCATTATCCTTTCATGAATGCACAGCAATTCTCTAATGGATTGTTTGTAAAAGGAAGATTTTGCTTCTATTATTGCTCACTGCTTGGATGGTGAAATATCTAAGCGCCTGGTATTGAACTGAAAGGACTGTTTCATTATTCTATTTCAGGGGGTGTAGCCAGAGACTTAATCATGTTGAAGCCCAACAAAAAAAACAACAACTAAAAACTAAAATGGAGAATTAAGAGATATCTAACCTAGTTACTTTACTTTTCAGATAGCGAATAACAAATGTGCTTATCAGACTGCGCAGATGCACAGGCTGGTCTGCGCCTTTATTGTTCACAAGCAGCAAAGTAAGGGTTTCTCACGGCGAGGCCCATATGTTGTTGAAGCCCAGGCTTCCTGGCCTCCGCCTGGCTACCCACCTATATCTTATGATTTGACAGTCATGCTGCTTCTGTATGCCTGACTGTTATATGTATTTTCACTGTTTCTTACCATTCGGCCAAAGGGGCGGGACTGATATGGATTCATACTGTTCGACACTGATGATGATATTCCTTTAAGGTTTTTTGGGGAACAGTTCAATTTGATAAATAAAAAAGATCAGCAGACAACAAAAAAAATGACATGCAAAATTACCCAGTACATGTTATATCTTTAAGATTTTTTTTGGAAAAGTTCATTTTGATAAAAAAAATAATCATAAGACAACAAAAAAATGGCATGCAAAATACCCAGTACATGTAGATAAATATTTTAGTCTATCATCAGTTAACTCTCACTCAAAGGTTTGATGTTCACTATTTTTCAGATCCGCAAGTTGAAGAGGGAACTTGAGTCAGCCCAGCAGAAGGTCTCTACACTAACATCACAGCTGAGTACCAATGTAAGTCATGTGACATGTATCCCAGATTTCCCTTTAACATTGATACTAATAACAGCTGTGTCATAGACAGAGGGGTTTCTAGAAATCTGCATGTATATTTCTATATAAAAACAAAATGTTGTAGGAGCTCATGGGAGCATTTCACTTATATCAGCTGGCATGATAGCTCATTAGAGAGTTGTTTGTCATCCCTGCATTTACATGTGATCATTTATCTGTCTGTCTGCTGGGTTCTCTTTAGCCTTTTGAGTAAAAAATTTGTATTTGTTTTACAAATTCTTAGAAATTCGATGACCTTGACCTTTGACCTAGATAATCTTATAGCTCTTCACACAGAACTGTTTTACCCTATTTCTTGTTTTATAATTGCCAACTGGTTGGATGGAATTCTTAAACACTGTATTGGGAAGCAAGATCATTGTAGAGCCTGATCATTTAGGTTCAGGCATTTAGTATGAGACAAACCACCAGAGCAGCCTGAGCCTTGGTGTAGTCGGATCATTCTCATTGTTGTTCAGTGACTCACTACATCCAAGTTTGAATGAGTATAGCTAGTCTCTGTAGCTGAGCAGGTGTGAATTTTTCCTCATATCAAATTATCCTCATCTATGCAGTATATAGAAAAAGCTCTTATTGTTTTGAACAACACCTTAAGAAGTGAGAAAATATAATAACTTGCTTAAAAGGATGAAAATCTTAAAATTTAGTTCTTTGGTCATCCGTGCAGGGCTGATCATCACCTGAATTGTCCAGGTACAGTAAAACCTGTCTTAAGCGGCTACTCAAAAAGAAGACCAAAAATTGGTTTTCAAGACCAATTATTGCTTAATGCAGGTCAAAAGTATTGCAGAATGCTCCAAGGGAAGCATTCTGCAATACTTTCGACCTTCATCAAGCTACCATTTGTCATTAAGGTCTTTGTTTTGTCTATTTTTGAGTGGCTGCTCAAGACAGGTTTTACTGTACTTTAACAGAGAGCCTTTTTCCTTTATTAAGCCCCACATGTCTGTTTGTCTCTACAGTTTTCTTAAACTGGCATTGGGAATTAAAGAAATATATTCTTCAGTTTCACAAGACAAAAAATGTGGATGATAGATTAATAGAATTTGTTAATGAGATTTTCCTCTAAATTGTGAAGCTTGTCAGTACTTTCATATCAAAACGGCAAGCCTTGCTGGGAATTAATAAGTGCAAAATGTATATTCTCAAGTATTTTCTAGGAAATTAATATATAGCTTCTTTTTGAGCAGACAAGCCCTCTTGACAAACAATTTAATGTATCATTTCAAATGTTTTTTTCATTTCAAAGCTTTCAAAAATAAATATCTATCATCTCTTTCCTTGCTAGGGATGATGTGATAACCTTTGTAACCAGTTTGGACCCAGATCAGAACAGACAAAATGTTGAGCTTGATCTGATCCAAACTGTTTGACACTCTGATGGTATTCCTGAAATATTATTTCGGAAAAGTTAATAAAACACAGACAAAATACGTACACAGATTAGATTGTAAAGGGAGAAAACCTCTGTAGTTACAGTTTTCATTAAACATAGTGGGTTACCTCCCATGTCAAAAGAGTACAATTCTATGTACAATCCGTCTTGGCAAGTTATGGCCCCTCAACGTCACACACTATGGCCAGGATGAGCCAGCCAGTTTGAATGAGAATGGATGCTAATTTGTTATTTTTTCTGTTTCAAGCATCCCTATTATAACTGTCTTATAGATGGTGGAAAATACAAGGTAAACTTCTATACTGTAGTATATGTTACATTGTGTTCAGTGAGGTCCATTACAATCTCTTATAAAACGTTCATGGGTTCAAAAACGCAAACAACAGATGGGAAACAGTTTGATTAGCCTCTGTGCTGTTTTTCCATTTCTCCAGTGCAACTATACGAGGGTGTCATACATTTCGATATAGATATATATGTGGTGTCTGCATGTAGATGTTGTTTAGATCTTGATGATACAGTAAAACCTGTGTAAAATGGCCACTCAAAAATAGACAAAACGAAGATCTTAATGACAACTGGTAGCTTAATGAAGGTCAAAAGTATTGCAAAATGCTCCCCTTGGAGCATGCTGCAATACTTTTGACCTGCATTAAGCGATAATTGGTCTTGAAAACCAATTCACGGTCTTTTTGAGAGTGGCCATTTTACACAGGTTTTACTGTATGTAACAGGCCTCTGTGTATGATGCCACAGATCAACCTGTGCATCACAGGCGTATGTTTATCCCCATTTTACAGGTACAGTAAAACCCGTGTAAAACGACCACTCTCAAAAAGACCATGACTTGGTTGCAATACTTTTGACCTTCATTAAGCTACCATTTGCCATTAAGATCTTTGTTTTGTCTATTTTTGAGTGGCCGTTTTACACAGGTTTTACTGTACATAATGAATGTTAATTTTCATATTTCCCAACCAAAATGTATGTTGTGGGCATTCAAAAGAATTCTCCCAGGAAATGGGTTACATATAAGCTTAAAGCTTATTGTCAGATCCTGAATATATTTACATTGTATATATTTGTCTACATGTAAATTATCTGAATAAAATATTGTTTAAACCAAAAGAACCATCTCATTGAGATGGTTCTTTTGATCACACAAAACTTATATTAAAACTGATAGATAAAAAAAATTACGCTCAAACTAGGTCAGTTGTCAGTTACTGTCAAAAGTATGAATACAGTAAGTAATGGTAGATCACATGGAAGCGAGATGGGATAACTGATATGACTGAAAAATTGTTGTAAGCTATGTTAAGCTAAAGGCAGACAAACAAACTAACAAACATATACTTTGGGGATTGTTTGAGTTTTGTTTTTTTTTTGGGGGTGGGGGGGAGGGGTTATAATTCAGTTTTTGTAGCAAGGTTAAATGATAATAAATTGAGAAAAGAAAAAACACACATCTTAAAACCCTGTTAAAAGAATTATGTGTGTAATATCAAGTGATAGCTCATAAATTTGATGGATGGGTGCATGTTTAACAAGTTTTTTATCGTCAGATACTTGCAAGATTTTTATCATGAAAACGTCTTTGAAATTGTGGAATAATTGGACTGTCTCCAAGGATCCATAGGCAAATATTTCAGATATTTATGAAAATTAATGAGCCAGTCTAAAACTTCAGCCATTTTGAATGAAGTGAATTTTGAAGAAAGTTTTATTGAAAGTTTGATCTTGAGCAGATGTTTATTGTTGATGCTTGATATGGGAGGCATTTTTAAAGTTTAGGAACATTGTTGTTATGAGTACACAAGAAATAGGTAAGTTTTTAGAAAGGAGTTGATGTAATTCTGTTGTTATTGAAAGGTCTAGATTTGTCTATTTTTGTCTTATCTTTTAGAATAAATCTTTAAAATGTGGACATTTGCAATGGAATAGATACACATAAAATTTTGCAGCAGACTACATTTTTAACTCTTAATTGCTAACAGTGACTTTTGTCGTCTGTTGATTACCTTATTCGAAAAAGTCTGCCACAATTCGAGAATTGAATCATGCCTCGGGTGTATATAAGGAGTGTTTCGGGTAGTACTATGTACCAAAAAGCTCCATTTTGTTAGCCAGAACTGGTGTATGGAAAATATTAGGTCTGTAGCATGTGTGTTCAACTCTATTAAAATGATTATTCTGATTATCCGAAAAGTTTAATCAGCAGAATGAAGGTTGTGTATTTTTCAATAAAATATTGCGAAAAAACATTAACTTAATTTATAACCGTTTTGTTTTGCTGCAATCACACTTGTTATTGTGTTAACATGGTCTATGTGACGCCAGCGTCACGTTATATAACGTCAGCATCACGTTATCACCCGCCTTATCAGAGTAGATCTTCGATGTACATCCATGGTCTAATTCCACAGAATTTTGTAGAATTGGCTGAGGCAGTTACGATTGTTGATAATATTTGCAAACAGTTTGGACTCAGATCAAGTCCATCTGAATCCAAACTGTTTGACACTCTGATATGTTCTAGAAAGAATTTTTTGAAAAAGTTAATATTGAAAAAAAGTCAGCAGACGACAACAAAAGCATGCAAAGAGTTAAATTTTCTTGAGATTTTTTATAGCAAATTAAGGTTTTATATTTTATGTGAATCATTTGTGGTATACAACAAATTTAACCCATTTTATACCATATTTTTCAACCAAACAGACCCACTATTAGCAACACTTTGGGAACAGTATAACTCTGTTAAGACATTTATTAGAGTAAAATTGAAGTTGCTTCCCTTACATCATACACACATTGCGCCACACGTACAATGATGTTTGTGCATAGATGAACAGGTTAGTTAAATGAGTATTCCCATAACATGTTTTGTCACATTTATACTAATAAAGGCCCAGATTGAGACGTATTCAATCCTATCTGCATGGGTTGTTTACCCTATATGAACTGATCAGTGAGTTCCAGTCACTCTATCCTGGCACATTAATATGGATTAAAAAAAGTGTGCATCCTGACCTTGAGTTACACTGTTATTTAAAGAGGGTATAAATTTTGAAAAATTAATGCACAAAATACGCCTAGACCAGAATTTTTTTATTGTATTAGTTGATTTACAGGATTTTTTTTCCAGGGGGGGGGGGGGGGGGGGGGGGGGGGGACGAAAAAGAAAAAGAAAAAAAGCTCTGAGGGGGGTTTGTAAATCAAAAATTCTGGCCTTATTACCTATTTTCTTGCTAGGTTGCATAATCCAAAGAAAGATTTCCAATGGTATGTTAAATGAAATCATCTTGAAGGATAGTAAATTCTAAATAATGAAAAAGAATAAAATGTCTGTTTGTTCAGATCTTTACCTGTAATTTTTATCTGATTGCTGTAAAAAGATCACATCAGGTAGCTGAGTAATAAAAATAGTTCTCCGAGATAAAAAGTAGTTCTGTGGAGAAATGTCCTAGATTATCTGATTTTTGGAGGAAAAACTACAGGAAAGCTCAACAAATTAATGCAAAAGGCATTCTGATCCTTGAGATGATAGCAATGATTCTTACCTGGCTAATGTTGACTTTGGTAAGCTAAAGAAAAAAGAATCAAGTCAATAGAAGCAAGAAAGTTATGGAACTAAATAAAGCTCTCATAAGATTCAAGATCAGGATTGATCCTAGCTTAACCCATTAAAGCCAAATGAAATTTCCCACTCTTATCAGTTATACCAGTCCATTTCTGTTTTAAGGATTGTCGAGTGGTATTTTTCATTTTTATTGAAATTTTAAAAGAAACTTCTGTAAGCAAACTGTGGAGAACCTGATCAGACGCCGCATTTTGCGGCGTCTGATCTGGTTTTGCACTGTTTGCAGATGTCCCACAAAAAGGATGCTAGGCTTATATTGGTTAAATTTAAGCCAGAACACCCACAATAGCCTAAGCTAAAAATTTGGATGCAATAGGGATCAAGCGTTGTGCACATGACTCCAGAAGGTTTTTGAAACTTAAACCTGAAAAAAAAAATGTTTTTTTTTTCTGTTTGCCGACCAATCCTATGCAATGCAATTGGCTGCAAGTCTTAATTGCCATCCTAAAAAAGACCTAAGATTTTGGTTCAAACTTCTTGAAAATTGGATGAAAATAAGAAACAGCTAACCAGCAACACTATTGGCTGTATTCGGAAACAAAAACTTTTTTCAGCCTAATGTATTTTATATGAAAATAAATATGCAAGATAAGAGAGATGAGATATTATTAAGAAAGATAGATAATGCTGGCTAAAAATATCCAGGGTTGAATAATGACTCACTTCAGAATACAGAATGGTTTTGTTTCTAAAACCAGTCTTTGATATATTCGATTAATTGATTGATTGATTGAAAAATTGTGCCATATATTCCCTACTCAAGGGGCTAGAAAGATGCATTATTGTCATATAGCATTTTGCATAAATACTAAAACTGGCATGTGAAAATACTATCAAAAGATTGAGTTGCAAAACCCTGGTTTTTTTCGTCTAGATTTTTTTTTATTGATTTTGTTTCGCTTAACTTACTATGAATTAACCCTTACCACGCTAATCCCTGATATAGCCTGTTTGGAAAACAGCGTAGATCAAGATCAGCTGGCTTCTCAGAAGCCAGCTGATCTTGATCTACACTGTTTTCCACTCTGCTTGTGAATACATGCTAATCACTGGAATCCTGCAAGGTAATTTGATAATGAAATGGGGAGGAGTGTAGTACATAAAAAAATTCCGGCATGATATGGGTTAGGAAAGTATTCTGACATCTGGGCCTCGATGCGAGAAAACCTGTCTACAGAGGTTTGCGAACAACAAAGGCGCAGACCAGCCTGCGCATAAGCGCAGTCTGATCAGCACCTTTGTTGTTTGCTTATTGGAAAGTATAATGTCTAGACATTCTACAAGCGAAATTTCAATGTTCTAGCTTGTCTCTGTAGCTGAGCAGGCTAATTTGAATATCACTTTGTCGGAAACCCCGAAGACAGGTTTTGTCGTGACACGGCCCATTTACCTGTGATTCAGCAGCTGAAATGTGATCATTTTGATTGTAATACCTGATAGTTTATCTCCCACACTTGATGAAATTGGTATAACTTTGTATGTTGTTGTCACTCAAACATTACAGAACCTTTGAAATGCCAAATTTTGAAGGGAAACCATTCACTCTTAGACAATGTTACATACAATGTTTCTAAGAGAAGTTGCTGTGATTTCTTTGTTTGGAAAGAGGTTAAGTTGCAGAAACTTTGAAATGCCAAATTTTGAAGAGAAATCATTCACTCTGAGACATTGTTACAACACTCTGCCAGGCTCTGTATCCACATAATGGTTTCTAAGAGAGGTTGCTGTGATTTCTTTGTTTGAAAAGAGGTAAAGTTACAGAACCTTTGAAATGTCAAATTTTGAAGAGAAATCATTCACTCTGAGACAATGTTACAACACTGCCAGGCTCTGTATCCACATAATGGTTTCTAAGAGGGGTTGCTGTGATTTCTTTGTTTGGAAAGAGGAAAAGTTGTGAAACTTGTACAAATTTGGTCATCACATCAAGTAATTGGTGTCAGATGTAAAATAGTAAAATAGTAAAAAAAAATAAAACTATAATTTATTTCATCAATATTTAACCCTTTAAGTTCCAAATGCAGATATCCAGCAATTCACATTGGGAAAAACTTCATATTTCATGTGAATCAACTGCTAGCAGACAATACCAAAACTTACCAAGTTCATAAAAATGGCAAAGAATTTTGAAAATGGCCTATGCTACAAATTTCAGGTAATGCTTTTTGATTTAAATGATTAATTATTTGTTCCCATTGGATTCAAATTTGTTTAGAAGTTTTGGACATTTAATGTAATCATGTTTTCATAGATATGTATGTACCAGCCTAACAATATTATTCTAAGAATATATTTTGATAACATTTTCCAATGGATCCAGGCCTACACCGTTTGCATTAAAGCAAAGAACCTCTTAATGCTGACACACACCCATAAAATGAAAATGAACCTGTCCAAATTACAACACAGACTATCATGGGGTAACCCTATATTCCATAGGCTATTTTTAGATCATGACATTATTTCTATTTTTAGACACTATTGAAAAAGTTTAATAAAAATTTAAAATTAAAAGTTTGAATACTTTTAAAATTATTATGGAAAATGGAGCATTTGCTCCAAAAGAGCAAATGCTCCATTTTTTCCATAATGTTTTTAAAATATGACATTTCAAAGGCACTAAAAGGTGTTATTATGGAGTAAAGGGTTAAACAAAGCCCCTCAATAAGTTGTCACACACCCATAAAATCAAAATGAACTAGTCCAAACTGCAACACAGAAGGGTGCACAAGACTATCATGGGTTAATTTGTAGAAGAAAACAAGAAAAAGAAGCAAATGTAAGATTTGAGGGAAGTTTATCAGATAAGGTAGGGTGGAAGAATTTGTAGATTAAATAAAAAAAACTGCTACTGGATCTTCTTAGATAAGAGAAGGAAATACAGAAATACAGTCCAGGTTGGAGGAGAAGGCACCTTCTATCAATAAACATTCAACAGCAGTTACACATCAAACCTTGTTGACATATATAAATATATACTCAACATTCATGCACTTTTTGAATGACGTCGCTAATGACGCTGAATCAACACAAAAATCGAAAATTAAGTCATTATCGCTAGTTTGAAGAGTGAAACAATGAGTAAACTGATAAATAGAATACCAGGTGAGTGTAATTTGATATCAAGTTTACCAGGCTTGGCTTTGAGAATGCATGTTGAATCCCTCGGCAAGCCTCGCAATGTCAACAAGAGTTCTCAAAGCCTTGCCTGGTAAACTTGATATCAAAAGACACTCACCTAGTATTCTTTATATCTCGGCAAGCCTCGCGATGTCAACAAGCGTTCTCAAAGCTTTGCCTGGCAAACTTGATATCAAAAGACACCTAGTATGCTCTATATCTCTGCAAGCCTCGCGATGTCAACAAGCGTTCCCAATGCCTTGCCTGGTAAACTTGATATCGAAAGACAGTCACCTAGTATTCTCTATATCTCGGCAAGCCTCGCGATGTCAACACACGTTCTGAAAGCCTTGCCTGGTAAACTTGATATCAAAAGACGCTCACATCTCGGCAAGCCTCACAATGTCAACAAGCGTTCTTTAGCCTTGCCTGGTAAACTTAATATCAAAACACACTCACCTAGTATTCTCTATATCTCTGCAAGCTTCGCATTGTCAACTAGTGTTCTCAAAGCCTTGCCTGGTAAACTTGATATCAAAAGACACGCACCTAGTAGCAAGCCTCGGAATGTCAACAAGCGTTCTCAAAGCCTTGTCTGGTAAACTTGATATCAAAAGACACTCACCTAGTATTCTCTATTTCTTCTGTACTAAGCCATCCAATGGTCTGTTGGAAATGGCAAAATCTGCATCTTTAAAAGTTGATATTTGCCCTCTAAGTTCTTGTACAAGCCCAGAATGTACCGTATATTGGCACCAACCAATCTAGTTGGCATCTGCATAAGTTTAAAGTGTTGAAGTTTGTGTTTAATTTTTTGGTACTGGTTCCTGCAATTTAAAAGTACATCCTGCTCTGACAAACTTAAGTGATGATGAACATTTTCAATTAGGCCAGAATTTTTTTATTAGTTGATTTACAAACCCTCATACTGTAATTTTCTGGAAAGAAGAAAGAAAAAAATATTATTTCAAAAATTATTTTTTTATTTTATCCGCTGACTCTGAATATTATTTGTTAATTTGAAAAAAATAATATATTTTTAAGGTTCTGTGTGTGAATTTTTGAGAATGACACTGTAAAAAGTGACTGTCCTGTCCAGATTTTTAGGAAAATGATAGAATATTTAAAGATTTAATACAGACCTTACTAGTTTACTGTTTTTTCTAGAGATATTATTTAAAAAAAAAAAAAAAAAAAAAAAGCTCTGAAAATGACCAGTTAACTGGTCATTTTCAGAGCTTTTTTTTATTTATTTTTTTCCGTCCCCTCGACCCTAAATCTGAAAGTTTTTTCATGTAAATCAACTAATGAAAAAATTCTGGCCTTACAACACCTTTTTGCATGCTCAGGCTCCCATTTCCCATGGATTGATAAATGCTAAATGGCAGTATTGTTTTATGTAACTCTTTAAGAATCTGAAAAAATAGTAACGGAAAGATAAAATTGGATTGGTTCACTTCTCGGTTATTTGGCACATCTGTAAAAAAAATAGATTTCTCATTTCTGGATTTTCTTTTGTATCAATTGTAGTTTTATGTTCCTTTGATTGATTTTAATGTTGAAAGGCACAAACATTTTTTGTGATAAAATATTAAGCATAAAAACTATTCACATGGATTATTGAGCGGATATTTAGATGACCTTGACCAATTGAAAAGGCAATGCAAAAAAGTGCATGCATGTCATAAAGAATAGTTAATGGAATTAGAAATAAATTAGAGCTGTGAATCAGAATGCTTGCCAATGGTGTTCTTAAGATTGGAAGCAATAATTTAGTGATCTAAATTTCAGATGAAAATTTATCATTATTTGAAAATGTTTAGATGTCATCGAGGGGTTCATTTGGGCATAGTTTATAGTTGACAATTTTATTTTTATTTTAGTTTGAGGTGATAGATGTAAGTGAGTCTTATGTGCAAGGGGATGAAGCAAAAGAATAGCTGATAGGGTTCAATCTCTCTAAATGTATTGCAATGGACCCCAACCCCCTACCTCACCCACCTGTCACCCTAAACACACTGTAACACACACTGCCAAGAACTTTCAGCTGATGAGGTGTTTCCCTTTGATATCAGAAGAATTACATTAAATTCTAGGTAGGATACAGATCAGCCAGGGATTCTCTGACTAGTTGACATGTAAAACTCTTTGTGCTGCCGGTAGTTTTTTGCAAGAGAAAGTTTGCTTGCATCCCATTCAGGTATCCCCCCATCCCCAAAGTAAACCTTTGTTGAGTGTCGAGTACCAGTATATTTTATTTAATATACATGTATATTCTAATTTATATGGGATTAATTGGTTCTGGGTCATCAAAAGAGAATGAGATAAAAAGATTAATGGAAAAAATTACATCTTTTATTAGTTCAATTAAAAGAAAATTAGCATAATATCTGGGCTCTTAATAAGCCAGTGACTGAAAATAAATATCTAAAATTTTCAACAACAAAGCAAATTAACTAAAATTGTGTTTCACTGTGGAAGTTGGAATGAGTAGAAAAAAATGCAGTACGTTGGTCCATGCCACACAAGTAAATTTGGAGCAAATTTAAACTTTGGATGTTCATTTTCTGGTTGTCTAGACTTTAAACTTTAGATAGGGGTTATTATGGCTACTGTAGTTTGTTTTTTGAAATGTCTGTTTCTAGGTATGAAACAAGTATACTGCAAATGCTCGGATCAGACTGCACATGCATGCATGTGTAGTCTGATCCGAGCATATGCAGTTCGCATGTCCCAGAATTTTATTTTTTTTTCGGATTTAGCGAACATCTCACCTGTAGCCCTCATTCTCAAAAGGATACCTGTTTTCTCATTTTCCCACCACCAATCATTAGTTACCCTGCAGATTTATCATTCTAGGTTTGTTTTATTTTAATGATGCTGAACTTGTGTGTTTTGAGGAATTTTGTACAGGTTTTATTATCGTATCTATGGAGAGGGTTCATCAGATGCCAAGATTACCTATTATTGCTGTTTTTATCCAGATTTTGATTTTGATTTTGTCCGCCAGTCGGACTGGCGTGGATCGAAGGATGTCCAGTTTTCCGAAGCCATGTTCCGATTGCAATCTCAGTTCAAATCTGAAATTTCAAGAACAAATATTTGGTGCATATTGAAAGTGCATTAGAGTTATTACTTGCAGAAAAGTGTGGAAATGCTATTGCAAGATTGCAGTTTTTGTAAAATGAGGTGATTAAGAATGGAAATTGTTTTGTTTTTTCGGTGGATGCCTCAATTAGAAGGAAAGATGAGACAAAGGATAGTCTCACCTGAGGAGTCTTAAGGAATTTGGTAATGGTGCTGTAATATGTGGAGTAAAAGTATACCGGATTATGATTTATCAAGAAAGCCTACTATCAGCTGATTCAAATTATTTTGTCACAGATTGTGATGTGTGTCATGTGACTTTTGTTAGTGATGCCAATTATTCTTCTGAAATTGAATGCTAGGCGGAATATGTCAATACACCATTTAGGGTTCTCTGTTCTTCAAATGATTAATAAGAAGAGTTTGAGTTTGAAATAGACATTAACCGTTGTTCTGCTGACAATGCCATATTCATCTTTGCTTAATCAATCTTTTGTGTATACTAGGGTAAAGTGAGGTAACTTCGGACACCAGGTAAATTTCAGACAGCGACCTCCTTGATTTCATATTTTGATTATTGGAATATAAAAATATTCAAATGTATGTCCGAATTTGATAAGTTAAATGGCTACGTAGACCCAGACAGTTTAAACAAGGCTGTGGACTTGCTCTTTGGTCTGGCTCTTGGCAATAACGCTAATGATAACCGGACCATGGTTTCGTCCATGCTAAGACTCTTCAGGGGATTTAACTGTTGTGGGTTGACTCTAATAGCCAAGTGACGTTTGGAGAGTATGTCCGAATTTATCTGATGTCCGAAGTAACCTGACTTTACCCTAAACTATTCTTCCATCTGGTTTGATACAATGCGCCTGGTCCATATCATTGTACATATCAGGGGTCCACAAGATAGAATTTCTTAAGTTTGTACTTGACATGTTCAGTCCCTGAATATTGCTTTTATCTTAGTCTGCTGATTACCTTTGCTAGTTCCAGGGGCAGATCCAGGATTTCTGGATACATGTAATTATGGTACTGGTTGGCAGAACAATGGTTCGCTGCATTTGCAGTATACAAAACAATATTTTATTGCATAGGCTCACCCAAAACATAAATCGTGTAACTGCATCAAATGCTGAAGTTTAAAAATAACTCCGGTTCCCAGAAACTAGAAAGTGTAATGGAGGAACGGGGTCACCATAGTTACCATGAAAAAACAGGAAACAAGTCTCCTAATCTAGGAATTGATCGTTGTAAGTCCCTTTATGATGAGTGGGACAGCCCAGCTTACTTCCCTTACCATTCTTACAAAAAGAACAAGGCCAAATCCGTAAGTATGCAAAATTTTGCATGTTTTTTGTCCTCTGCTGATTGTTTAAGATAAACGTTTTCAAAAAAAAAAAAATTAAGGAATACCATCAGATTGTTGAACAGTTTGGATCCAGATCAGACTCCACATTTTGTCTAGCCTGATCTGGGTTCAAATTGGTTGCAAAGGTAATCAGCAGCTCACAAAAGTTGTCGAAAGGAACTTGATAGATAAAAGTTTAGCACGAATAAGCAAGTATGGCTATTCAAGGTGAATTAGAAATTTTGAGTTATTTCCCTTACACCATATATTTAACCTTCGAACTGGCAATCACAACTGCAGCAAAGCGCTGGATGCATAGCAACCTCGGAATATTGTAGAAGACAGTGGGCTTAATTTGCAGGCTTGTCTTGGTTAGCAGTTAACTCAGTGCCTACTGAGTAATTTTGCATGCTTTTTTTGTCATCTGCTAATTTTTTTCAAAATCAACTTTTTCGAAAAATTCTTTCAGGAATACCATCAGAGTGTCAAACAGTTTGGATCCAGATCAGGCCCGACATTCTGTCGGGCCTGACCTGGGTCTTAACTGTTTGCAAAGGTTATCAGCAGACAACGCCAGTACCCTAACTACCCTTTTATGGCAATAGTGATCACAGGAAGCTACCTTTTCAATAGGTACAGCTCATTTTAGTTTCTAGAACTAGAAAAATCTTGTTGCCAATAAATAAAATGATTATTGAAAAATGTTTGAAACATTTTGAAAGATACCTTCTGAATAACTGAGACTAGATAGTTCAGATCTATGAAGTATCTTTGTCTAACTCAAGTAGACTAATTTGCTTACAGATTTAGAATGATTCAATATGGCAGAATGGTAAGATAGACAAGGGAGGTCCTGACCAGACTGCACAAATGTGCAGTCTGATCAGAACCTCACTTGTCAGAAAGTAGGTGATACATGTCTTTTTCATTTGCAATGGACAATTCATGTTTGCATGCAGGCAGCAAGCAGTGTATTCATGCACCTATGGGAAATTAATAATTTAATAAATAAATTGGAAACAAATCAAAACCACAGATATTATAGAGCCTATTCTGAGAAAAAATGAAGTTCTATAGATTACTGGTAAGCTAGCCCCAGAATATCCTTGCGGATAGAAACTGTACCCTTTTCTAACAGCCTGACATAATGAAGTCAGTGTTCTAAAGGAAATGTTGCGGAATATTATCTGTTAAATACAGGTTCCTGGAAATTTAGCGGAAGTGTCTCCAGATATAGGAGGAACCAATTCAAGCATTTGAGATCAGTCTGTCTGTGAAACGAGGTCTATAATTTTAAGTATTGAAGTGAATTGTCTCTTTACCAGCCAGTGTGGGCTGCTGATAACCCTTGCAAACAGTTTGCACCCAAATCAGGACAGACAAAATGTTGGGCCTTATTTTACCCTAAAACAAAAAATAACTTGGTGGACATCTCTTTCAAGGGTTGACAAATCCTGATGTTAACGAGAAAAAGAAATCAATTGTTTTGTTATATGACTTTTTAGGCTGTATTTTTAGAATTGAAATTAACTGTGGACAGGTAGACATGACTTTTGTCAAGGCTGTCTGACAGCTAAAAATAGTTTGGGGATTCCTGACATCAGATTTTTCACATACAAGAGAGCTAGATTTAGCAAGCAAAATCAAGCATGAACTTTTGTACAAAGCTGTTGCAAGTAGCTTCAGCCAATGAGAGAAGGACTTGCTAGCTGGCAGTCATATAACAAATTATGTTAATCTGTCTGCATGGGAATGATTCGTATAAAACATCAAGTCTAATTTTTTAAGCATGGAAAAATTTGAAAATGTCATCTGCTACACATTCTAGGTGGTGCTTTATGGGTTAACCCTTAAAGTGCCAATCACGACTGCAGCAGATGACATATTTTGCGACATCTTTCCAATTTTCGACAAAAATAAGGTATGATATTACAGGAGAATAGTCTGCCAGCAGACGATTCTCGTGAAATATCATGCATTATTGGTTATTTTTGAAAAAGCGGCAACATTTGAAGTTGTCGTCTGCTGAAAATTATAGGTGGCGCTGTAAGGGGTCAACCATTTTTGTCAGGGTTTTGGCAAATGTACAGTATTATGCAACAGTACATAATGTGCACTGCATTTGTAAACTTTTACTTCTGCTTTTTGGAAACTTTGACTTCCATTTTGGCCCTAATCTCTTATTACCAGTGTTTGCATTGTAAGATTTGGCAGATTTTATAACATTTCATGTTCAGATAATTAAACGTTTGAATGCTTTGTTTTTAGAATAGAATTTCTTTTTTTTTTTACATTATGTGTGATATTCTGATGAAGGCAAATAAACTGCCCATGATCATGCTGCTCGCAAAAGTTGGTCTGTCAAATTTGGGAACAATATGAATGAATTACACGAAAGAGAACAAAAATATTTGAAATTAACTCTACATGCTTGGTAATTTTGCATGCCTTTTTGTCATCTGCCGATCTTTTTTTAAAAATTAAAAATTTCCAAAAATCTTTCATGAAATCATACTGTTAGGTCCAAACTGGTTAAAAAGCTTAACTTATTAGAAGGCAACAATTTATGATAATAATTTCTGCAGTAATTGCCATGTTGTATGCAAAGTGTTACCTGATTTCTGACATTTTTTTGTGATAAGCTTGTATCATTTGGATGTTATCCAGGTCTTTTATTTTTTACCCATCTTTTATATCAAAAACATCTATAAGACTGATATAAAATTGGGGGAACTTTCGCTGTGAAGATGTTCTGTTGTTTGTTGGTAAGATAGAACTCAGAATAGACAGGTGCAGGATTTGATAGCACCATGCTGTCAATCAAGCAGGCCTTAAATCAGATTTTTAAGTGCTAATCAAGTAGGGTTAAGAGTTTGGCTGCTGCAGGTAGAACCAACGGCATGTTTTCGTAAAGTCCCAATTTGTGATGTTATAATGCTAATATTCTTTTGAAATAGCAAGAGACAGCAGGCTGTGATTTTGAGGAGTCTGTGTAGATGTACAAAATCATTCGTGCCTGGCTAGTACAGGTGGAGATATCTGGGAATGACAAGAAAACAGAAGATATGGAGAAATTTTAGAGTTACCACACAGCACAACAACATCTGCTATGATTTATAATTAATCAGAAAAAAAAGGCAAAAGAAACAATATTTGGAATACAGCAGAACGAGTTTGATTTGAGTCTGTTCATGAGATATTGAGAATACAACATCCCTCACCCCACCAATTGCCCTTGAAATCATACCTTATGCATTCCCCTTTGAGGCAAATTATGCTTTATCTTTCAAGTGATTCGTTTGACAGCATACTTTTTTTTTTACATTTTCATGTTCTGAAGTATCATGCAAATCCAACAAACTTATATATTGAGCTTTGGTTGAATTCTGTATAAAAAAATGGAAAAATTAAAAAAAAATGTAAAAGTTCAAAAATCTGATATTAAGAATTTATACAAATATAAAAAATTAGATTTAAGGTTATTGGCATTGATATTAATCTCATTTTGACTGCAAGTTGTGACAAAAAGGCCCAGTAATAAAGGCCCAGCTATGCAATGCAGATCTGGGCCTTTTTTTATTGCCTGCAGATATACAGAGAACATTCAGCAAGTCTAAAATAAAAGGTGAGTCCAAAATAAAGGCGTTATCAAAAATACACAATTGAGGAGGTGGATGAAAGTCGTTATTTCGGAAAGGTGTTTTCTTGTGGTGGAGCCAGTATCAAACCACCTGCATCTTTGATCTAAATGAGAAAATATTTATAAATTCTATGTTGGAAGATAATTTGGCAAATGGTTATGAAATTCTGTTGAAAGGTGAATGGTGTCTGCTGCTATATTACAAGTTTGAATATTTCTGAGCTTCTTTAGAATCACCAATGTTTTGGAATGCTGCAAACCCAAGATCTTAATAGACTAAAAGCATGACTGAATTCATATTCCTTAGAGATTAACTGTGATAAAAGATAAATCACATGTGCATTGTTCTTATTCCCACCGAATGCAATCTTTGAGTTTTGGAATACACATGCAGGCCTTTAGTTAACCCTTTACTCCATAATCATAGCGCCTTTTGATGCCTTTGAAATACAATGTTTCTGAAATATTATGGAAAATAGAGCATTTGCTCATTAATTTAATGCTTCACTTTCCATAATATTTTCAAAAGTGTTCAAAATTCTTCTTGAATTTTTTTTCAATGTTGACTAAAAATAGAAAATGATGTCTCGTCTAAAAATAGCCTATGGAGTAAAGGGTTAAGAGTGTGTACCAAAAATTTAATTTCTTATTTCTCATTCAAAATATATGTTAAAATTGATTGGTAAGAAAATATTTACAATTTTACGCTAATATAAAAAGTTTTGTTTATCTAAACCTGTAAATACACCTTGATCATCTCACATTGCAAGGCTCAGTGATGTCATTCATGAAGCTGTGATTTGGGGTTCGCTGTGCTGTGGGTTGGTCTGTGATTGTAGTATTTCCTGGTCATACTCACTTCCTTTTCAGGGGAACGTGTAGTGGAGGCACAAGTGAAATGAATCAAGCTTTAGATATCAGCTGTATTCATGATACGATTTTTTTGTAGAATGTGAAGGCACACATTTAACAACTAATTGTCTCCAGCATGCAGTGAAAGCTCTTTGAGGGGGTAGGGGAGGGGAAGTTAAGAAGAACAATATTCACATTGAGCTACAGACAAAACAAAGGTTTTAATGGCAAATGGTAGCTTAATGATGGTCAAAAGTATAGCAGAATGCTCCAATGGGAGCATTCTGCTATACTTTTGACCTGCATTAAGAGATATCGTTCTTGAAAATCAATTTTGGTCTTCTTTTGGGTGGCCGCTTAAGACAGGTTTTACTGTATCCTAAATTGTTCTGATAGTTCTTGTATCACCTGACAAGGCTCATGAAACCCCCGGGCATGAAACATCAACTATGAAACATACTGATACAAAATGTGTTCTGAAAGATTTCAAAATTTCTTCGCCTGATAAGATTGAACAGTTACCTCTTCAACCTGAGTTAAAACAGCCATAAAAATATTTTCAATATCAATTTGATGAGTTTTCTTAAATATATGCAATTGTCAGTAATCTTGCTCTCTCCTCAGCCTATGTAAAGTGTTTTGATATGACTGAACATTTTTGAAAGCCATTGACATTAAACAAACAAAGAACATAGCAATAGTTTACTTACTAACTGCTTTCTTATAAAAACTTTTTTATTAAATCATTAAAATGACCACATTTTTATTATACTTATACCCTTGGACCATTCTTTCAAATGTAGTTCACGCTGTGTAGTTCTTGTGCATCTAAAATAATAGTTGGTTTATAAAACACGGCCGCTGTAGGGAGAGCAGTGGCTCAGTGGTATAGTGCTTGACTGGAGACCGAGGGGTTGCGGGTTTGAGCCTCACCTGCCTCAGTGCGTTGTGTCCCTGGGCAAGACACATTAATCCTTGCTCAGTACCGGTTCAACCCAGGAAGACACATCCCAACATTACTGAAAAAGTGTTTACTGGGACATAAAGAATCAAGTCAAACTTACAAAGCTTAGCTGCCAATTGTGATCCGCCCTGTTTGTGAAAGCCAATGCTTGTTCTTTATAGGGGACTGCACCCAGTTGTATGATAATTTTGAAGATAAATTCCTTGTTGGCAGATTTATTTTACTCCAGAATCTTTTTTTTTTATGGCGTGTGTACATGTATTTAGATCTTTATTGTCAAAATTTAAAGCTTGGCTCTATGCCCTATTTTTGATAGGTTCTATGGCAGAAAATCTCAGTTCTGACTTGAAAAAACAAGTTTGACGTCAGTCAGAGGAGATATAAAGAAGTTTTATGTGAATAAATATTGCATCCTTTTATAATTACTGAAAAATCAGCTTTATCAAGCTCCATCAGCTAGATAAAGAAAAATGATACAGAGCAAAAATAATGGTATAAGTTTGATAAAAAAAGCAAAAGAAATAAACTTGATAAGTATCTTCTTTCTTTCAGATATATTTTTATTCTTCATTTTTTTTTTCTTTTAACAAATCTGTGCACAAACTGTTTGCAAGGTTTATCAACTGACAACAAACGCAGTGGCGGATCTAGATGGGGTTCGTGGGGGTTGGCACGAACCCACTTCCCGGCCCCCGTTTTTTTTAAATATCCCATGAAAATGAAATCATTTGATCTCACTATCCTATGAAAATCCCATGAAAATGAAATAATTTTGGTCTCACTATCCAATGAAAATGAAATAATTTGGTCTCAGTGAGACCAAATTATTTCATTTTCATGGGATTTTCATAGGATAGTGAGACCAAATTATATCATTTGCTTGGGATATTTAATAAAAATAGATATATTCAGCAAAGCGAACCCCCACACCTTTATACATATGAACCTCCCTTCCAGAAATCCTGGATCCGCCCATGATAGGTCACTAGCAGCGAAAGAGCTAAAAGTGTATCAGCTTAGCAACCTAAAAATTACCAGAAATTGCCTGGTAGTCATCAGCCTTAGAACACCAGGACACATGGATTTGGTTTTCACAAGTTTTCATAGTAAATATATCTTACTCTTCTTTGAAGTGATTAACTGATGAAAGAAAATCTCCAGTGGTGGGGTTTCACAACATGTGGAGATTCCTGAAAAATATGGAAAGCCAGATCATTACCCCAGTCCAGTTCAAGTGATTAAGTATTTCCTGATTGTTTGATATATATATTCTATCTACAAGAGCAGAACCCATCTTTATCAAACATGAAACTCAGTCTTTGGTAAACTTTGAATGCTCTTAAAGCTACCAGTGAAAGTCTCTGGTAAACTTTGTATGCTCTAAAAGCTACCAGTCACTTGTCTCTTTGGTAAGCTTTGTATGCTCTTAAAGCTACCAGTGACTTGTCTCTTTGGTAAGCTACCAGTGAATTGTCTCTTTGGTAAACTTTGAATGCTCGTAAAGCTACCAGTGACTTGTCACTTTGGTAAACTTTGTATGCTCTTAAAGCTTCCAGTGACTTGTCTGTCAGACAAGTCACTGGTGGCTTTCAGAGCAAACAAAGTTAACCAAACAGGGGTATAGCTGTTACCCATATCATGCTTATCAAAAAAGTAAATGTGTCTGAAAAGGCAATTTTGGTCTTTAAGTTCATGCAGTTTTGTGGGTGAATGAATAATTCTTTTTATGCTATGTCAATGAAAAAGTGAAGAAAGTTTTTTTTTCAGATCTTATAAAGCTGGTGCTCCCTCTAATTGTCCACTCTCTTTTTTATAAATCTGTAAACATATTCTGCAGCTACTCACGGTAATTAGAGCCATTTTTAACAATCTTGGCAAAAAGATCTTTCCAAGTGTGTTAGATGACGGCAGGTAATTTCATTAAGAACTATAAAGATCTACAAGGTATTAGAGTGGCAGTAGGTAGATTCGTACAGTTTTGCAAGTAATCTAATCATAACTTGCTTACCTTTTTAACTAGCCTTTTCATCTGTCGTAACCAAGAAAATACACATGTCTCGTTTATTATGCTGACCTAGTTTCGTTTTCAGCTTTTCCAGTTAGCTAGGGAGCTATCATTATTTAACTGGTGGAAAATTGGAAAAATTTGAACATGACAGTATGCAGATTCGTACACCTTTTTATCTGACTTTACACGCAAATCGGAGATGAAATAATATAAAATACATAAAAATCAACCAATTTTACTCTAAAATGCTGAATTTAATGGTTATGGCCGTAACGTCTCGAGCAGTCAACCCAAATTGAAATAATTAGGTCTCCCTCTAAATTGTTGTTGTTGTTGCAAAGGGAAATAATCACTCAATGACAGCTGCGACCAGTGGTCAGCAGATCGATAAAAATTGTACAGAAATAAGCAAAGGGGCAGAAATGTAAGTACCTGAAATACAAAATAGGATTATTTTCTTACCATCTGGTGCTTAAATAAGCTTTGTATTGGTTGTGGATTCTGAATATGTACAAAAACGGTTTACGATTCAGCACAATGTCTGTTTCGGTGGCTCGAAAAAGTCGTCTGCAAAGCTCTCGCGCTGACAAGCACGCGCAAATCAGCACTGAAAATGATTGACAGAAATGCTTGATTGATTGCTGGTGTAATTAATGGGCTTTTAATTAGCATACTAATGGCAGCAGAGGGCTAGAACTGCCGAGTGTACGAATCTGTCTACTGTACGAATCTATCTACTGTCACTCTACCTTCATCCCTGACATAACAAATAAATATATTTTCAGAGTTTTCCCTTAAATAAGGATTAGGCTTGGATTAAATGGGCCTCGTTGCGAGAAAACCTGTCTTCGGTGGTTTGCGAACAACAAAGGCGCAGACCAGCCTGCGCATATGCGCAGTCTGATCAGCGCCTTTGTTATTCACGTTTTGTAAAGTACCATTCTACAAGCGAAATTTCATTTTCCTAGCTAGTCTCTGTAGCTGAGCAGGCTGGTTTGAATCTCACTTTGTCGGAAACCTCAAAGACAGGTTTTGTCGCCACGAGGCCCAAATGGTATGTAATCAGAGGAAAAGCTTAAAACATCTGTTTCGGAAAGGTCAATGCACTGAAGGTAAAAACTCGATTGGATTTTGTCAGCAAATAGTAACTGTCTGGATCAGGCTTTGCATTAGGACAGTCTGATCAAGACATTCCTGTTTGCACACATAATGTCACTGTGGAGTCCTCTCTCAGCTTTAGATCTAGAGTTTAGACGGGGATTTTCCCCATTTTCCAAGCAGCTTGTCAAGATAAGTTCTAAAGCTCATCTTGTTGCTTTTGTCTATAACTTGGGAGTTAATTACCATTATGCTAATTGAAATGATTTTGGTTAAGAAGGGTTGTGTCACCCAACTATTTGCATTATGTCTATCATTTGTCATTTACAAGATTTAGTGGAGTGTGGGAAATATGTTGTTACTCATTCATTGGCCATGGAAACAATATTATTATACCCCAAGATATGGGGTAAGCTAAAATCAACTTGTCAGTTGGTGGGTTGGTCAGTGTGAACTTGTGTCTCAAACTTCTTTACCTTTAACTTGGTACATTACATAATCATCACAATAAAATAAAAGTGTACGTGCAATATAAATTCTGTCCAGATTGTTCAAGGTGTTCATGAGTTACGTGCCCATGGACTTTGACATAATTTTTATATTTGCATATTTGACATATAGCACTTTTGTTGGTAACTTCTCACAAATTTCTATGAGTCCAAATGAAACCTGGTCATCATGATGAGAAGGTGAGCATCATTTTTGTCCAGTTTGTTCTAGGTATTTATGAGTTATGTACCCTTGGACTTAGGTTTAGCTGAGGCATTCATATGAGTACTTGGACTGAGTCAGTTGGTGTTACTGGGGAGGGGATGGGGTTCAGTTTATAAAAAGAACTTTTGTAAAGTGATCATGTTTTTCATTGTGAAACATCAAAAGAAACTATAAAATCACAAGTCAAAATATTTATGTGAAAAATTACATAGAGTGACCAAAGGACAGACAAGGTTTTTGAACCAATATATACTCATGTCCAATGAAGACGCACCACCTACAAAAATGACTATATATTTTTAACGACATAACATTTTATTTTTGCAATTGTGTCTTATAGTACTGTAGCAATTATGTAAGTTACTGATAGGTCTTTTACACCGAATGATCACTGATGACACATGCTGGAACCATTTAACAAAACAACCGTCAAAACAGAAAGTCACAGAACCAGCAAACGAATGTGTCAGAATTTTCAAAAGCATTATTCCCGCATTTTTCTTTTAGAAATTGCAAAGAATCTCCAAATTGATAGCCAGGAGTAGTCATCTTGCCTTGAAAGCGGCTATAACGTCACGATTTGACGTCGCTAGCATAATTTTGACTAAGCGTAAAATCGAGACATTCAAGGACTCGTTCTTTTACTGATGCAAAATTACGACAAGGTCGTAGCAAGAAGATTTCTTGCTCGTGTAGCGGGTCGTTAACATCAAGGGAGCGTAGGTATCAACGTTTCTTTGATAAACGTCAATCTCTAAAAGCTCGTATACACAAACCTAAGTGTATCTGTGTTGAACTTAATGTTAGATTATACTCGTACTAACAGATGAACACAAATTTTAGAAGATTTAAAACGCTAGCGTTGCAAACATTGGCTGGCGACGCGCTCAAAGTTGACGTCAATGATGCAACGTCAAATTTCTAGAGGATTTGTATGACATTTTGCATGTGTGTGAGTTTGCACGACGGAAATAAGCATTGTGTAGAACACTAGGACTGTAGAAATCGAAATCAAACATTTTACGTCAAGTTTTGTTGGACCACTCCATATTTAAGCTTACATAGTGACATTGTTCGCCTTAGTGTAGCGTTAGCTGTTGCGTCACAACTGCCAAACATGTGGCGAAATGACGGGGGATCTACTGGCAAACAGAAACAATTTAAACGAGATTTTGGGGTCTTTTTGTATACGCCAAAAATGCGATTAACGCAATTTTGAGGCTGACGTTACGTCATGTGGTAACGGAGTGACTGGAATTGAAATTTTTGTGCAAAAACATCGCATTTGTCCTAATTAATAATTATGAATAACTCGTTTTTGCACAGCTTTGGATAGGCCTCAAATATGCGCATCGGAACAGTGGTGCTTTTTCATTGGACATGAGTATATTAAACAAATAACAAGATGCTGACTCATCAGTTGATTTATGCTTAGTCAGCTTTTCTTCTATTCTGTGACAACCATGAGAGTTGAAGAGGTCTTTGATGGAACATACCATATAACCACATAAGACATATAAATGTTAAGGCCAGATTTTTTTTATTAGTTGATTTACGGGATTTTTTTTTCAGATCTAGGGTCGGGGGGGGGGGGGGGGGGGGGGGGGTCTGGTGTTTGTGTCTACTGGTGTCTATTTCTGCATCTTAATTGTGTGTTGGTAGTTGGGGGGGGGGGGGGTGACTGGTCATTTTCAGAGCTTTTTTTTTTTTTTTTTTTTTAATATCTCCAGTAAAACTAGTAAGGTAATCTTTAAATATTTCATTTTCCTAAAAATCTGGACAGGACGATCACTTTTAACAGTGTCACTCTCAAAAATGCAAAGACAGAACCTCAAAAAAATATTATTTTTTTTCACCCAAACAATTAATATTTAGAATCTGCAGATAGAATAATTTTTTTTTTTAGAAATTAAATTTTATTTTTTCCTACTTTCCGGAAAATTACAGTAGGAGGGTTCGTAAATCAACTAATAAAAAAATTCTTGCCTAAACGTACCATTGCTATTTGACAAGCAAATACAGTAATATATCTTCGATTTAATCGAAGATATTTTACTGTATTTGGTTGTCACTAACCCCGCTTTGCTGAATATTCTCAGCTCATACATGATTGTATGTAACCAGAGACATGTTTTCTTGGGATGCGGCCTGGATTAAGTCTGTACTTAATTGGTCTTGTTTAAGACTATTGTGATAAATCTGGATATAAAGCTTCAGACGCCTTTAAAATACCAAATCAGAGAAATGTGTTCTTTGCAAAAGCTAAGAAGTCTGAAATTTGTCCAAGATAAATTATTTATGGAGAAATGTAACACCTAAGCAATGTATTTTTTTTTTGCAGACCCGAGTGTTCAAATATCCTGTTCTGATGAAATACTTAACTCCTGTCCTATACTCAGGGGACAAAAATTCCACTCGTCCGCTAGTAATTACGAGTGAAATCTAGAAAGGACGAGTAATTCTTCCCAAAGCACTCGTCCTACAGGATGAGTGCTTTGGGAAGAATTACTCGAGGAATACTCCCTTATGTTCTTAATTGCATACGCTTTTAAAGGACAAGTGCTTGTGTTTGCAGGACAAGTGAAGATTGTAAGTCACTCGTTCTGTAGGACAAGTGCAATATTGAAATATTTTTGTCCCCTGCCTATACTGAATAAATTTAAAGGGATTTCTAGCCAGTGCAGTCATATAATGGAGAGGAGGTTGATATTTCAAGAGCAATTTATTCGGCTGATTTTAACCAAATTTACATGGGTATAACTTTTGGGGCATGATGTTCAGATTATTATTGGTGACCTTGACCAAATTTTCAAGGTCACTCTTGCACATAAGCAGGTATGTTTCCCTTTATGATATTATAGATTCAAAGGTGGATGGCAAAACAGTGTGGATCCAATTCCAGAAATTTATGCCAGAAATCCTTAATTTGAGCAAAAGACCATTTCAGGATGATATTAACATAAAGCGTTCAAGGTTGTAGCCAGCATAAATAGGTCAGATGTCAATCAGTCAGTTTCTTAGGAGGATTTGTTCACCCTAAGAACTTCTCAATGAAACTGGTTCTATATTTTTCATTTTACATTATTTGTAAAACTGTCAGTATATTCCGCTTGTCATTCAGAGATTTGTTTATCTTGTCCTGACTACCTATTATGCATATTGAACCAGTAGGACTGTACCAGCCATGTCGATGGGAAATCTTTTTTGCCATGTACAGTAAAACATGTATAAAACTGACATTTAAAAATAGACAAAACAAACATCTTAATGACAAATGGTAGCTTAATGAAGGTCGAAATTATTGCAGAATGCTCCCCTTGGAGCATTCTGCAATATTTTTGACCTGCATAAAGGGATAATTGGTATTGAAAACCAATTTTCTGTCTTTTTGAGAGTGGCCGTTTTACACAGGTTTTACTGTATCTTATACATGTAACAGCACAGCAAATATGTACATCAGCCTGCTCACCATGATCTGTACCATAATGCTCCAAATTTCCTGGAAAGTATAATAGCTATACAGTAAAACCTGTCTTAAGCTGCCACTCAAAATAGACAAAACAAAGATCTTAATGACAAATGGTAGCTTAATGAAGGTCAAAAGTATTGCAGAATGCTCCCCTTTGAGCATTCTGCAATACTTTTGACCTGCATCAAGCGATAATTGGTCTTGAAAAGTTGTGTCAATTTTCGGTCTTTTTGAGAGTGGCCGTTTTACACAGGTTTTACTGTATCTTATACATGTAACAGCAAATATGTAAATCAGCCTGCTCACCATGATCCGCACCATTGCTCCAAGTTTCCTGGAATTTAGTATAATAGCTTTACTTTACTTCACAAAATTTCCAAGATTCAAGCTAGTCTTTGTAGCTGGGCAGGCTGATTTTAATCATACCTGGTCACAAGCCTCGAAGACATGTGCCAATATTTATTCAGAGTATTAGCCTTGAATTTGTTCAGACAAAAAGGTCTGTCGGAAGACTTATTTTCTTCTGTACCAAATATGGATTCTGTAATTCTATGCACTCAGCATTGCGGACAGTTTAACAATTTTAAATTTGACTATTGGTGAGATAGGAAAAAAAATTGTTGCGATATAGAAAGGCAAATAGTTTAAAATATATTACATGTAGCATTGTGGGTAATTTCCGAGAGTTTGATCAGGCCTATCTATCTGTCTAAATAATACTATTCTCCCATGCATTGGACGTTTCTATGTATTGACCACATCCAGGAATGTCATTTCTTCTGTGATTTGGTTGTGAACTTGTGATGCTATATAGGTTCAAGGAGGCTTTTGAATACCAGTGCAATCATTCTGTGGTTCTGGTGACATATTCTACTTATTTCTGTCATTCCGAAGATGGGAGGAACGAGATATGAGACACGTCTATTAAAGAAAATGGCACTTTTGGAATTACAGATTTTTTGTTGTGATTAAACTACAGCGGCAGTTTTAGGATAAATCTTATCTATTGTATTCAGTTGTTCGGTTTGACCAGTAAAAGACTATTATAAAGTTTGTTCTAGTAATGAGTTGTCTGGATTTCGCAGAAGCAGGAAAATGCAGCCATTTCTTGGAAATGTCTAGAGTGTTAATAGAAGTTCCACTGTTGGATTAAAGTTTCTATGATATTTAAGTGTAATTCTTCTCAATACATCGGTGGTCCAGGAGTGAACTCATTCGGTGAAAATAAGGTGTGAATTGTTTAATTTCTTAAACCTTTACTCCATAATAACGCCTAAGATCATGTATTTGAAAACATTATGGAAAATGGAGCATTTGCTTTTGGAGCAAAATGCTCCATTTTCCATAATATTTTCAAAAGTATTCAAAACTTAACTTTTTCTCAAAAATTTTTCATGTTCAACTATAGAAAAAATGATGTCATGATCTAAAAATAGCCTATGGAGTAAAGGGTTAAAGGGGACAGCAACCCTAATAACAAGTATGTTTTATCAGAAAGAGCTCTACGAACCATGAATTTTGATACAAGTATCATCAAAATTGGTTGAAAATGGGCAAGTTATGGCCATTTAAAGAATTTGTTATGGCCACCATTTAGCCGCCATTTAGAATATTTAATTAGTTTTCAGAATTTTTTCAACTGCTTAATTTTTGGTTATCACTACTATCACATCACTGTGTTTCAGCAGATATGTAGCTTTATACACAAGGAAAATGTTTCATTAAAGATTAATGCAAATAATCCATTTGTTTGTCTTTTATTTTGATTACGCATATTTAATTAGGCTGAGTGATGTCACTAATCCTATAATATGGCCGCTTCCATTACAGTCAATTTCCAAATATTCAAACGCCCACAACTTCCACATTTTTCAACCGATTTAGATGAAACTGGTATCAAAATTCATGTTTTATTAAGATATATCAAATAAAACATAGTAATCATCAGAGTTGCCGTCCCCTTTAAAGCTGACTGATATCATCTCTTACAAATCTTTGAATAAGTTTTAGGGTTGCTGGTATTAACATGAATTCAGATTAAATTCTTATCATAATTGGAAAAAAATGACCAAATTTTCACAGTATATAAAGTCTAATGAAATCTGAAATATGTAGTGCCCTAGCATGCAATGAGTTAATTCCAAAACAGTTTTGGACAAAACAAATCTCTATAGATCATTATCAACAGTTTCAAATAACTCAAGATTTTGAAAATGTGTCTCTTTCTGATTTCTCTAGTGATTGAATCAATAGTCCTGAATGGAAACTCTCTAGCGTTGAAGCTTCAGTGCAAACAGAATGTGAAGTTCTCCACTTTTCCAAATCAATGTTATAGTTCTGTATCATGATAGTTATTGTAAAGCCCAAAATATGTGTGTTTGTGCCAAAGGGCATATGTTTGCTAAAAAAACTTGCTTCATTTTGATAAATGTTTCCTTACTAGCTCCCTGAGGCTGCATGTGCACTTTTTTTTGCATTCAAACATCTTTTGTTTGCTTATATCCTATAAACACAAATAATTAAAGATTTGTGGTTCAAATAATTTTTTGACTCAAAAATCAATTCTGCAAAGAAAATTAGCAAAATATAATTACTTCCCTTTAAAAGCGATTTAATTAATTTCATATTTGTATCAAATTTTGGGATATTTATAATTAAACGCTACACTTGTAAGTGTATACAAGGAGAAAAAATAAAAATAAAATATTTACAGGGAAGTAACTAAATTGCCCAAATCAGGCATTATAGTAGGTTACTTCCCTTTTTGTGTTCTGAATAGTTCAGCATGCTTCTGCATAAAAGATAGTTGAGCCTGGCAGAATTTATATTATTACAGGTCATGTCAGAAACAGATACAGATCTTTCACCTTGAGAACATCTTGTTTAACCTAAGAAATTGCTCTAATCATACCTTCATAATCAGGTAAAACATGCCAATACAAGTGGAATGCTATTTCAAGGCTTCAGTTCACTCAAGGCTTCAGATAAGAGAAGGCGGAAATTCAGAATATGAGCACTGGAAAGAACCATCTCGATGAGAGTGATGGAGACCGATTCTTTTAGGTGTCCAAAAATATGTGTAGTTGAGAAAAAAAAGATTCGGCTGATAGATAAGAAAATAATCACAAGTTTATAATTGTGACTTTCATTTCACTTCAATATTTTTTGTTTTTTGTTTTCTAAGCTAAACAGAGATTAAAAAAAGTAAGTAAGGGTGCAAAGATCAGGAATCGATACAATCAAGTACCACACCTGACCCAGGATACCAATGGGAAAGTGACAAACTCACAGCAGACACCACAAACGAGAGCCAAGAGGTCAGCTCTTTCCCAGCAGGTGACCACAAAGCACATATAAACAGACCCGCACAAAGACATAGCAAACACAAGACAGAACAAAAACATAAAAGATCCACAAAAGAAGTACCGCCTTGGAACGGTCAGTAAAATATTTTACTGGTGGGCTTAAACCGGTTTAACGGCGCCAACCTCACCCTTATTTCAGATGTGGATCAAGACACATAAATATTTGGTTTGCATGAAAGACCCCTAACTTATCAATGCATCATCAAGTATGACCTAAAATATTGCCGCAATCTCAAATCACAGACTAACATAGGAAGGGACACCAGAACATCTACAATTTTAGACATAAATAAAAAAGCATGAAAACAAATTAAAGTAAAGCAACCGGCTGTCTCTTTCCCCAGTTTTATAGTGGAACTCCATAAATGCACTTAATGGCAAACAGTGAAGACCCATATGGGTCTACTCTGTTTGCTACATTTGGTTGCAAAATGGAGGCGTTCAATTTTTAAGTTGAGTTTGGCAGGGCAATGAAGTGTCCAAATATTAAGGGTAATTTGGTAAGTTCAAAATAATCACTATTAACATATATTGGAGATGGGTTCCAAGAGAGAATTATCAGAGATAGAATTATTAAAGATCACAAAGCCACCAGTTAAATCATAGAGGATTATTCAAAGATTACAAAGCCAGTGTTTCCATGGAGAATAATACTTCTTTGAGGTTACCTGGAATATGGATTACAGGAACACCAAAGCAGTAATCCAAACAAAATTTGATAAAGATCTTAACACAGCAACAGAGTGTGCCATACCAGAGCCATTGATGCCAATCTAGAGACCTTTCGAGATAACCTTTTTACTCAGCTAAATTGGCCTGGGAATCAAAGATCTAAACCTTTCCTTCAATGCAAATAGACTGAACTGAAGCATCTATTCAATCAAGAATGCCCTTAAATATTGATCTACAAAGACATGATTGTAATGGTGATGAAAACAATTTAACTACACCAAATGCAGCAGATAGCTTACCAGAAAACATAACTTGCTTAAACTCTCCAGTAAAAGTATTTTTACTGACCGTTCCAAGGCGGTGCTTCTTTTGTGGATCGTTTTTGTTAGTTATGCTTCATGCTGGTGTGTATTGTAATGTCGTGTCTGTTCTTTGTAGCCATGTGGTCACCTGCTGGGAAAGAGCTGACCTCTTGGCTCTAGTTTGTGGTGTCTAACTGTGAGTTTGTCACTTTCCCATTGGTATCCTGGGTCATGCCTGGTACTTGATTGTATCCATTCCTGATCTTTGCACCCTTACTTACTTTTATAAGTTTGCAACACTTCATTTTATTGACAAGATAGAAAAATATAAGAAGTTACAAAAAACATATTTTAATGATCTTCATCTGATTCTGTAATCCTCAAATATTTTTATCTCCGTTTTTGGTCAAGATATCTTTTGTTTAACAAAATTTCTTTCTTGTGAGAACAAACGTCCTGTGTGGTTCATCAAGATAAGATATGTTTAGAATTGTTGAAAAGTTAAATATTCATTTCATGCAATTTAATTCAACTTCAAAGAGGGCTTTGAATATTGAGACAGGAAAATAAGTTTGCATGTTCTTAGTTTTTATGCTGTTCAATAACCAAATGAGCTGTGGCATGAGATTTCCAACAATTTTGTATGTGCGACCAGCAAAGGCTCAGACCAGCCTGCGCATATGCACAGACTGATCAGAGCCTTTGCTTGTCACTTGAATATTCTATATGTGTAAAGCTACTGACTGAACAGCATTTGGAGTTTCTAAGCTTAAAAGGAGGCTGCACAGGCTTGTCTGAGTCTACACTTGTCAAAATACCACATTGTTGGAAATCATGTGTCACGGCTCAAATAAGCTGTGTCTTCTGAAAATAGCTTTAATATGCCGACTAGAAAGTTCTAACAATTTGAGCTTTTATTTTGATTCTGCAGAATTTCATTTGGCCTCTAAATCTAAGTGTTCATGTCTGATCTGGGTCTGCACTGGTTGTTACAGCCTTTTTGATAGGTGAATAATGTTCTTAATTTCAAAACATTTGCCAGACTTCTGTGAGAATGTTGTCATGTTGTGATCTTTGCTGCCTCTTGGACCAGGTTCCGATTATGGAAGTATTTCTAAAGAATTCTTATAAAGTGATAATGTTCTTCTGAGGTCATTGATATCCATGAGTGTGTAGGTATTGTTAATTGCACTTTGTCAGGAAAATAAAATGGGTTAAAGTCTAGCAGGTCAATTGGGAGCTTCTTTTTTTCAACATTAGGTTAAACAGGTCATTTTTTTTTCTCTTTGTTTCCCAACAATGTCAAAGTATTTCCACTCAATTATTGCATGATCCTTATATCCAAAAGATATGAATAGAAGAGCATCTAAGATACAATTTACTAGCAAAATTTAATTGGCGAGGTTGTACACCTTGACTGTAAAAATTCTAAAAATAAAAATGAAACAGACACAAGAAAAGGCTCAGCCCAACCTGATCTGAGCCAGTACTGTCTGTATATGCTATGCCCTTAGGACACATTTTATACAGCACAGCTTATATAAGAATTAAGATAAGCAATTTGTATTCATCCTATTTTTGTCCGTAGTAATAAAATGCATTATGGGATTCTGTCTGAGGCCTTGGGAGACTTGAAAAAGGCTGTAACAGAAATGACCACTTTAAGACGGAACACTTCTTAATGGAAAAAAAAGTTCTTACCGATAGTTAAAGCTTTTATTACTTGAGAATTTAAAGGTCTCTTATTTCTATATTCCTTAACATTAGTTTTGTGTACTCAAAAGAGTCATCTCATTGAGTACTCGCATCATATGCTTTGATCGCAATTTAGAAATAAGAAAATAATTTTGTTATTATGGAGAAATATGACATTATATATGCAGAACCAAAACTAAGGGAACCCTGAGGTATTTCTTAGTGTACCTAAAAGGCATAAAAGATTTAAAGTCGAAGTCAGTATCTGGTGTGACCTGTCGGGCATACTTGAGATGTTACAGTGTATTGCTGCTCTGGGAATCTGCGAGCTATTGAGTGGCAAGCCACATTTGCCTATGAAGCAAAAAAAAAAAAAAAAACAGGAACAGACTAAATGTTCCCTTATTTTTGCATCTGTCTTCTCATTCTCATTGACCTCAGAGTAAAAGTCTAATGACTTTCGAAATCTGTAGTAATGATTTTTTTTTTCTGATTCTGCAACTTTTTCCAATTAGAGCGTCAGGTTATGACATTGCTTCTCATCCAGAGTAAAAGTCTAATGACTTTCGAAATCTGTAGTAATGATTTTTTTTTACAAATTCTGCAACTTTTTCCAATTTATCAGAGAAGAAGAGTGTCAGGTTATGACATAGAATGCTGGAATGTTTTTTTCAAGCCTCCTGCTGAGTTTTGGAAACATTTTGGTTACTTCATCAGCCATTTCCACTGATATCTGATGTGGTATCAGATTTATATCACCTCCATGCTACAGTGTTTCATATTTTAGCACTAAAGCACCAATCATTATGCAGCTGAAGACACTAATGTAAACATACCAGCTTTGTTTGCAGGGTAAATAAGGCTTGATATTTCATGTGAATTGTCTGCTAGCAGACAATTCACATGAATTATCAAGCCTTATTTTGTTACTTAAGGAATACCAGATATTCGAAATGTCGCTGTCTGCGAATTATAGGTGGCGCTTTATGGGTTAACAGTAGATTTGTGAAGGAGAATGATAAGAAGAAAAATATTATGCCAGGAATCATTTCTTTATAATTATGCCATTGATCAGTGGGGTCTGCTGGATGGATACAAGAAGGCAGAAGTTTGGGAAAATGGTGTGAGTTTCATTAGATGGACTGTAAAATTGTGCTTAAAATATTATGAATGATCTGGATATTGGGTAGTAGAGAGAAAAATATGACTCAGATGAGATACAAGATAATGGAACTGCTAATATTAAGGATCCTGATTGGTTTCGTTAACTCTTAACGCTGGGTTATTTTGCATGACTCTTTTTTGTCACCTGCAGATTATTTAAAAATTCATTTTTTTGGGGTGGGGGGGAGGGGCAGGGAGGAGGGGCAGGGAGGAGGGGGGGAATAGTGTGTCAATCAGGATGGATCCTGATCAGGCCAGTTGTTTTAGCGGGCCTAATCTGGGTTCAAACTGATTGCAGAGAAATTCAATAGATGGCAAAAGATGCCACTATTAGCGGGGTGGGGGATTTAAGAAAAACAGCTCGCTTCAACATTTTCTGAAATTCTCATAGGTATAAAATTAATAGAATGGAAATGTGAATGATGATTTTGATTTGTTTAAGTAACTGATGAAAAAAATAATGGCTGAACATATCAAGTCAGGATCTCTTAATTAATGTAGAATAGAATACAGCCAGACTGTGCAAATGGGTAGTCAGATAGAAATGAAATAATGGCGCCCCCACAACAGATCTTCGGAAAGAATTGGAAGACTGCCTAGATGAAAACGGTGATTTCTACTAAGTCTTTAGTGACCACAGCTATGGACAATTTTCTAAATTTAGAACTTATGGATTAGTATGCTGTTGTGAATTTCTCACAGAAAAATATCTATACTAACAAGAAAATTATCTATACTAACAATGTTAGGTGATAAGTGATGAGGTGGAATATAGAAGCTGAAGATCTGACTTGGGTTGATTTGACAGACCCTTTAAAATCAAATTACTCATGTACTCAAAAGAGAAAAAGGATAAGCAAAGAAATATAGTTTCAGATTGAACTGCTCTGCTAGCAGTATGATAATTATGTATCTTCGCAAGCCAAGGGTACTAAGGCCAAAATAAAAAATACCTGTGTTTAGGGGGCCGACCCTACCTAAATTTATTGATGAAATCTAGAATTTTTTTCAGGTTTTCTGGAAAATATATTATTTTATGCATTTTGAAAGGTGAAATGCCTAAGCCAACTTGGTTCCATATGCATGCTTATGGAACGAAGTGGACTTTGTTCCCATGGCTTGCGAAGATGTATGATATGGAACCACAGAACTTTCCCTTTTTTAATTTTACCAAGAAATTTATGGACATTTTCCTATGATTTCTCTGTAAAATTATCCTAGATAACAAAATTTTACTTTAAACTATGGATGTATATCATCTCATTTACATAATTATAAAGGGATGACACTGTTTTTGTTTTCTTTAATATGTGTAGAATATTAATTGTTAGCAAAGATTCAAAGAAAAAACTAACATTTAACTGATTGTGAAATCTCTAACGAAGATTAGAAAACAGTTGCTGTTTTATCATTAAGTTAGGCAATAAAAGTGAGGCTTAAATAGATAAATAAAATAATGTTAGGCGATAACAACTGACTTGAAAAATATGTAGTTTCAGATCTGACTTGGTCTTTAAGAAAGAGATACAGTATCAGTCAGATTAAAGAAAAAAAAGTTCAGCTCATTTAAGGGGTCTAGACAGTGATTTATTGTTGATGTCAGCAAATCAGTTTAATCTCAAAAACGTGGACTGTGATGCATGGATTTTTGCAAAGCTCTAACATGTCGATAATTGATTTTGGAAAAAAGATGGATCAACTGAAATTGGGTTATTGTTCTCTTGTTTTGGAGACGGTGACACTTTACCTGGATTTTCAAAAGCCAGTTCCATGTTTACCTGAATTTGATTTATTAAATTAGTATCCAAGTGTTCCAGTTTTAGTGTTTTGAAAAAATGGGGAAGTAAAACTTGATAGGAAGAAATAAAAACGGAAGACTGATTATGGACTTTTGAGGATTTTTGATAGCTTTTCTGTAAAGGGATATTTTTGTGTTCTTATGACCTAATCATGCATTTTGATGACAGAGAGAGGAAGATAGACCTGGAATGGGATGTGTCTGATCAGTGGCAGGTAATTTGTTTTAATTTTTTAAAACTTTCCATCTTCCCTCGACTGACTGCTGTAGCCCCACTGTGTAGTTACCCTTGCAATACTGATTCATGCTTATGCGATTAGTATTGATAATTGTGCCGCGACATAAGATTTCTAACAATGTGGCATTTTGACAAGTGTACACTCAGACGAGCCTTACTGTGCAGCCTCCTTTTAAGCTTATAAACTCCAAATGCTGTTCGGTCAGTAGCTTAACAGTCATAGAATATTCAAGCGACTAGCAAAGGCTCTGATCAGACTGCGCGTATGCGCAGGCTGGTCTGAGCCTTTGCTGGTCGCACATACCACATTGTTTGAAATCTCATGTCGTGGCTCATTTATGCTTATGCAATAAGTATTGATAAATCTGCAAATTAATGTTTCCCGGAGTTTCCCTCTATCAAAGCTGATACAATTTGTATTTCTATACTACCCCAAATTGGCCTTAATCTGACCAATTAGTCTTGTATACAATTAATGAGAATATTTTTGACATGATTCTAAGCTAATAAGAGATGTGAAGACACAACTAAAACAATTGTTTCGCTTGCCAATGTTCTTTTAATTTGATGCAAAGTTATCAAGTTGTGTAGCGATAAAGCTAATGCAGCAATGAGCACTATAATTACATAGTGCTATCAACTGTAATGATTAAAGTATAAAATGTAAAATTCGATAAATTAGGGTCTAAATAACCGGAGGTAAATTCCCAATGGTATTTCAAGTTTTGTCCAATCTATAATGGATTTTCTAATATGTGCATTTAAACTATGTAAAAAAAGTGCATACAAAGCATTTGAACTGACAATCGATCTTTGATGCAATTCTGCAAAATGGCTTTACTAAGTATATTTGTTTAGCAAAGTTTGGAATTAGCCTGTAGTTGTCTTGAAGATGTAAATATGTACAACCTTAAAGTGGTTCCAATTACTAACTTGTTTATGACTCTCCCTAAGGGCTGTTCCAGCACCCTAGGTGTTGTGCCAGGCAGATCAAAGGCCTATCATAATGAATAGAACTCCTTGTATGGGATAATAAAGAGGTCCCTCAAAGGGTTTAGGTAATTTCTGATGAAATATTGAAAGAAATATTGTTGTATACAGGTAAGTCCCCTCTTAGAGTCCCCTTAGCTGGTAAAATATTGAATACACTTAGGTGTGATGTAATTTGTCAGTTATTTAGTTTAAATGACTCCTCATAAACTAAAATATAGGTCTTTAAAATTATTAAAAGCTTTGGCAAAATGTAAGTGCAATGCAGTAAGTAGGTGGTAGTATATCTGTCAAATTTGTTTACAATAGTTCAAACATGGATAATGGTCTAGGACTGCTTGTAACCAATTTTGCAAAGGGAGGCAATTTCATTTATATTACCTCCCTTGCAGAATCTCAAAATTGAGTTACAATTTGGTTGTTTTTGTAATGTCGTTATTGCTAATTTCCTTCCAGCATGCCTCATTGCAAATGCGCAAAAAATACTAATCCTTCCTGAGAAATCTTAATTCATTCTGCCATTCTCCGAATACAGCCGAATACAGCTGAAAGTATCATTTCTATTGCGACCTCACAAATCAATGATTTTGTCATTACCAATCATATTCCCGAGCTCCAGATCAAGAAAGGGTAGTGATCCGAGATTGTTTGGGTATTATTTCATACTAAATCATATTTTATGGACTCACCCTGGAATTGCCTCTGAGAGGCAATTCCAGGGAGTACCCATAATATATGCTAAAGTGGAAAACTAAAGAAAGAATCTTGATAATCATTTATTGTTATCTTTTTTGTGAGGGCTTGTAGTTACATCAAGAAACTCATTAGTGGGATTACAGTATTATTTTCCCAAAACTCCATCTATGGAGCATACAAAATAGAAGTCAAAGAAATCTAGCGAACAGACTGAAGAAGTGCCGTTAATTAAAAGCTACGAAATCAATATTGGGGCATGACATAAAATAATGTATCTTCAAGGGTTTGACAAATCTAATATCAATCAATTCATTTCCAAACTAAACAGTCAGCAATTAATTTGAGCTGGTGAATCTCGGTCCATAGCAACCAGGTTTAGCAATACAGATCTTTCCTGTGACATTTATTTGATGGTCTTATTTGTGGAGCCTGTCCAAACCATGGACTTTAAAGAACACAGGCTTGAAAAGTACTTGAATATACAGGACTGTCTTGAAAAGTCCTTGAAAATTAAATTGGCCTTGAAAAGTACAGGTAAAACACTCAAAGGCCTTGAAAAGTCCTTGAAATTTGCCATTTACAGGAGGATTCAACGCTGTCTTTGGAGAACTAAATCAGTATAAAATTGTGGTGCCTATATTTGGTGCAGCATATGCTGCACCAAATATAGGCACAACAATTTTATAGTAATTTTCTAAAATCTATATCTTTAGTAATGCAGTCTAGCATTTCAAAAACAGAATTTTAACTTGTGAATCAGTATTTTCATTAATTTTCAGTCCTTGAAAACAATAGGAAAGTCTTTTAGAAGTCCTTGAAAAGTCCTTGAATTTTACATGAACTTGCCTGTATGAACCCTGGAACATCTACACCACCTTCTGCTGCAAATAAGCTGCCTTCATTAAACACTGGTTTTTTGGCATCTAACTGTGAGCTTGATCATGAGTTGTTGCACCAGGGGTGGATCCAGGATTTCTGGAAAGAGGGTTCATATATATAAAGATGTGGGGGGTTCGCTTTGCTGATTTTATCTCATTCTTCTTAAATATCCCATGAAAATGAAATAATTTGGCCTCACTGAGACTATATTATTTCTTTCTCATAGGATATTTAAAAACAGGGGGGCGGGAAGGGCCCCTGAAATTACTTCTGCATTACACCGGTTATATCTTTGCTGATTTTGATTTGTGGTCTCAAATCAGTTAGCCTAAGTGGGCAAACTATTCTTAGAAGATTCCAAGTTGCAGCTTTCTCAAAAATTTTAAAACAAATCCCTTTTGTAAATTTTGCATACTCCCTGGGGCATGTACTATGATAAATACAGTATATATTTTTTATTTTTCAAAACCTATACATAAAGTCCTTGATCTAAATGTTTTCTGGGCTTTATGTTGATGGAAATGCTAAAACATGATAAGAAAAAAATAATCTAATCCAGACCCACCACTAAAGGTATCAAGCCAGGCTTCTGGCAGATCTTATAATCATAACTGTTTTACTTTTATTTGAGCCACGGCATGAGATTTCCAACAATTTGAAATTTTGACAAGTGTAGACTCCGATGAGCCTGTGCAGCCACCTTTTAAGCTTAGACACTCCAAATGGTGTTTAGAATACTCAAGCAACTAGCAAAGGCTCTGATCAGACTGCGTGTATGCGCAGGCTGATCTGAGGCTTTGCTTGTCGCACATACCACATTGTTTGAAATCTCATGCACTGGCTCAATTCTTTAACATCACTTGTCTGATCAGCAAACATTCATTCTTTTTATATAAACATGCTTAATTTTGTTTTGGTCTGTAAACTGAATGCATTACTTATATGACTTAGATATATATCATTCCTTGTATGTCCACCCCTGCGAAATTTTGTTCTACAAATTGGAGGTGTTCTAGAACTGTTCTAGAACATTTAGAACTGTTCTAGAACTGTTCTAAACAGGTAAATATGTTCGTTCTAGAACTCTTGTTCTACAACTGTTCTAGAACATTGTTATAGAACAAATCAAACACATTCTAGAACTGATTTCCATTCTATAAGTGTTCTTGAAATATTCTAGAACATTTTTAGAACAAATCAAGAACCAGTAAGTTCTACAAATGTTCTAATAATATTCTAGAACATTTTTAGAACTTTTCAAGAACAAAATAAGTTGACAGAAACTTCTAAAAAATGATTCAAATTAAGTTCTAGAACATTTGTCTTACTTTTTAGAACTAGTTAATTCTACAAATATACTAATAAATCTTAGAACATTTTTGAAACTTCTCAAGAGCAGAAAGCATCAGGTAGCTCAGTGGTTGGGCAATGAGACGGTTCTTTTGAGTACCCAAAACATAAAACATGTTTTGGGTGAGAAATAAAGAAAATAATTTTCCAATATGCACTCTTATCTGGAGGCCTGGTCCTTTGGATGGGGACGTTAACTGGATGTCCCCTTTGCAGGGAAGGTCACCCCTTGTGCAGGTTAAAGAACCCTACGGTAATTTAGATATGGTTTAAATTACTTGTAGGCTTTCATCCTGCAACCTGGAGTGCACAAAGTACACTTGCCGATAATACTCGCAATCGAGGGTCTAGCAGTATATAGAGAAAGAAAGAAAAAAAGGGCAAAATAAGTAAAAGAAAATTCAAATTAAGTTCTAGAACTTATTTAGTACTTTTATAGAACCAGCAAGTTCTAGAAATGTTCTAAAAAGTTCTAGAACATTTTTAGAACATTTAAAGAGGAAACATGTCATAACCAGATGGATGATGGGAAAAACATGGCAGCCAGAATTGGAGGGAAAATGTGGAGGCTCTTCAAAAACATTTGTTTTGGAATTTCTGGATGGCAAACATGATAGTAGTATTGACTGAGACAGTGAGTAGACTTGAGAAACAGTTTCTCTAAGGTTTTTAATTTTGATTAATGGAGGGGTTGTTGTTTGTAAGTTTTTTTAGCAAATGCAAGACAATGTTTTGAAATGGGTGGGGTAATACAGAGTGGCATGTTACCACAATGAGAAGATGATCATGGCTTAATTACTATAAACAGAGGTTGAGCAGTTAACATCCAATAAGTTTTCCAAAAACTACAATGTTACAGTTTTACAATGAATGTTATTTATTTTTCAATTCACTGATAATTCAGGAGAAATATTTTACTGAAATTTACTGAACCAGCAAGTTCTACAAAAGTTAAAAAATGTTCTAGAACATTTTTAGAACAGTTCTAGAACAAGCATGTCATTATCATAAATTTAACCAGATTGATGTTGGGAAAAACATGGCTGCCAGAATTGGAGGGATTATGAAGGTTCCCCAAAAAGCACTTGTGGCAGTTTCTAGATGACAAATTAGACAGTATTATATAGTCTGGGACAGTGAGTAGGCTTGAGACACAATTTCTTAAGTATTAATGTTAAATTGTTGCTGTAGTTGCTGTTTTTCCAAGGTCAAATGCATGAAATGGGTGGGGTAACAGGGTGGCAATAACTAACAACATTTAGGCCAACTTAGGGCCCCTATAATAATTCTCCTCCAGTTGATGTTTATTTATTTATTGTGTCACCTGCATTTGGGGATTACTTATTGGGGTTTTAAACCAATGTCAACAGCTTTCCAGATATATAAAGGTAGCATTTGATGGAATCTTATTTCCAAACCCTATATGGGACATTTTGGGGAGGTATTCTACAACTGTTTTAGAAAAGTTCAGATTATTTAGAACAATTGCAGAACAAACCTTTAGAACATTCCTGAAATTGTTCTTAAACTATTCTAAAATGCTCTAAAATAATTCAGGGGCATTAATAGAATGCTTTACATGACATTTTTGAAGAGTTGTTCTACAGTCTTTCCAGAAAATTTCTAAAGGTTTGTTCTGGATCAGTTCTAGAAAAAGCCAATGTTTATTCTAGAACAGTTCTGGAACAAACCATTAGAACATTTCTTGAATTGTTCTGGAACCATTCTAAAAAATTTCTAGAATGATACAGAGACATTTTAGAACGTTAAATGGAACATTTCTAGGGGTGTTCTACAATTGTTCCAGGAAAATTCTAAAGGTTTGTTCTAGATCAGTTCTAGAACAAATCAAGGTTAGTTCTAGAACAGTTCTAGAACAAACCATTATAACATTTCTGGAATAGTTCTGGAACCATTCTACAGATGTTCTAGAACTATTCAGAGACATTTATAGAACGTTAAATGGGACAATTTATGAGGGGTGTTCTACAACTATTCCATAAACATTCTAAAGATTTGTTCTAGAACTGTTCTAGAACAAACCAAGGTTAATTCTAGAACAGTTCTAGAACAAACCATTAGAACATTTCTGGAATAGAGCTGGAACCATTCTACAGATGTTCTAGAACTATTCCGAGACATTTATAGAACGTTAAATGGGACATTTTATGAGGGGTGTTCTACAATTGTTCAAAAACGTTCTAAAGATTTGTTCTGGAACTGTTCTAGAACAAAATTGATTTGTTCTAGAACTGGTCTAGGAAAAACTTTTAGAATTTTCTGGAACTTTTCTAGAACAAATTTTTTGACCTCGGCTAGAACAATTGTAGAACAAAAAATTGTCCCATTTAACGTTCTACATCTGTCCCATAAACATTCTAGAACATATCTAGAACAGTTCTAGAACATAGTTCTAGAAGATTCTAGAATAATTTTAGAACATTCTAGAACAGTTCTAGACCATTTCGCAGGGGTTTAAATAAATCATGAGTAGCTAAGGGGGAGGGATGGGTTTGAGGGGTCCAGGATGGGGAGGGGGCCGGGGGACAAGGGTTTGTGAAAAAGCATAATTGAAGAATGGTAGTAGCTGTCTTACTGTTTCACTCATCACTTTTAGTACATTGTACTAATTAAAGAAATTTTCCAGGTGTTCTTTGGGTTGCAGGCTCCTAGATCAAAGCACCGAGATAAGGTAATTATTTACTGGCTGGAAGCAGGGATTACACATATCTAATTATCTTCATTACAAATCTAGGTCTCTAATCAAAATTTGGAATCATTTTATCCTTGAATATTTTGGTGGTTTCGCATTTAGTGGAAGACAAAGTTCACTGCTAATGTACCAGTTGTTGTAAGGCCAGAATTTTTTTATTAGCTGATTTAAGAAACCCTACTACTGTAATTTTCCGGAAAGAAGAAAAAAAAAATTATTCTAAAAATTATTTTTTTATTTTATCCACTGACTCTGAATATTATTTGTTTAGTTGAAAAAAATAATATATTTTTTAGGCTCTGTCTGTGTATTTTTGAGAGTGACACTGTAAAAAGTGACTGTCCTGTCCAGTTTTTTAAGAAAATGATAAAATATTTAAAGATTTAATACAGACCTTACTAGTTATACTGTTTTTCTCTGGAGATATTATTAAAAAAAAAAAAAAAAGCTCTGAAAATGACCAGTTAACTGGTCATTTTCAGAGCTTTTTTATTTATTTTTTTTTCGTCCCCTCCACTCTAAATCTGAAAGTTTTTTTCCTGTAAATCAACTAATAAAAAAATTCTGGCCTAAACCATGCTCCAATAGCATATGGATTATTTTTCACGTCCCCGTTTGCTGAATTACTGCAGACTTTCCCCCTTTAATGTACTCTTGATTCTATCTCTCACTGCATGGAAACAGTGCAGGTCCTGACCAGGTGGCGCCATATGATCTGGATCTACGCTGTTTTCTGAACAGGATATATCGGAGTTCAGCAAGGCAAGGGCTAATTGGTAGTCTGTACTCTGTAAAGTTTGTTGGTGTTGCAGAACATATGGATGTGTCCTCCTGAGAGATTCTGTCTGGTGTTTGTGTCTACTGGTGTCTATTTCTGCATCTTAATTATGTGTTGGTAGTTATAATTTGGTGCCATTTATAGGTCACATTTGCATGCTTTGGGAATATCAGGAGCAGTATTGCAGCCAAAGATATTTGTCAGATAACAAGAATAGTTTTGCTTACTCTCAAAATTGCAGTCACGCTAATCCTTGAAAGGGTAAATAGAAATGCATGACCATGGAAATATCTCTGTACAACAGTGACTCCAAGTTTGTACCTTAAACCTGGTAAAATGGTGTATACCCGAGTAAGGTATTGTGATAACGTAATGCTGTCAGGGGTGTAGCTACATATACAGTCTAGGGACAAGATGCCCCTGTACTTTAAAACAATCACTGCTGAGTAAAATTATATATATTTATATCATCTAACTCACGACAATATTACATTATGCTACCCTCTATTCCCCAGAATGACGCCGACTTAATTACCAGCCGTGACGAACCGCCGATAAGAACACAGACATGTAACCCCGTGTAAATCAATCACAATAAAAGCATGCATTTGGTAAACTGATACCTGTAAACTTCCTCTTTTGCTCGGCGCTGTAATGGCGAAAGGACGTATCTTGAGGTGTCTCAAGACTTTAATGTATCCTTGGCTCGAGCAGCTCATTTGTTCCCCGGATTGCGTTCCAAACATTTTTGGTTTGACTTTGTACCATGCTGTTTAATTATTAACATATTGTTTAATTTGACATTTATTTCAGAATTACTGAAATTCTCCGTCGGTGCTTAGGTAAGTTTTTTGAATGGATTTTCCCAATTCTTACCGATTGGGACAGCCATTCTTGCAGGGATTGTTCTTAGGACAATCCATGCTATGGTTGCTCCTCCTGGTCAACTTTGACGTGGTCTAAAGCCATTTCTAAGTTGTCTAAACGGAGAAACTTATACATGACTGGAGAAGTGGTGCAGTCGGAGGGTTTTTCTAGGGAGTTCTCCTTACCTCGCAAAAGGATAACGAGACTTCTGTTGTCTCTGACCTAACCGTCATTGATGTGGAAATTCCTTCCTCCCTGGCTTTGACCGCTGGTTCAAACCTGGGGGCTCCTCTTTCTGAATCTTCCACTACTTGTAATGGTACTGGAAATTCTTTTCAGTCTGCGTGTCGAAGGGAATCTGATGAATTTCGGATAACCAGCGGCCTGCACATTCTCAATCACCCTTGAGACGCCAGGCCGTTCGACACCGTGATAGGGTCCATGGCTCCCGCTCTCGTTCGAAGCGGTCCCATCGTTCCTTGTCTGGTAGTACTGACCGGCTTGCTAGAGCCTTGCGCTCTCAAAGCCGTGGCATACCGCGGTAGTTACCGCTTAGTACTTACTTGAGCCTTGTTCTTATTTTTCAAGATAAAGTTCTGGCTCTTTTTGTGGCCATTGCTAATGATTGGACTTAGCCATAGCCGCCAACGGTCCTCCGCTATCGCTCCCACGGCCTGCCGTGCGAGCGAGCGCCGTACGAGAAGGGACTCTTTTTAGTAAAGTCAGCCCCTGGTACGAGCGAGCGAACGAGGGTTATAGAGTGTACGTTTGCGTTCTCTCTTTTTTGATACCGTTCTATCGAAGAGTCATCGACCTCATTCAGTATCGAATTCTGGTTTGGTGCCTAGCCTATGGCTCGCGCAAACCATATGGCTCTTGCCAAGCCTTGGCCGTCCGCCTCGAGCGAGCGACGGCAAGCGGGTGTAGCTATTTAAATGCTAGAGCTCACAGGGTAAAGGCAGTAGGCTTATATACCCGCAGTGAGTGAGCGGAAGAGTGAGCCTACACGGCTTATATGCTCTTTTCGGGGCACATTGGTCTGAGAGGCCACTGCTCTTGCTCGGACCCTTTATTCTTCTAACTCATACGGTACGTACGACAGGATAAAATAAATTCCCATTCACTTGACTAGTGAATTTTACTACCGTGTACAACGGAAACACCGTGTACAACCGTACATTATAGAGTTTTTGACTGAAGAATTTTGATTTTTTTCTGGTAACCAGAATTGTTCTCGCTCCTGTTCTGCGTTGGTAGAATGTGAGATAGAGATTTCACATAAGGCTCCGGATCCAGACCCACTGAACAAGCAGTCTGCTTCTGTTCAGGGTACATGGGTATCTATGCATCTTATGAAATTGGCTTCTGAGGATTCAGCACCCAATACTTGAATTAGGTTTTTTCTGTATAAAACCAAGATTCAAAAATGTCACTGTCTGTCAAGACACTCACACTTGTGTGGGATTCATCTTGCATTGAAGTGGTACAAGATGAAGTTATTAGGGGCTTTGGTTTTGGGTACTTTTTGATGGAGATTCAAAATCATTATCCAATCAGCTCTTCCTGAGAGCAGTGTTTATTTTGGATGTTATATTCAAAATTTATTTAGGATTCAAGGGGCTAGTCCTAATAATCCTATTTTATGTCCTCATTGGACTTTATTTATTGAAGGCATCCGGCAGGTTTCCTTCTTGGCCATTATGAAGTGAACCACCACTGTATGCAAGGTGCGCCACTTCGAATTTTTATGGTTTTCAGTTACACTTGAAGGCTGGGAAATTAGTTATGGCTAGTTTTCACACAATTCATGCTGGCAGGTTTTGATTGGAACACTGTCTGCTTTGAATTCTTCTACTTCCTCACAATCTTAGTTTGTTGAGGTGTGTACGCTATTTAAGGCCTTAGCTCAATTGCTGTGGCAATTCTGACGTTTTAGTACGTTTCGCTATGGACCTTCACTTACCAGAGGTAACACATTTCTGGGCAAGTGTTCCTTGGATGCTCCTTCTCTGCAGTGTTCCTTGGATGTTCCTTTAGGTTCAGCCTATTGAGTCTATAACCCAAGGTTGGGTTTTAGATTTTGATGTGGCCAAATCTATTGGGAAGTTTCTATAGTACTACGTGCCACTGCATTATGTTGCAGTATTTCTTTTCTATTATTAGAGAAAAGAGAAATCCGTGGGATCTGAGAATCTATTAGGGATTCCCATTTGCTCAGGCTTTCCCAGACTCTTTGGAGTCTTGCGGCGCAGACTAGTACTTTCAGTCAGCCAGTCATACTTACTAATAACAGATTGTAATATGTATATGCCTGGTAACCATCAGACATGTGATCACAGTCTGTTCTAGAGATATGGGTACAAGATACTATTGTTTATCTGTGTATCCATCCCAGATGTCAGGTTATTCCTCATTTTTGAGAGTAACACATTCAGGTCCAGAGAAGATTCAACTTCTGTAGAAGTAGAATTCATGCTGGACAGACATCCATAGAACCAGTTTCTTCTTTCATCTGAAGAGCAGCTATTATATCTGTTTTTCTGGTTCACAAGGTTGGGAGGATGGAGACCAGTTTCAGATCTCTCCCAACTTTTTGCCAATTCATGTTTTCCTTCAGTGGAAGGCATACTTTATTTCCTTTAGTGGATCTTTGGGCCCTGTACGTCTTTCTTTCTGGAAACACGTATGAGCCTTCTTCTGGACTTGCTTGATTTATGCATTTTATCATCCAGCCCAGTGGTCTTGTCCTATCTGTTCAAGTTCTATACCTCTATCCAATTGGGATAAGCAGAGCTGGTTTCCAGTCACATATTTTCTTTCTGAGAATGTGCTCTGTGTAGATAGGGTGTCTCAGGCTTGTCTATAGAAAGGTGCATGAGACTTTTTCAATTATTCTGAGAATTTTATAGGAGCTAGTGCAGTGTAGTAGTACAAACTACTCTCCTAATAAGGGGTTCCAATTTGATCCCCGGCTCCTCCTTCTGTAGGATGAGACTTTAGCCATGGTCCTGTCTCCACATGTCCTTATGTGTTGGTGGGATGTTTACATAAACACTCACACTCAGAGATTGTTATCTTGTTCAGATTGAGATCTATTCTCTCTTAGGCCATTTGGAGTCCATTGCTCGACTTCTGCCAAAATGGTAGACCAGTCAAGCATTGCTGCTGTGGCCCTCAAGTCTTTTGATACCAAACAGACCATTGTGGGATTTTTCTTGTCCCGAGGTCTTTGGTTCAGTCAGGAATCCCTGTAAATCATTGAGCTTTTAGGCAGGCCTCCCTCAAACTTGTCTATTTCATGGACACAAGTATGTTGACTGAGGGACCCATTTGGGTGCTCTTTTAGCTTCTGGCCAATGGTCTGTTCCTTGGATGGAACAATACTTCTATGGTCTTTTATTCAGAGTTGTCATGCTCTCTGAAGAACTTTCTTACGAACATTACTACTGTTATGTATTACTGTCAGCAGATAATATTTCAGTAGTGTTTTCTTAACAAGAAGAGGGGGGGCCTGGTCAAGTTCCTTGTCATTCTTGGTTATCAATCAGGTAGATTGGTGCATGAATGCTTTGTGGCTCATGGCCTGTATTGTTCCAGGGAATTGAATTTTTTACCTATTCAATTTTATGAACGGTAGATCACAGAGTTGACCTTATATAGGACACTCTGTTTTCGATTCTCGTATTCTGGAAGTCCCTCACTTAAGCCTGTATACCACAGTCTAACAATTGACTTCCATTTTTCCATTTCTTTTGCACATTCACAGGCTTGGACAGTGGTCAGCATGTCCCTTCGTGGGAGGTAATGGTATTTGGAGAAGAACTTGCTTGTTTTTTCCAATTATTATACATGCTGGAATGTCATCTGTTCTTACAGTCCTGTTTTTCTGCTGGTTGCACCAGAAGTCTGGACTCCCTCAGGCGGATTGTTGTCCTTGACTCATTCCGGTATTCCTTCTGGACTGCTTGCACACTTGGCTGTGCTGCAAGGAGTTCTTTTTAGGCAGCATTTTTTTGCATAATCTGCCGAGAGAGAATCTGTGCTTCAAGCTATTCACTCAGTCTTATTCTTTTTCTGATATGACTGTGGTATCCTCTGGTACTCCAGCGGGAGATATACCCAATGTTTCATCTGTTATGTTTTTGACAGATTTTCTTCTTCCTTTTTTGAGGGGAAGTTAGATTAAGACAGATACTTTCTGAAGTATTCATTGTCTTCAGTAAGTCTCTTTATCCAGCTCTCTCTGATATATCAGATATGAGGTTGGAGAGTCTTTCTAACCGGGCTGCACTTCCTTGTGCTCTTCCCTGGGGTTTTTTCCTGTCAAGAAGTCAATATTTTCTTTTGTCTTCTTGTTCTGAGACTTAAGTGCATTACACAGAATAAGTCTCTGATTCACTTCTTTGCTAGAGATTCAGTGATGATCATTTTTTGATTATCCGTCTCTTCTGGTTAAGTGTATTTTCAACCAACATATTTTGGTTGTATTACATTTCTTCCAAGATTAAGGCTATCAGTAGCAGGTGTTCCCATTTAGATCCCTGCTCTATATTCTGGCAAGGACATTTTTATTTTCCAGTTTGTGCCTGATATTATGTGTTGGGAATTGTGTCCTGGGTCAGGTGTGGCATTTGATGGTATCCATTCCTGATCTTTGCCTTCTTCCTTACTTACCTTGAGATAGGAATATTTCTTATCTATTTTGAGGTATATAATAGGGATATTGGTTTCTACTATATCTAGATGGATAGTAGATAAGTTAGACGGCATGTCAGCAAACAGAGAACATAAGCTCTAATGAGCTTTTAGACTCTGTTTATGCCTTCCTACGTACTACGTGCATGGATGGTAGACATTACGTTTTGCCTATGTCAGTCTGATTCCTAGCCTTACTGTGCTCATGTGCTTGGAACTTGGTTCAATTATTTGGTTGAACAAGTTCTGTGGATTCAGTTTTATCTGGCTTTTGGCGTTCGATAAATCCTTTTAACAGGTTCTATCGTTAGATTTCTGGTTTTATTCAAAACCTGATTACTGGTTTTATTGAAAACCTGCTTCTACTAGTCTTATTCTGCCTGATAATAGTTTTCTTCTTGAATGTTTCTTGAGCGCAACATTCTTGAACCTTATTTTCTGGTGTGCACGGTGATTATTATTTCACCAATGATAGCCATCCATGTGATTTCTTCATACAATGGCGGACATTCAGGAAATATTTGTGTTCAACAGGATCTTTATCCTTTTTTCATGATTTTTTTCTGGGAATTCGGCTCAACAGTTTGTTGGAGATAACAGCATTTGCTTTCAATCCTTCAAAATTGTTCTATGATGGCAACCGGGCTTTGTACCAGCCTATATGACATCAAAACGTTCTGTTGTTGTCAAACACAGATTTTGTTTACGTTGTTGATTGCCGAGCTGAATATTGTAACCCTATGTTGAATGGTAAGTCGATCTTTTGACTTAGTTATTCCCATTCATTTACAGATTTTTCCCACCATCCAGAAAGATAAAATCTAGCATAATGTAATATTGTCGTGAGTTAGATGATATAAATTTTATATGTTTGTTCCAACATAAATATTTATGAATCTATACTCACGACAATATTACGATGAGGCCCGGGCAAGCTTTTAGCATGCGTCCCACCTCCCCGCATATCTGTTTTTCTGTATGTTTTCTCGCAAAAGAGGAAGTTTACAGGTATCAGTTTACCAAATGCATGCTTTTATTGTGATTGATTTACACGGGGTTACATGTCTGTGTTCTTATCGGCGGTTCGTCACGGCTGGTAATTAAGTCGGCGTCATTCTGGGGAATAGAGGGTAGCATAATGTAATATTGTCGTGAGTATAGATTCATAAATATTTATGTTGGAACAAACATATAAAATCAACACTCTGTCAGATTTGCTTTCAAAATAAACAGCCTAGATAAAATTGTAAGCTTGTCGTATCTCCACACATGTAAAACTTGAGGCCAGTGATTAGCTTTGGATACAAGTTAACTTCATTTAACAGTGAAGACACATCTGGCGACATTTGATCAGCGTCTGCACAGTTACCCATTGAAGGGCCAGCAAAACACATCTGAAAATATCGTCTGCTAAAGTTGTTTGCTGTAATATCCCATGTAGATGGAAGATTTACTTGCAACATGAAGGGTCAATAAACTTACCTCTTTTTATGTATGTGGCTGTTTGACACATATTTTGCTGTTTTTATACAGTAGGAACTTATTAAAATTAAGTTAGTTTCTGGAACAGTCTAGTTTGGGTTTTGATAGATAAAATGGATTCAACAAAACCAAGGCAATGATGAATATGTTATGTTTTGCTGTATGCATGGAGCTAACTTATGACAGAGTAATTTCTAAGTTCAGATGCTGAACCCAGTTAAATAAACAATCAATCTCAGAGTGTTGATAACACAATTACAGGCGAAATTTATGAACTCAGATCCGAGTTCCTCAAAAGTGCTTGTCTCTAGACTGTATATGCAAAAACGCATTTACATACACATTTGGACCAAAATATGAGATTCTATCACAATTCTGATAGATTCTTGATGTTATGTGTACAAATCATGTGTGTTACCAAGAATATTTATCTCTCACAGAATTTGTGATGATGTTGGTATCACCTCCTCATAGGCACCATCACCAATTGACAGGATCCACCCCTGAATTAACCATAGATACATGTCCACAGGCCAAGCAAACATTGTGTATAAAATTTTAATTTTCATCTTAATCATAAGTTTAGACATATGTTTTGGATATTATCAAATTGCTGTTGATTAAAATGCAGATGTTGCAGTTTTCATAAAAAACATATTAAGACTTATCAATCCAAATCTGAGTTGCTCAATTTCTTGATAGATGATATGTCCATTGTTAATTGTCAAAAGGCATACAAAATGTTACAGCTTGAAATGAGAAAAATTGTCTAATTCCTTCTTCAATCAGTAGTTTTGATAGCTTTGAGTGTAATTGGGTTATAATACAGAAAGTAAAAATCAAGAACGATCAATATTGTATTTTGGCCGGCTCAACTTGAAGAATTTAATGAAAATGCATGCTTATACAGGGGCAGATCCAGGATTTCTGGAGAGGGGGTTCATATCTATAAAGGGTATGGAGGGTTGGCTTTGCTGATTTTATCTCATTTCTGTTAAATACCCCATAAAAATGAAATAATTTGGTCTCAATTTCATTTTCATAGGGTATTTAAAAATGGGGGGACGGGGAGGAGGGTTCAAGTGAACCCACTCTGGATCTTCCACTGTTATATATGAGCCGTGGCATGCGATTTGCAACAATGTGGAATTTTGTCATGTGTAGACTCAGACGAGCCTCTGCAGCCTCCTTTTAAGCTAAGAAACTACAAATGGTGATCAGTAAGTAGCTTAACAGTCATAGAATACTCAAGCGACTGGCAAAGGCTCTGATCAGACTGCGCGTATGCGCAGGCTGGTCTGAGGCTTTGCTGGTCGCACATACCACATTGTTGGAAATCTTATGTACTGGCTCATATGTCTTTCTTATTGGGCTAGAGGAACACTATCTGAGTTTCAAATGGTTTGCAAACTGTTTCCAAAGTTAAACAGCAGAGGACAAAAGTCGCTACTTAAACTAGGAAAAAAAGAGTAAAGCTGGTTTTGCTTCTAACATATTATGCAAACTGTCCATACAAAGTGGTCATCTATATTTACACTATTTTTCCTATGCCTTTACCCATTGTTTATTGGTGACCAAAAGTTTGCTATTTAAATTATGAACTTTTGATTTTGTTTGCAGTGATTTCATGTTCTGTTTGTTGATTTTATTTCTGATTATTGGTAAATATACCACTGTTTCACTTGTATTCAATTGGCATCTAGGCTAAAAGGACATGGAAATCTCTGTTCTTGCTAATATGCCACTGTCACTTAATTAAATGGATATGATAGATGCAAATTAAATTTAAATTTGTCATGTATGCCAGCTGGTTTTAGATGCCACGTGACAAGTGCGGATCCAGAGGGGGGGACAGGGGGTCCGGACCCCCCCCCCCCCCTGGAAAATCACAAGTTATATGGGTTTCTATAGGAAATTATAGGAAATAAGCAATTGGACCCCCCCCCCCCCTGGAAAAAGTTGGACCCCCCTGGAAAATGTTGGACCCCCTCTGGAATCTTGAAAAGGATAGTTTTCTTTTAAATTCACCATTTGACTTGTGTAAAATAAGCTGAGGACTAAAAAAAAAAAAAAAAAATACGTTGTCAGAGCTTTTTAGCTCACCTGAGCCGAAGGCTCCGAGGTGAGCTATTAGTATACCAGTGACTCCGGCGTCCGTCGTCCGTCCATCCGTCGTCCGTCCGTCCGTCGTCCGTCCGTCCGTCCGTCCGTCAACATTTTCAAACATCTTCTCTTCTGAAACCACTGGGCCAATTGAACTCAAATTTCATATGGAGACTCCTTAGGATGGGGGAACGAAAGTTTGTTCAAATGGTTCGGGTCACATGACCAAGATGGCCGCCATGCCCATATATGGTAAAATCCCTTTAAAAGTCTTCTTCTCCAGAACCAGAAGGCCGATGACCTTGGGACTTGGTATATAGCATTGGGGATGTGGGGCCTACCAAGTTTGTTCAAATGATGATCCTAGGTTGACCTTGACCTACTTAACGTCAAGGTCAAATTTGCTTCCTAATGCATTTAAATGGGGAAATTTTTGAAAAGTTGATTTTTTAAAACTACTGAAGCCAATGTCATTATTCTCACTTGGTATATTTAATCTAATGTGACAATGGCTAAAAACAAGTTCCAAAGGTCAAGGTTGACCTTTGACCTTTCAGCCAAGCTGCTCATATTGGAGTCCCATCAATATATTTAAACATAGTTTTCTCAGAAACCATTGGGCCAATTGAACTCAAATTTCATATGAAAACTCCTTACAAAAAGTTAGCTAAGATTCAAACAAATTGTTTAGGTCACTAGATCAAGATGGCCGACATGCCCATATATGGTAAAAACCCTTTAAAAATCTTCTTCTCCAGAACCAGGAGGCTGATGACCTTGGGACTTAGTATGTAACATTTTGGATGTTGGGCCTACCAAGTTTGTTCAAATGATGATCCTAGGTTGACCTTGACCTACTTAACATCAAGGTCAAATTTGCCTCCGATTGCATTTAAATGTGAAATTTTTGGAAAAGTTGATTTTTTGAATACTGTTGAAGCCAAAGTCATTATTCTCACTTGATATGTGAAACCTAATGAGACAATGGCTATAAAAAAGTTTCAAGGTCAAGGCCACCGCACCCATATATATTAAAAACCCTTTAAATATCTTATTCTCTGGAACAAAAGGCCAATGGCCTTGGGACTTGGTATGTAGCATTGGGGATGTGGTCTCTACCAGGTTTGCACAAATGATGAATTTAGCTTGACCTACTTTATGGCAAGGTCAAATTTGATTCCTAATGTATTTATATGGGAATAATCTTGAAATGTTCATTTTCTATGACTGTTTAAGCCACAATCATAATACTTTCGAGAAATGTTTAACCCGATGAGACAATGGCTTTATATAAGTACCAAATGTCAAGCTAACCTGTGATCTTTTATCCAATGCCACTCATTTGGACTGCCACATACCTATATAAACATTGGTTTCTCAGATATCACCGGGCTGTTTGATGGAGTATTCATTAGATTGTTTTTAGTCACTTGACCAAAATGGCTGCAACCCCCATATATGGTAAAACAAAATATGTTTTATTATAAGCTGTAGTTGACCTTGACCTATTTTAACATAATTAAAGATGTCAGGTGAGCGCCTCAGGACCTTCAGGTCCTCTAGTTTGTCAGTTTGACCTGGACCCCCCCTGGCGAAAATTCCTGGATCCGCGCATGCATGATCAGGATCAGATCTTCACTGTCTTTAAACAAAGAAGATCCTGGGTTTAGGTTGAAGATTTCAACAAATGACAAGCAGACTGAACTGGTGTTGCTTTCATAGATTTTCCTATAATTCCTTAGTAAAATTCCATGGTACAAAGTTTGGTAGTCACAGCATAATGGCAGTGTAGTTATGAGGTATGTTATAAAGGCACTGCCTGCACTGTAAATATCTTCAAAGCTCAAACTTTATTAATTAATCTATAAAATCATAGGTGGATACTGTAATATGTTTTCATGTGGCTGGATGGAAGTTTTTCTGATCTTTTATTTAGTGGTTGAAAACATACAATGTCTGTGTCCTTTGCCAAGTTTTTCCCCCAATATTTTCTTAACGTATTATGTAAAAGCAAATTTTATGGAAGTAGGAACAGTTAATCTTGCTTATCTAAAATAAAATGAGTTTTTTTATGGATGTGAATATTGGATTGTTGGCACTAGTTCTAGCATGAAGGGCTACAGACATAAGTGTTTTACTATATAAAATATTACATTTACAAAATTAACTTTTAAAATCAGTATTTTGTCTCCCTTTGATAAGCACCTAGGTATATCAATGTCAGCTGGCTTATCAGGATTCTTACAGTTTTCCACTCTGCTTATAACTTGAATTGAAACTGCAAGTTAATGGAGGAATTTGATACAGTCAAAAATAACCCTTCCTCAGCACTTTGACAATCAGTGCAGACTGAAGATGAATTTCGAAATTAATGATCGTACTGTCCTTTTGATAGCATCGTTTCACAATATCTGATCAGCGCTTTTGTTTTTCACTCCCTGCATCTGCTACCTGGCTTCATGCATAATTTCAAGCTAGTCTCCATGGCTGAGCAGACTGGTTTGCCAAAACCCCCAAGACAGGTTTTCTCACATTTTACATGCACTCTGGAAATCTTGGATGTGAGAGTCAAGTTTGAGTTTTCTCCCTTTGATTAGTTTGATCTCTTAGAATACAACCATAGTGTGATCTTGATTTTTGATATAGTCAGGTAGAAGAAAATGACAAAAAAGAAATTCAGTGAACAGTGAAGATCAGATACAATTTTCCATTCTTCCTGTGAAGAAGTGAGTGGAACTGAAATCAGAGTATACCGTATTATTTTGAAGTTGGAGGATAAGCAATCAGCATTTTAACCCTTTAAAGTTCAATGTACTTCCTATTTACCAATTTAGAGTTTAATTGGTGGTCTTGTTCATTTTTAATTCAAATTCTAATAGAACACTCTGTAAGCAAACAGTGATGACCCTGATCAAATGCTGCATTTCCATAAAAAGGATGTTATGGGTAAATTTTATCACCCTCATTAACCGTTTACTCCATAATAACCCCTTTTGAAGCCTTTAAAATATCATGTAGTTGAAAATATTATAGAAAATGGAGCATTTGCTTTTGGAGCAAATGCTCCATTTTCCATAATATTTTGAAAAAGTATTCAAAATTTAACTTAAATTATTCTTTATTTTTTTTCAATGTTGTCTTAAAAAAGAAAATGATTTCATGATCTAAAAATAGCCTATAAAGGGTTACATACTTCACTGTTTACTTCAGCAGAACAAGGATTAAAGATTATTTATATAGCAGACAAGGTAAAGAAGCTTATTTCCTGATAAGGAGGAGATAAGTGGCTACGGAGAGATGGGTTTCTGTTTCTGTATATACTAGGTTATCTAACTTCTTATCTAAGATTGCTTCCAGGTCACCTAGCACATTAGGCAGACTTCTGGAGGATTAGTCAACAATTTAAAACATTTTTCATAGCATATAAGTTAATTTAGCGCTTTCTTCTCTAGTGGCAACTTTTGTGTGCAGATAACCTTTGCAAACAGTGTCCAACAAGAGAATTGTAGTATTTTTTACTAAATATGCATTAATTGTGTCCCTTTAATGTTTTTGGATTTTTTAGTGGGGGGTTGGGGGGAGGGGACAAAGTACATGTACATTTTTTAGACAGTTAACCATTTTAAATACAATTTGACTGTTGTTTTTTTACCGAGACAATGTTTGTTCTATTCTGTATTCTCTGTCACCCCTGAGTCTACAGTTTCTTGATTATTTATAGATGCACTTAAAACAGACCTCATATTAGCTGTAAAATTTATTAGATTATCTTGTTAGGAAATTAGTTCCCCTAAATTACACTTAAGTTAGGGAGAGATAAATCCTTTCCTGTTGTGTTTATGTTTGCCTGTTGAGTAATGTTGCGTGCTCTTTTTGTGGTTTTCTTTTGTTGCTGTAATTTTTTTCTTTCAAAACTAACTTTTTTTTAAAAAAAACTTGTAGGAGCCGCATCAGACCCATGTGCACATCCAGCAATTTTTGTCAGGGGGATCCAACTGAATATATGAAATTTAAACTGCTTATAATTTCTAAAATGCTGCAAAATAATTTGACTTTTCCTGCTCTCAAATTTTCTGATATTGTATTTATCATACTAATATATGTAACAAAAAAAAAAATGTTGTCATTTTAACGTTTATGAACATGACAAATATTGCGCTCAGTTGTTGAACATGAAAAAAGTTTTATAATCTTTTGTTTTAGTCATCCTCTTACGTTACAGGGTGGGTCCAATTATTGCGTTGCAAGGGGTTCCATACAAGCATCCCAATGGAAACCTAAGTACTTGTGATTTTTTAGGTGGGGTCCGGACCCCCAACCCCCCATTCGGATCCACCCATGAGGCCTAACATTTTGTTGGGCGTGATTCTGGGTCCAGCTGCTAGCAAGGAAAGAGTTAAAAATATTCCAGGACTTCAGTTAAGAAGAGTGTAACAGAATTTTTTTTTTTCTATTTTTCAACCGAAACATGTTGTGGGTACTCAAAAGAACTGTCTCAATGAGACGGTTCTTTTGAGCACCCAAAACATATGCTTAAACTTATGGGTAAGAAAATATTTACAATTTTGCGCGGAGAATTTTTGTCTATCTAAACCTGTGTATTCCATGGTAATGATGTGCAGTTTAAAAAATGGCACCTTACCAGGTTCACCTATCATGCAGGCAATAAATCATTTATCTCTGAAAAGAAACTACACCCAATATCTGAATATTAATTTGCAGCTTCTTATTGCAAAAAGAGAGAAAAATGTGTTCGGTTGAATCATTATATTTCAGTTAACATGCCCCACTTAGATTTTTCACTTGTCAGTTTATTACAAATTTTGATGCAATTGAGATTCCATTTTGGATTGATAAACCATGTACTGAAATACCTTCATCTTCAAAATTGCCTGCTGTGCTTGCAGAGGGTGTGGGCCTTTAAAGGGCCACCAGTAAGGGAGCTTCTATACTTGAAGCCTGTATGCCGGGTGGGGTGGCATTTAGAGTCTCTACATCCCTTTAATGGCTATAGGCATGATGAAATGACTAAGGATCTAAATCTCAATTCCAACTCAACTGACTACTGTACTGTAAATTTGGAAATTTTCGCGAGGGTTTTATTTTCGCGAAACTTCGCGTATGCGAAGTTTCGTGAAAATAAAATCCTCGAGAAATAGGGAAATTACTCTGTTGTTTACTGTTAAAGGTAAATCATGCCCTAGTCGCGAATTTTGAGTGTCGCAAGTATGTCTTTTAACGCTATTCTCGAAAATAAAATTCTTGCAAAAATTTCCGGATTTACAGTAATTGCTGGTATACAGATACAGATCATGATCATCATGCAGCCAGCTTGATATAACCAGCCAATCAGGATCTTCACAGTTGCAAATTTGACTTGACAGGAGTGCAAATAGACCGACTCCAGTCCTTACAACAACTTGTAGGTAGTCTTACTCTGATGGCTCTGTTTTAAAACAGAGCCATCAGAGTAAGACTAGCTACAAGTATATGATATGACACATAGATGAAAAAATAGTTTTAAGGACTGGAGCCAGTCTAGAGTGCAAACATCATTCAAATTAAGTATGCCATATACTTGATAAACCTGTATGTATCTGATGTCTGAGGCAATTAAATATGCATTAATTTTCATTCCCACTTGATTAATCTACTGCAAGAAACAGTGCAGATCATTATATCAGGGATTTTATGATTATTTATCATATCATACATAGTCAGAAATAGCCTTGTACTTTTGAATTAATGCAGATCAAGAAAAACTTGACACAAAGCGCAAGCTCATAGTCGACAACCATCCAAGAATCAATTGCAGTCCTGACTGATGTATCAATTTGGTTGGGAAATTCGAGTTTTTAATTTGTGAATATTGCCCTAAAGCTGTAAGCCATGTGAAGGAAAATATGGAAATAAAAGTATTTACATCTTAATCTCATGGATGACATTGACAGCCCATACTTACATTTAATTTTTGTTGTTTAAGGGAAAGCTTTCCTCATCAATTTTATTCTTCACAGTCCAACCATAAGTGCCAGGAAAGAGCCCTTTTGATCCAGTGAGATACTGAAATATATTCAGACCTGATTTAATCTGTCTTTTATTAGCTCACCTGAGCCGAAGGCTCCGAGGTGAGCTATTAGTATACCAATGACTCCGGCGTCCGGCGTCCGTCGTCCGTCGTCCGTCATCCGTCCGTCCGTCCGTCTGTCAACATTTTCAAACATCTTCTCCTCTGAAACCACTGGGTTAATTGAACTCAAATTTCATATGGAGACTCCTTAGGATGGGGGAACGAAAGTTTGTTCAAATGGTCCTGGTCACATGACCAAGATGGCCGCCATGCCCATATATGGTAAAAACCCTTTAAAAATCTTCTTCTCCAGAACCAGAAGGCCGGTGACCTTGGGACTTGGTATGTAGCATCGGGGATGTGGGGCCTACCAAGTTTGTTCAAATAATGATCCTGGGTTGACCTTGACCTACTTAACGCCAAGGTCAAATTTGCTTCCTAATGCATTTTAATGGGGAAATTTTTGAAAAGTTGATTTTTTGAAAACTATTGAAGCCAAAGTCATTATTCTCACTTGATATGTTTTATCTAATGTGACAATGGCTATACATAAGTGACAAAGGTCAAGGTTGACCTTTGACCTTTCAGCCAAGGCGCTCATATTGGAGTCCCATCAATATATTAAAACAAAGTTTTCTCAGAAACCATTGGACCAATTGAACTCAAATTTCATATGAAGACTCTTTACAATAAGTTAGCCAAAATTTATGTAAATTGGTTTGGTCACATGACCAAGATGGCCGACATACCCATATATGGTAAAAACCCTTTTAAAATCTTCTTCTGCAGAACCAGAAGGCTGATGACCTTGGGAATTGGTATGTAACATTTGGGATGTGGGGCCTACCAAGTTTGTTCAAATAATGATCCTGGGTTGACCTTGACCTACTTAACATGAAGGTCAAATTTGCTTCCTAATGCATTTAAATAGTTTTTTTTTTGGAAAAGTTGATTTTTTAATACTGTTGAAGCCAAAGTCATTGTTCGCACTTGATATGTTAAGAGGCAATTCCAAAGGTCAAGGTTGACTTTTGACCTTTCAGCCAAGGTCACTCATATTGGAGGCCCATCAATATATTAAAACACAGTTTTCTCAGAAACCACGTGGCCAATTGAACTCAAATTTCATATGGAGACTCCTTAAGTTGAGTGGAGTAAATTTGAACCAAATGTTAATGGTCACATCACCAAGATGGCGACCATGCCCATATAAGGTAAAAACCCTTTAAATATCTTCTACTCTTGAACCAAAAGGTCAATGGCCTTGGGACTTGGTATATGGCAGTGGGGATGTGGGCCCTACCAGGTTTGCACACATGATGAATCTGGGTTGACCTTGATCTTTATTACGGCAAGGCAAAATTTGATTCCTAATGCATTTATATTGGAAAAATCTTGAAATGTTCATTTTTCTTTCATCCAAGGCCACTCATATTGGACTGCCTTATACATATCTAAGCATCTTTTTCTAAGAATTCACTGGGCTGTTTGAACTCAAATTTCATATGGAGGATTCAGTGGATAAAACTGTAAATATGATATTGTTTTGGGATCACTTGATCAAAATGGCCATTGCCCATATATGGTAATACAATATATGTTTGAATAATAAGCCTATATTGACTTTGACCTATTTTAACATTATTAAGGAGAGCAGGTGAGCGCTTCAGGACCTTCAGGTCCTCTAGTTAGTTAATCCACTCAAACCCCGCATAAACAGAAATGTAGGCCTTTAAGTAACTCTATATTGTATTCAGTAGATTTTTAACTTGTGCACTGTCTGCAGGGATGTTTGTTTGTTTTGTTTGATTTGATTCTTTACGTCTCATCAACAATCTTTCAGTTATAAAGGGACAGATCTTCCTGGGTTGAACCAGTACCAAGCTAGGATTAATGTTCTTTCTTAAGGACACAACGCAGTGACGCCGGTGAGGCTCGAACGCGCGGCCCCTCGGCCTCGAGTCAAGCACCCTATATTGTATTCAGTAGATTTTTGATTTGTGCACTGTCTGCAGGGATGTAAGAGGGTGGGTATAGCAATGAGGACATGGCCTATCAACCACATACAACTGCATTCTTCCACTGACAGAGTCAGACACTATCACAAGGTTACAGCATTCCTACAGTGCATCAACTGTAGATTACCACATACCTCCCCCAAAACAAGTCCAGATTGAGAGGTGTCCGTTTTCAACAAAAATCTTGATACATTTCTCATTATCCTCTCCTAAAACATATGCTGTGGGTGCTCATTGGAATCATCTCAATGAGATGATTCCAATGCATACCTACAGCATATTTATTGTGGAATAATACAAATGAACCAGGTCTTATCTGTTGGTAGGAAAATGTTGTCTGTCTCCCAGACTGAGATAATAGATTTTGGAATAGTTATGTAGGTAATTTTTCTTACATTGATTGGTATGGAAACATGGAAAAATAGGAACATTCCTTGCACTGTGTTAATGATAATAATAATGGGAAAAACAAGTAGTTTGCAAATGTTTTGATTGATAGACTACAACCCCTGCGAAATGGTCTAGAACTGTTCTAGAATGTTCTAAAATTATTCTAGAATCTTCTAGAACTATATTCTAGAACTGTTCTAGATATGTTCTAGAATGTTTATGGGACAGATGTAGAACGTTAAATGGGACAATTTTTTGTTCTACAATTGTTCTAGCCGAGGTCAAAAAATTTGTTCTAGAAAAGTTCCAGAAAATTCTAAAAGTTTTTCCTAGAACAGTTCTAGAACAAATTAATTTTGTTCTAGAACAGTTCCAGAACAAATCTTTAGAAGGTTTATGGAACAATTGTAGAACACCCCTCATAAAATGTCCCATTTAACGTTCTATAAATGTCTCAGAATAGTTCTAGAACATCTGTAGAACGGTTCCAGAACTATTCCAGAAATGTTCTAATGGTTTGTTCTAGAACTGTTCTAGAATTAACCTTGGTTTGTTCTAGAACAGTTCCAGAATAAATCTTTAGAATGTTTATGGAACAGTTGTAGAACACCCCTCATAAATTGTCCCATTTAACGTTCTATAAATGTCTCTGAATAGTTCTAGAACATCTGTAGAATGGTTCCAGAACTATTCCAGAAATGTTCTAATGGTTTGTTCTAGAACTGTTCTAGAACTAACCTTGGTTTGTTCTAGAACTGATCTAGAACAAACCATTAGAATTTTTCTGGAACAATTGTAGAACACCCCTAGAAATGTTCCATTTAACGTTCTACAAATGTCTCTGAATCATTCTAGAAGATTTTTAGAATGGTTCCAGAACAATTCCAGAAATGTTCTAATGGTTTGTTCTAGAACTGTTCTAGAATAAACATTGGCTTTCTCTAGAACTGATCCAGAACAAACCTTTAGAAATTTTCTGGAAAGACTGTAGAACAACTCTTCAAAAATGTCATATAAAGCATTCTATTAATGCTCCTGAATTATTTTAGAGCATTTTAGAATAGTTTGAGAACAATTTCAGGTATGTTCTAGTGGTTTGTTCTGCAACTGCTCTAAAAAATCTGAACTTTTCTAAAACAGTTGTAGAACACCTCCCCAAAAATGTCCCATATAGGGTTTGGAAATAAGATTCCATCGAATGCTACCTTTATATATCTGGAAAACTGTTGACATTGGTTTAAAACCCCAATAAGTAATCCCCAAATGCAGGTGACACAATAAATAAATAAACATCAACTGGAGGAGAATTATTATAGGGGCCCTAAGTTGGCCTAAATGTTGTTAGTTATTGCCACCCTGTTACCCCACCCATTTCAAAACATTGTCATGCATTTGACCTTGGAAAAATAGCAACTACAGCAACAATTAACATTAATACTTAAGAAATTGTGTCTCAAGCCTACTCACTGTCCCAGACTTTAATACTGTCAAATTTGCCATCTAGAAACTGCCACAAGTGCTTTTTGGGGAGCCTTCATAATCCCTCCAATTCTGGCAGCCATGTTTTTCCCAACATCAATCTGGTTAAATTTATGATAATGACATGCTTGTTCTAGAACTGTTCTAAAAATGTTCTAGAACATTTTTTAACTTTTGTAGAACTTGCTGGTTCAGTAAATTTCAGTAAAATATTTCTCCCGAATTATCAGTGAAGTGAAAAATAAATATACCATTCATTGCAAAACTGTAACATTGTAGTTTTTGAAAAACTTATTGGATGATAACTGCTCAACCTCTGTTTATAGTAATAAAGCCATGATCATCTTCTCATTGTGGTAACATGCCACCCTGTATTACCCCACCCATTCCAAAACTTTGTCTTGCATTTGCTAAAAAAACTTACAAACAACAACCCCACCATTAAGCAACATTAAAAACCTTAGAGGAACTGTTTCTCAGGTCTACTCACTGTCTCAGTTAATACTACTATCATGCTTGCCATCTAGAAATTCCCAAACAAATGTTTTTGAAGAGCCTCCACATTTTCCCTCCAATTCTGGCAGCCATGTTTTTCCCATCATCCATCTGGCCATGACATGTTTCCTCTTTAAATGTTCTAAAAATGTTCTAGAACTTTTTAGAACATTTCTAGAACTTGCTGGTTCTATAAAAGTACTAAATAAGTTCTAGAACTTAATTTGAATTTTCTTTTACTTATTTTGCCCTTTTTTCTTTCTTTCTCTATATACTGCTAGACCCTCGCGTGCCAGTATTATCGGCAAGTGTACTTTGTGCACTCCAGGTTGCAGGATGAAAGCCTACAAGTAATTAACCATATCTAAATTACCGTAGGGTTCTTTGACCTGCACAAGGGGTGACCTTCCCTGCAAAGGGGACATCCAGTTAACGTCCCCATCCAAAGGACCAGGCCTACAGATAAGAGTGCGTATTGGAAAATTATTTTCTTTATTTCTCACCCCAAAACATGTTTTATGTTTTGGGTACTCAAAAGAACCGTCTCATTGCCCAACCGCTGAGCTACCTGATGCTTTCTGCTCTTGAGAAGTTTCAAAAATGTTCTAGAATTTATTAGTATATTTGTAGAATTAACTAGTTCTAAAAAGTAAGACAAATGTTCTAGAACTTAATTTGAATCATTTTTTAGAAGTTTCTGTCAACTTATTTTGTTCTTGAAAAGTTCTAAAAATGTTCTAGAATATTATTAGAACATTTGTAGAACTTACTGGTTCTTGATTTGTTCTAAAAATGTTCTAGAATATTTCAAGAACACTTATAGAATGGAAATCAGTTCTAGAATGTGTTTGATTTGTTCTATAACAATGTTCTAGAACAGTTGTAGAACAAGAGTTCTAGAATGAACATATTTACCTGTTTAGAACAGTTCTAGAACAGTTCTAAATGTTCTAGAACAGTTCTAGAACACCTCCAATTTGTAGAACACAATTTCGCAGGGGAAGACAGCAGAAATATATGTACCTGATTTTATTCCTTTATTCAGCAATTGTAAATTTATTACTTTGTTTGTGTTGATGCTTTACACCCTATTCAAATTTTTTTCAGTTTTTTTTTTTTTATTCTTTACATCCCATCAACAATCTTTCAGTTATAAAGGGACGGGCCTTAATTCCTTAGTTGAACCAGTACTAAGCTAGGATTAATGTTCTTGCTCAAGGACAGACACAACACAGTGACGCCGGTGAGGCTCGAGCCCGCGACCCTTCGTCTCGAGTCAAGCACTCTCAACCACTGAGCCACTGCGCTCCCAAAATTTTTTTTTCAGTAATTTTGGGACAGCTTCCTGGGTTTAACTAGTACTTAGCAATGAGGATTGACACAACGCAATGTCTCTGGTGAGGCTTTAAGTTATGGAACCTAATTTGCTCACAAGTATAGCGCTCTACAGCTGAGCTACTGTGCTCCCCCATTGTAATTGACTACCTTTTGTATTCTAGTATAAAATTCACATTATTTGAAAAATCTCAAGGAAAACTGATGAACTGCAGAGAAACTAAAAGAATTCTTTCGCAAGACAAGATTCATGGTAATAATCCAGTACAGTTTCTCTCTTTTGTCTTATTCTTATGAATATATGTATCATATTCAAAGCTCTTACTAATGAACCAATAGTAGAAGAAGAAAAGGACCATTTCGCATTAATTCACCAAAAATCGTACAGCTTTCATGTCTCAAAAACCATATGGTTTAATTGCTAATTGGCAATCACAAGTGACAAATATTATCTAATTTTCCTAATTGGTAATCAGTGCAGACCTTATCAGACTGCATGGATGAATCCATGCAGTCTGATAATGATCTGTGCTGATTAGAAGTATTATAGATTCCTATAGGCCAAGGGGGATCATTTAAACATAAAACAGCTAAATTGAGTTACATGTCACTAGAGGGTTGGATCAAGCAATGTTGATCAACTAACTCAATCAGCAATTGATTGGGGTGATGGATTATGACCTAATCAATGTCAAAGAAAGATGTGTTTCAAAAAGGGAGCTTAAAGAGATCATTTGACTGGTTGCTGGGATCATTTGGATAATATTCTAGGATGAAAAAGTTGCTTTCAAAGGAAGGAGGATAATGTCAGTTAATGGACACTTTCAAAACCAAACATTTTTTGATGAATATTCAGGGTTTAATTTAGTAATTGCTTGGGGAGATGAAATTAATTTAAGAAGAATGATTTGGAATGAATTAGATGCTTCCAAAAAGAAAGCTAATTGTTTGCAGGTAAAGATATTTTAGTGAAGAAGAATTGAGGAGAATAATGCAGGTTACAGGAGAAATGCAGGTTACAGGAGAATAATACAGGTCATTTTAGTTAATGCTTTTATTAGTATAATGCTGACAAATAAATGCAAGAAAAGAGACCGATAATGGTTATGCTGAGAATAATGTAGATCAAACAAACAGTTAATGCTTTTTTAAGTAGAATGCTGAAGTCAAATAGTTAATGCTTTTATTATAAGTATAATGCTGACTAATAAATGCTAGAAAAGAGAACAATAATAGTTCCAGGAGAATAATGCAGGTCAAACAAACAGTTAATGCTTTTGTAAGTATAATGCTGAAACATTAGCACCCAGAGAACTCAAAACCGTTAGAGATCAAATATTTTTCAAACAAATTCTGTAGATCCCCATAGCATACCCTAATTATGCTTGGTCATTTTTCGTCATTTTTTGCTGACTGATGATTTTTTATAAATTAATAATTTTTCAAAAAAATCTTTTGGGAATATAATATAAGAGTATCAAACAGATTGGATATATAGTCCTGAGATCTTAAAAAATGGTCGAAACTGTTTGGAAAGGTTAGTAATCAGCAGTATTTACCAATAAGGGGGTGTACTGCCAGTCAAGAAAGGGCTATTATAAGGAACAAGCCTTCAAGGCCTCAAGGATAAATGAAAAATTATCTTCATGTTCTGTCCCTAAATGAACTTAGCTGTGCTGATGAGAGATTAACCTTTATATATCTGTCCTGAAAAATGTTGTCTGCTTATTATGTCTGCTGCATATTAAGTCAAATGCACTCTTGAATGTTTTACATTGGAACCAAACACTATACACCCTGATCCTACGGGAGCAGTCTGACCTGGATCCAAAGTGTTTGCAATAAAGTACCAACATGTATATGCAGAGGAGAGAGCAGACGACATTTGTCAACAGTGGCGGCAAAAAGAGTTGTAGGTACTGGCCCAGAATAGGCTTACAGTACAGTACTTACTTTTTTGTAGGTATATTGTACTTCCATGTAATATTTACAAACAAATTATCACTAATATAATTACTCCGGCAGCTGAGGAAGCTGGTGCTATTTTTTATGGAGGAGGGACTTTTCTGTGACTGACAGTAGTGAGATAAAAGGGACTGTACAGTAAAACCTGTCTTAAGCGGCCACTCAAAAATAGACAAAACAAAGATCTAAATGACAAATGGTAGCTTAATGAAGGTCGAAAGTACTACAGAATGCTCCTCTTGGAGCATTCTGCAATACTTTTGACCTGCATTAAGCGATAATTGGTCTTGAAAACCAATTTCCCGTGTTTTTGATAGTGTCCGTTTTAGGATTTACTGTATTATCAAAACATATTAATATGGCAATTATTATTAGTTCTAGGAAACTTTGAACTAAATATTAAATCATGACTGTGGAAATTAGAAATCCTAAACTTAACCTTTGACCTGAGCTGTTTGACAATTGACAAATTTAACCATATTTTGTTTGTCTGAAATCACTTTTTAGTCATAAAAATGGTGCAGGTAACTCTTACAATCTCTATACTAAGAAGTGTATTAGCTGTGTGAAATAATCTGATTGAAATTTGGAATTATAGAATACCATAAACTGTGTTAAAAATGAAATATTGAATAAACTGGGAGATATATTGAATTCACTTGGTGAAAAATGGATTTCTTCAATGAGGACACAGAAGAAAAAGCTGACTTTGAATTTTTATGTGATTACACATTAGAAGATAATCATATGGTAAGTTATACACAGGTTTAGATAAACAAAAATGTTCAGCGTAAAATTGTAAATATTTTCTTACCCATCAATTTTAACATATGTTTTAGGTGCTCAAAAGAACCGTCTCATTGAGACGGTTCTTTTGAACACCCACAACATATGTTTTGGTTGAGAAATAAGAAAATTAAATTTTCGTTACACACTCTTTACTAAAGTCCTGGTTATAATTTATTTGACCCCATCCCACAACACTTGGTCAGCCCTTAACTCCCGCCAGTTTATTTGATCCCATTCCACAACAGTATGTTGGTCAGGTCCCTTTAGTTGACCTCGATCATCCCACAATAGAGGTTTACATATAATGGTTGTCCTAATCCCACAGCATTTGGGTTGTTCTCTATCCCACCACAGTTGGGTTGCCCTCTATCCCACAACAGTTGGGTTCTCTATCCGACAACAGTTGGGTTCTCTATCCCACAACAGTTGGATTCTCTATCCCATGGCAGTTTGGTTGTTCTCTATTCCACAACAGTTGGGTTCTCTATCCCACAACAGTTGGATTCTCTATCCCACGGCAGTTGGGTTGTTCTCTTTCCCACAACAGTTGGGTTGTTCACTATCCCACAACAGTTTAGTTGTTCTTTATCCCACAACAGTTGGGTTGTTCTATATCCTACAACAGTTGGGTTGTTCTCTATCCCACAACAGTTGGGTTGTTCTCTATCCTATCCCACAACAGTTTAGTTGTTCTTTATCCCACAACAGTTGGGTTGTTCTATATCCTACAACAGTTGGGTTGTTCTCTATCCCACAACAGTTGGGTTGTTCTCTATCCCACAACAGTTTGGTTGTTCTTCATCCCACAACAGTTGGGTTGTTCTCTATCCAACAACATTTGGGTTACCCTCTATCCCACAACAGTTTGGTTAATCTCTATCCCACAACAGTTGGGTTACCCTCTATCCCACAACAGTTGGGTTGTTCTCTATCCCACAACAGTTTGGTTACCCTCTATCCCACAACAGTTGGGTTACCCTCTATTCCACAACAGTTGGGTTCTCTATACCACAATATTTTGGTTCTCTATCCCCGGGCAGTTGGGTTACCCTCTATTCCACAACAGTTGGGTTCTCTATACCACAACAGTTGGGTCACCCTCTATCCCACAACAGTTGGGTTCTCTATCCCATGGCAGTTGGGTTGTTCTCTATCCCACAACAGTTGGAGTGTTCTCCATCCCACAACAGTTAGGTTGTCCTAAATCCCCCAACAATTGGATTGTTCCAGTCCCACAACAGTTGGGTTATCCACAATCCCATAACGTGGCTCAGTGGTAGAGTGCTTGACTCTAGACCGGAGGGCCGCGGATTCCAGCCTCACCAGCATCACTGTGTTGTGTCCTTGAGCAAGACACATTTATTTATTGCTTAGTACGGGTTCAACCCAGGAAGAACCTTCTAGACATAACTGAAAAATTGTTGACTGGGATGTAAAGAATCAAATCAAACAAACAAACAAAAAACACTCTCACAACAATTGGGTTGTCCTCTTTCAAACAAAGTGTTGGGTTGTTCTCTATCCTACAACAATTGGGTTGTTCCCAGTCCCACAACAGTTAGGTTATCCTCAATCCCACAACAGTTGGGTTGTCCTCTTTCAAACAACAGTTAGGTGTTCTCAATCCCACAACTAAGAGGTTGTTATCAGTCCCACAACAGTTTGGTAATGTCCTCAATTTTACAACAATTGGGTTGACATGTGTTCCACAATAGCAGGGTTGTTCATATCTGAGAACAGTTAGGTTGGTCTCATCTGTGGTGTCTGTAATTCAAGAACAGTTTGGTACATTAGACCCTGAGTTATCCTGTTTGGTTGAAATGTTATTGCTTGGGCTGTTAATTACTTTGCAAGAGCAAAAACAGCCACATATTAACAGCACTGCCAACATTCTGCACACATTCACAAGACATTAGAGAATTTGGGCTAATCTTACTTAATTCTGTGATTAATCTGAGCTTCCATTTTCCCACAACCAACTAAAACAATCAAAGCTGATGTTTGTTTTATAAAATACTTGGATATCAAAATATTCTGTTGGAATCCATCACTTCCAGACTCAGAGACCCATAGTAAAATTTGCTGTAAAATCTTCTAAGTTTGTGAGTGCGGGTGATTTTTTTTTGACAGAAAGACTGATGTTGATTGAAAAGATAGCGTGTGATGCAAGTCTTTGTTAATCTGAAAATCTAGCCTGCACCATATGCTCTTGTCTTTGAAGCATTTTAACATTCAAACAGCTGCATCTGTTGAAATCCCCCTGCTTAGGCCGGCTGTCAAAATAATTACTGTTGTGCAAAGAAAATATGCTATAAAAGATGAAATTTCAGGACCAGTTTGTTTGAAGATTTGAGGGGTATGGAATATTTTTTCGATTTATTTCAGAAGATTTATTCTGATTTTTTCTCTCATTTTGTGGGTAGCTACAGTCTGGTTGTAAAGTAAGAAAGGGCAAAGATCAGGAATCGATACAATCAAGCACGACACCTGACCCAGGATACTAATGGAAAAGTGACAATGTCACAATTATACATCACAAACGAGAGCCAAGAGGTCAGCCCTTTCCCAGCAGGCAACCACAAGGCATCAACAAGCAGACATACATGAAAGCATAACAAAACAAGACAGAAATAACATAAATGATCCACAAAAGAAGCACCGCTTTGGAACGGTCAGTAAAATATTTTACTGGAGGGCTTAAACCGGTTTGACGGTGCACCAACCTCACCCTTAGTTCAGATGTGGCGACGGTGCACCAACCTCACCCTTAGTTCAGATGTGGATCAAGACACATAGATGTTTGGTTTGCATGAAGGACCCCTAACTTATCAATGCATCATCTCATAGAACATATAAATCAAGATATAAAAAGGAGATAAAGCAAAGATAACGACTCAAAAGTAAATAAAACTGGATACTGGAGCAAAAGAAATCCAACAGGGAGAACTTTGTTTTAATATGGACCAAAGTTTTCTAACTGGTGTTGGTAGTGTCCATCCCAATATTATGCCCTTTGATTCTGTCAGTTATATCTGGCAAGATACCTTATAAACTATCAGAGCTACAACCTTGAAACCTCTTCTTCTTCTTCTTCTTCTTCTTCTTCTTCTTCTTCTTCTTCTTCTTCTTCTTCTTCTTCTTCAAGTATACAATACAGAGCTTGGATTATATTGACTTGGGTCAGTGCAGTGGCTCAGTGGTAGAGTGCTTGACTCGAGACCGAGAGGCCGCCAGTTCGAGCCTCACCGGCATCACTGTGACACATTTATCCTAGCTTAGTACTGGTTCAACCCAGGAAGACTTGTCCCTGTTTAACTGAAAGATTGTTGATGGGACGTAAAGAATCAAATCAAACAAATAAAATATTGACATGAATTCTTTAAGTAACATGCACTGGAAAAACATTTTTCTGGGATCAAAATCAACCCACACATGTATTCTCACTTCCAAACCTAATATTCTCCTGAGAGTCCTGATATACTTTCAGGCACACATTTGCATTATTGAGTGAAATCCTATCATAACCTAGACAAGATACTTTTTATGGAAAATTGGCACTATTTTCTTTAATTGTACTTTTTACTAAAAAATGTCAAAAACTTGAATATTTGTCTTTAAAAACATTTGTTATGGGTACTTATTTGAAGCGTCTCAATGTTATGCTTCAAATAAGTACCCACAACATATGTTTTATCGTAAAATAAAGAAAACAGGAATCTGGCAATGCTATTATCTAGGACTGCGTTGCATGAATCAGCAAGCAGAGAATATGAATTACCAATATGTCCCAGATTAGTAGTTCAGCTAATTGAGCTATTGTTTATGATTATCTCAGCTTTCTTGATTACTCTCTTTAGGCATAGTCCCAGATAATATGTGCTTTTTTGCAGAAAATTATTGATAATATCCTGAATATTAATCCAATTTGTAGTACTGTACAAGTGCAGTTGCTGTCATCTTTGGTCGTTGCTTTAAACCTTGGTGGTGAGGAGTTTGATTCCCCAGTCAAGCCACTTCCTTTTGTGAAGATATGGCATGAAATGATCAAGTTTGACTCTCCTTTGCGCTTGAAACTTTATTGAATTGGCTACTCTGACAGCATCAGTTGTGAGTGGGTTTGAACTGACAGTCTGGCAACATACTTTTGTAGAGGTATGGCTACATATAGTTTTTAATTTGCCATTCACACCCTGTTGCTGATTGGGCTTTTAAAGTATGCTTGCACTTGGCACTGGTTAACTAACTATTCCCAGGCATTCCTTTCCACAGCACCTTCAAGTGTCAACCCCAAAATCCTGAATAAGGCAAGGTGAAAAAATTTCATTGTTTCATGAATAAGAGGTCTATATCTTTAAGATGATAAGCATGAATCTTAAAGGAATAGTATACAAGTTAAGTGAATTAATACGACACCAACACGAAATAATATTTTCATTTATTATGCCGATTCTTCTCCCTTCTTCAGGATGTAGTAAACAACAAAAATAGATGACATAGCGCACCAAAACGTAACGTTATATAGCCCACCATATCAATAATGTTGAATGAAGATTAGCGGGTAATAATAATTCTACACAATTACATGTGATGGTGTAATGGTTGTATGAGTCGGTTCTCTTAGAGAACCGACTCATATTACCATTACATCCGTCGCACAGCCGACCAACAAAGGCAAAGAACGAAGCCAGTACATATGTGCAGTCCAGCCAGAGCCCAATTAATAGTGGACAAAAGTGAATACTTCAAGGGTACATGGAGCATTAACACTATAACACTCAAAACTAACAATTACATATGCTGGGCTTCAGACATTCTGACTGCAAAGAGGTTAAAGAGATATATGCGAAAAATGTAAAACCCACATGAAGAGGTGCAAAAATACAAAGAGACTAAGAGTGAAATTAAAGTCACTATAATACAGTAGGTTGTTCTTTGTGAATTTGAGGAGACTCAGCAAGGCCACAATGTAATTCAACAAGCTGAAGCACCAAATCCAATCTCCGTAACCCATTCCACTTGAATCGCTGTAGTATCATCTGAAAGGATATAATATAACCTAGGCATTTGATGTCACCTTATATAAGGATGAATAATGTCCTATTTCACAGGCACACTGTAGCTCTGTTAGTCTTGTAATTACGATCTTGGCATGTATTTGCATAAGTAACATTGTTTTAGTCACTATTTAATCTTTGCCATCAGACTACAGCCAGGTCATCCGGTGGTTACCCAGTCATTCTCTAAACTGTATTAATAATTGAATCAGTTCTTACCCTGTTGCACTCAGAAAGACCAAAACTCTAAGGAGTTTTGGTCTTTTTAGTGCAATAGGGTTAAATCAAGGAGTTTTGGTCTTTTTAGAGCAATAGGGTTAAATCAAGGAGTTTTGGTCTTTCTTAGGCAATAGGGTTAAATCAAGGAGTTGTGGTCTTTCTTAGTGCAATAGGGTTAAATCAAGGAGTTTTGGTTTTTCTTAGTGCAATAGGGTTAAATCAAGGAGTTGTGGTCTTTCTTAGTGAAATAGGGTTAAATCAAATTTAAGATTGGTCTTTTCTCCAGCATGTCAAGAAAAGTCAAGGCATTTATAATCCAGTTTACTTGAGTTTTTTGAGCAACTTTAGCATCTCTCTGCCACTTTATCTCAGACCAAGTGTTGCTCAGACCCATACTTTCAGTACTAGAATGAATATAGATATGCTATAGAAGGTTAACAGGGTGGAGCCAAAATGACTTAATCAGCTGGTAACTTCAGTAGTAAAACATTAAGCTGGTGAAATTTAGATGTTTTTTTGGTGTTTTAAAATATGTATGCATATCATTAAAGTTGTCATGTAAAAATTAACCCTTAAAGCTGCATAGTCTGTAACTTTTGATCTTTTAATTTTTAAACTAATGTTTCTATTTTTCAAGAACACAGTAAAAAAACTAAAATTCAGGTATACATTTTACCAATTTCGTAAATCTTAACAAATTATCAGTATCGAAACAACAGCATTTATGTTAAATTTAACTGTCTATAATTATTGGAGGGACGCAAATAATTTTCGACACGAGTTAAACACACCTGTTTTATAAGATAATTCACTTTTCCGTGCAGTTTTCCGCTCTAGTGAACAGATTTATTGTGAAAACATAACTTAATTCAACTTTTACAAATGATGTAAAAAGAAAATAAAATTTTTCGAAAAATGTTCATAGTTACAGAGTATGCAGCTTTAAAAAGTCTTTGTAGCCACTTCGCTGCAGCAGACGGCAAATTTTGTTACATATTTATGTGGGGGTGTATGGGCGGATAGGATAATATTTGCTTTACAAAGTTAATTAAGCTCTCCAGCCTGAGACCTACTGTAAATTCGGAAATTTTCATGAGTGTTTTATTTTCCCGTAACTTCGCATATGCGAAGTTTGGTGAAATTAAAACCCTTGCGAAATGGCAAAATTACTCTCTCATTTACTGATATAACCCAAGTCGCGAATTCCTAACGTCGTAAATATGACTTTAAATGCTATTCCCGAAAATAAAATTCTCGCGAAAATTTCCGAATTTACAGTATGCGCTTGAATGATCAGATGTTCTTGTGAATATCCACATTAACATTCAAATAAATCTTTGCTATCCAGGTCATCTGTCATAATGTCTTGGAACCTTGATCTTTGACCAAGTTCCATTTCCCATCAACATTTGAATAACTGAAAGCCTTACAGATGAAAACTATATCAGATATATATTTTTTGCCCAGTTAATGCACTCAGTTGAGGTGAATTAGACTTGGCATTTGGAATAATTCATAAGGGATGAAAGAAATATGGTCTTTTACTGATATAGGTTATCACGTCCCCAAGTGGCCGATAGGAAGTCTATATGTCAACAATATTTTAGCTGCATGCGGTTCTATTGTAATAGTGTTGATTAAGCCGTCAATATGGGCGATGCAGTACATGAGATTTTGATGCTTGTCGCATATGCGCAAAAGCCTCATACTGACATACTGGTGGGCTAGAGTTCTAAATTTTTGTCTGAGTCTTCATCTACATATATACTTTGTGTATACCCCTGGAAAATCACAAAGCTATAGTTTCTTAGCATTACTGGTCCGGATCCCCTGGAAAATCACAGCGAGGTATCCAGAGAGGGGACAGGGGGTCCGGACCCCCCCTGGAAAATCACAAAGCTATAGAGTTTCTTAGCTGGAGGGCTGATGATGGCCCGCTCTCTATTAGTGGTATCGTATTTGGATCCTCTCTCCCATGATGTTGATGACTTATAAAATACTGTTCTGAAAAATATTGGAGCAAATACATTTCTAGTAATTTGCAATTTTTAAAGGGCAATATTAATGATAAATGCATACTCATTGTACATGTTTAATTAACTTAAACTGTTTTAGAAACTTCAAAAGCTGTTGCAGAACTTAATTGCCTCTTTGCAATTTCCTACAGGCGGCTTTGCTGTGCAGCCGAACTGTCATATTTCTGAATTTATGAGATTCAAACTAATGCTACAATTGGGGAAATCTGACATCGTGGAAGTGAAAGACTGAGAAGTCTGAATCGATTCTTGGGTTACTCATAAATGATCCCAATGTCGGCATGAAAAGAACAATCACAGGATAACACTTGTTAAAATAGTTCTTGACAATAATAACTGTAATAATCATAAAACTTAGAGAAAACAATTCAACTGGGATCAATAGATTTCTGAATTATAAATTGAAGAATGCATTGAGGTGCTTTCAAACTGTTCAGAAATGCTGGAAACAGTATCTCTTGTAGTTTACTGACGAGATGGTTTTGGATATTAAATTTTGGATTTCACTTGTTAAGTTCCTGTTGAAAACAAAATTAAGGATTTTAAAACACTATAGTGATATTAACCAATTATGAGAAAGTCTGGTTCTGTTTATATATGGGCCTCGACGCAACAAAACCTGTCTTCGGGGTTTCCGAGAAAGCGAGACTCAAACCAGTCTCCTCAGCTACAGGGACTAGCTAGAAAATTGAAATTTCGCTCGTAGCAAGTCTAGATATAATACTGTCCAATAAGTGAATAACAAAGGTGCTGATCAGACTGCGCTCCACTCAGGCTGGTCTGGGCCTGTGTAGTTCGCAAACCTCTGAAGACAGGTTTTCTCACGTCGAGAGAGAGAGGAAGAATCCATTAGTATACAAAGGGTTAATTCTTTGATTAAATTTTCAAGATTCCAGCCAGTCTGTGTAGCTCACTTGGAGTTGACAGTACCCTTTGTTCAAGTATATGCTGACCAATACAATTTTGGTCAAACTTACTCCAAAGTGGTTGGTTTGACAGGATCTTTTATTTGAACTGTGTCACAAAATCAGAATTCTGTTTTCTAAAATGAATGAGGAAAAAGAAATTATACACAGATTCAGATAGGCAAATATATAATATATGGGAGTAAAAATAAAGCTTCATTAAATTATTACCTCTCATTTTCTGAAAGGATAATATAGCTTGAAATAAATGCTTTAAATATGCACACAATATTCCAAAATAGCTTCAGAGTAATTGATTTTATTACCTTTCTGCATTATAAAATTTGATAATTTACTGGTAATGCCAAAAATAAAGATTACATGCAGTTAACACTCATGGTGAGATTATATTAATATTGCAAAAGTGGCTAATGACAGATTTCCTTATTTTTCTTAGAAAAAAGCCTTAGATTGTATTTTGTCTCAGCATTATGGGCTTATGAAGAAGCGTAAAATATCTTTCAAAAAAATCTTCAAAATTTGAAACCAAAGATGACATTAATTAATCATCTTAATAAAATGTTTTATTGTGATATTAGTTTGTGTGATAAGTTTGAAATATTTTTAGCAATTTCGTAATATATACTGACTATGTTTTTTATAACAACATTACATAAAATATCAGAACTCTCTTAAAACAATCAAATACAGTATAAGAATTTTCTAAAATTTGAACACTGGTTACCCAACGAACATTTCTAGTCAAACAGTGCACTGTCTGCTATTTGGACAAGAATTTCTCGAATCAAAAACTAAGCTGATTTTTTTGTTGAGGACAGTTAAGAAATTTGTTCAAAATTTTACTCATTGGAAGAAGGAAGATCTGTTTTACATAATAAAATAACAGTGTAATTTTCTTGTCAGAACCCTATACTTAAAATGTGATTCTTCAATTCTGGATATTTTCATTGTAATTAAAATTTAACTTATCCATGAGGTGTGCAGGGAGTTGGAATTTATATCGGGTGTTTTAATGAAGAAAAGACTGATAGATAGATTATGTAATTATGGTATCTCCGAAATCATGACTCCTTTTACAAGAAAACAGTGCCTGTTGTGAATTTATACTTAGGAGGAGTTTAAAATGTTATTTTACAAGTTTGTGACTCAGATTTTATTGATAGACAAGATGTGAAAAATCTGAAGCATTTTTTTCATGTGCCTATAATAATTATACTTTGATTAGCTCATTAAAAGTCTTTGGAAAAGTATAGCTAAATGTTCTTGAACATATAAATGTAACAAATATGTTTCGATATCATGCTTAATAGATTGGAGATAAGAAAGATGTTTGATAAACCTTCTAGATTTCTATAAAAAAATTTTTGGGGTATGGTAATTGTTTCTAGAAAGCCTCTGTAGCTGAGCAGAACTGTTTGAGTTGTACATAGTCTCATATCCAGGAAGATAGATGTCCTGTAGCATGGTTATTTGAAAGGGATGCCATATCTGATGTTGGTCAAGTTATGAAATTAACTGGTGCCATTCTACATTGCAAGAGCTATGGTGCATATCGGAGCTGGCACACTATGTACCAACATTATAAAATCTTCATGTTACAAAACACATTAATGATATTTTTCTCATAGAAACAGAATCACATAATTTGAAATTTGAAAAATGTCTTCCACATTATAATGAAGAACTTAAAATTCAGGCTTTTTCTGGCCATAGAAATTGATTATGCAGTGGAATTTCATTAAAAATGGATATTTTGACTGGAAAGTAATTGTTTTGCATTGCAAATCGTGAAGTCCCTTAATGAGTCTTATTCACTTCTTTTAAACATGTATTGAGGTGCAGTTGAGAATTACACCTGATGACGGTTGGCTTAATTGCTGAATTGACAGGCAACTAACTCATCTGCATCACTAATCTCCATAGGCTATTTTTAGATCATGACATCATTTTCTATTTTTATACAACATTGAAAAAATTCAAGAAAAATTTAAGTAAAGTTTTGAATACTTTTGAAAATATTACGGAAAATGGAGCGTTTGCTCCAATGAAGCAAATGCTCTATTTTCCATAATATTTTCAAATACATGATATTTCAAAGGCGTCAAAAGAGCGTTATTATGGAGTTAAGGGTTTAAATAGTCACTGTAAAAGTAGGCTTTTTAATAGTGACCTGATTGAGTATTTTCTAGTCATTTGGACACCTTGTTGTTTTTAGTCATAACAAAATTAGGATGAAAATTTACTTATAGCAGCTTACTGTATAGGGGGAGACTTCATTTAGATCAATAAGTAAAACTTCATCAATATGCATCTTTTATGCTCTGTGGGTTACGGAAATGATGGAAATATAATCAGAACGGATCTCCTACTTAATATGTATGACATTATCAAAGGTTTTCAACAAAATGCAGTGCAATTAAAACTATTTTAAGATCTTTAAATTCAGTTTACTATTTTCATGGATAAATTGTGCAAGCGTGATGATGGATTTATGATTGATGAGGTTTTTTATACTGCACTTTGTAGTATCAGAGATACTGAATAAAAGTGCACTCAAAACTTATGTTTCTGCTTGGAACTTCTATTTGGAATCCGACAGGTGTCTTAGCAGATGATAGGAACATTAATGTTTTACAGTAATCCCCTTTAAAGCTGCAGATTTTTGGTAAACATTAATTGTTAAAACTTTAAGAATATAAATCCTTTGAAGATCTTGTTTGTTACTTTATACAAATTGTAGTCTGAGGAATCTGGTTTGGGACTTAATATGCTTTGTTTCTTAGAATTTAACAATAAGATCAACAAAATTTGTGGGAATGATTTTTCCTGTGATATGATTAATTGTGCTACTTTTTTTTGGCAGCGAATTTGAGTGGGGGTCACAAAGTCCAACATGACTAAAAAATCATGTATATGAATGTGGGGAAAGAAAAAAACACACCAATAGTTGGCATTATTTGCTCTTAGTTGAGTGGTATTGTTATCAGTGATAGTTTCATTCCCAAATTCTTAAACTGGACATGCCATATTAAACTCATGTGCGGATCCTGAAAGTTTTATCAGAGGGGGTCCAACTTTGACAAGGTTTTTTTTTTTGGGGGGGGGGGGATGAGGGGCGGGAGGATCCAAATACCACTCTAAGCGGGGCCATCATTTAAATGGCATTTAGCTGACGTGCCGATGATCATCATGCCCAATATTGATTGCTTGCTTGGTGGCTTTCTGATTTTTCAAGGGATCCGGACCAGTATTGCTAAGAAACCCTATATTTTTGTGATTTTTCATGTTTATGTAATAAGTTTTTGGAATCGGATTTCATCCATTAGTCAATTCTAAGTTGTGAAGACCCTAATGGGATGGCTCATCAAGTACTATGATTTTGAATATAAAAAATCTGTCTTTACAGTAGTGGGTGAGAGTGTACAGATACCCTGCAAAGTTCCGAAAAACAGCTGTTGTTGACACTTTGCTTTTGTTGTCTGCTGATAACCTTTGCAAACAGTTTGGGCACAGATCAGGCCTGACCAAATGTCAAGCCTGATCTGAATCCATACTGTTTGACACTCTGATGGTATTCCTGACAAGTTAATTTTGAAATGACTCAGACTGCAGACAATACTAAATGATGAAAAAATTCCCAGCAAGCAAGGTATTAAACAATATTTTGCCCTCATAATTCCAGAGCAGAGCTATAACAACAATGAAAGTTTCCTTGGAATCTCAGCAAAATAATAAATATGGAAGTTGTTTTTTTCTTCTGTGATGAAAGATTAAGAAACTCATGTCCAATCACAAACTTTGAAAGGAAGGAAAAGCATACAGTAAAACCTGTCTAAAAAGACCGAAAATTGATTTTCAAGACCTGAGTTTTCGATAAATGTAGGTCAAAAGTATTGCAGAATGCTGAGCATTCTGCAATACTTTTGACCATTAAGCTACCATTTGTCATTAAGATCTCTGTTTTGTCTATTTTTGAGTGGCCATTTTACACCGGTATTACTGTATTTTGAAAGGATGGAAAAAACCTTGTTGAAATTAAAGCAGTACATGAACTGTTGGTGGACCTTTTTGCTTGGTTAATGAACTGTAAACATAAAATAGTGCATCCAAAACAATAGGAAGTTATAATGAGTGGACAGAATGAGATGCCAAAGTTATTGGCAGACTGGTTATTGTCTGGGAAGAACTACGACACAGATACAGACACAGATACAGAGACCCAGTCTGATGCAGAATGTCCATTTGATGTAAGAATTTATCCATATATAGTCACCCCTTATCTTCCAGTAGCAGACACTGATTTATATATAAGCTCTGTGATAATTGACAAATAGTACAGACAAATACTGTCCTGCCAGCCAATAGTGACAGTGATGTCATGTTTTTTTTTTTTACAATTATTAATTAAATTATTAACTTGAACACTCCACTTGAGCTAAGGCGAATCAATATATCACTTGTGTATTAATACACAAGTGATCTATTGATTCTAAGTTCCCGATAACTTTGTAAACAAAACATGACGTCACTGTCACTCTTGGCTGGCTGGACAGTAGATCAGACTGCTTCCCTGTTCACTATTTTGACAAGCTATTAGTGAACTCCAGCTCTTGTTGTAAAAACAGAAAGAAAAATGTGTTCTTGATTTTAGAACATTAACCGTAACTCAGTTTTCATGTGTAAAAAGTGCTTACAGCATTTTGTAAGGTCAACCTTACTGTGGGTCTTTCTGACCCAAGATTTATCTATTGAGAAAATCTATTGACCCCAGGGTCTAAATTTTTATTGTCTACACCAATAATCAAGAAAAAGAATTTTGTGACACTGCCTTCCAGTGCTCAAATTGGCAGGTTTTTCTTGGCTCTGATATATTTTATTCTGCCACCTTGTACATTATGTACAATTCCAAAAATTCTATAGTCTATAGTTATTTGCCCATATTTTTAAGATGTATAAGTATATAGTTATTAACCACCCTTATGGACAATCCTCATAATCTTTTTTGAGTGACTTTAGAATCTGTCCACCACTTCATCTGACCTGGTGTTTTTGTCATCAAGACGGTTCTTTTGAGTACCCTAAACATATGTTTTGGTTGAGAAAATAAGAAAAAAATGCTACACACTCTTAACAAAAGGCCTGGTGACCATGCATTTGTTCAGCCTTCGCAAATTCTTGCTCAAAAATATGACAAATATAATAAAGATAGAAGGTTCTATTCCCCATAAATGGTTCAATTTTCAAGTGATTTTATCGAGCAGGAAGACAGGTGTTTTTTATCCTCTTTCAACTGATCCAAATCCATTTTATCAGAAAGTTTCTGAATTTAGAATATACATACTGGTAAAGAATATTTGAATTTGAGAGAACAATGAACCAAATGATGGTAAGAAATTCCAATCTTTTACAGCTAATCCAGACAGAGATGCATACAAACCATTTTGAAAGTTTCTTCTAAACCTCTTGTCAAACTATGAACTCACCATTCATATTCATTGAAGGATTATATAAAGTTAATTGGCAAGCATTTTGAAAAGATTTTAATATGTGTTTGCAAGGTGTTGATCATGAGGACAATGAAATTTAGTTAGGCTAGGGGTAGGTAATGATAACTCCCTTGAATATTTGAATAATGATTTTGTTGGTAGTTTCCTCTTATCTTCATCAAAATCTATGTTCATAATCTCTTCACAAGACAATTATTTGCATTTCCAACAGGCTCCTTGTATGGTCACACGTGAAGTACTTATTACACTTGGTTTGTAAACCAATCTCTGATGAAGATTGAAATGAAGATAAATAAAATCAGCTCTAAGGCTCTTTCAAAGGTTAAGATATCCACCATTGAATTTGAAAAGAATGGAGAGACCCATACAAACCATTATGAAAGTTTCTTCCAAATCTCTTAATTATCTTCCAATATTCTTTTCAAATTCAATGGTGAATGTGAAAGTTGACTCTTAAACTTTGAAAGAACCTTAGAGCTTATTTCGGCCCCTGATTGTGGATGTGAAACACTGTGCCATCAACCGTATGGGGTTGGGTGTAAGACCTGGGCAATCAGATCAAAAATTCAATGCACAAAAATAGTTACAAAAACCTGAAAACTTCAGTGGTATTAAAGGTATTCTCTTCAATACATGATGTACTTCCATAAAGGAATAGCACTTATTGCCCAGATCTTCAGCTCTAAGTTCTGTTTCTGGTATAAATCTGCTGTTAAAGACATTATATTTTTTAGATATCTGTTTATGTAATTCAATCATAATCCCCTTGAGGCATCTGATAAAAGATGTACCACCATCTTCCCAAAAATACTAAAACAGAGAGGGGCATGTTTTTTTCATGATGGACATATTATAACATGTCTCAATTCAATTCTTTATTCACTCTAGGTCAACATAGTCAACAACAAGAGGTATAATACAAATAATTGCATGCATGAAAATACATCATGGCGGTCATATTGTTCAGTAATTATATTCTATATGTATAATGTCTAACCATAACTCCCTGTTATCTGGTGGAGCACAACAGATTCTCTTTACTTTACATAGCTAATTTTCATAACCATACATATATATGATTCAAGGCTGATCCAGCGCACACCGCTCTGGACCTTCTATGACTAGACCTTGGATGTGATGTCAGGCCAGGAATGGTTCAGCGCCGTGACGCCAAACCAAACCCAGCCCGACCTACATCAGTATTTGAATTAAACAAGTTTGTCAGCGTTATAAATATTATATGTATTATATTAGGGTAGAGGCAGCTGGTTTCTCTGTAAGGAGCCACCCGCCACTACCCCCAGCCATGAACACAATGAAATCCCGTTTTAGTCATGCAACTTATGAAAAGGCTCCTACTTCGCAATGGCATCAATGTGGAGCTTTTGCGCCACATTGGCGTCATGGCAAAGTAGTGCGTTTAGCAGCATGGTAATTCAGTTTTGATTTCAAATGTATGAAGTTTGAGAAATGTTTTGTTTGTTACCACAATACAATACAATGCAATACAAATCTCTTTTTTTACATCCAGGTCATACAAACCTGGCATATGAGGAACACAATACAATATTGAAAGGCGGTACTTTATTATTAGACAGATAAAAGGGAGAGGGTGGGGAGAGGAGGTCAAATTTAAGCATAATGATATAAATATATTAAACCGAGTTTTCTATGTATTCACGCAAGACTGAGACACATAGGTTGCTCGGGCATCTTATCGGACAACCCATGTTTCGCACTCTTTCGAGATTTTGTTTGTACAGCAGCAAGCTAGAGTATTTTGGGGGAGCAGAAGGATCCAAAAAGGGGATTCAACATGTTGAAGCGACATCGTCATTATTATTTGTTTTGGAGGTCGTAAGGGAGATAAACTCGACGACTTTATTGATAAAAGCTTCAAGATCTGTATGGCATAATTATTTCCCTTTGTGCATTACGCTGCACGTGCGTACATACGAGTGTTGAGTTCAAAGATTCTCGCCTGAAAAATTGGGATCACTGGATATCCTTTCAAATTCAGGTAAACAGTAATCGCAGTTTTCGCAGGATGGCTTTAGCTTTTGTGTATTACATTGTATTTGGCAAGCAGTGAGGATCCAGATGAATTGTCGCATCCGATGCCGCATTTCATCAGGGTCAACTCTGTCTGCCAAAACAACATGCGGTCAACTTTTATTTACCTGTAGTTGTTGATGTTTTAGCAGTCATAATCAGCGGTAAGCAGGGAATCCGGACGCTGACTGCAGCCTTATATAGTACAAGGCCACGCCATCGCGTTGGTTCCGTTCCGTCTGTAAAGAATTTAGATTTCCCGTAGTCTGCCTTGTCCGAAAGGCGAAATACAAGGCAAATTTGAGGAAAGTATGTTCGCCACACATATAAGATATATATGACATATTGACTTATGATTATACATTATATATTTAGACTAATAACATGGCTCGTTCTGTGTGTGTGTGTGTGTGTGTGTGTGTGTGTGTGTGTGTGTGTGTGTGTGTGTGTGTGTGTGTGTGTGTGTGTGTGTGTGTGTGTGTGTGTGAAACATATGTACATTCTCGGTGAGCATAGCAGACTGGACAAAACAAGATGTGTATCTACACTTCTTGGTCTGTCATGTTTGCTATTCATTTGATAACTTGTCGCTTTCTGTGAAGCAAGCACCGTGCTGACATTATACGGCTTAATGCAGTAACGGTTGTACAGTTGTGTCTAATGACTAACGGGTGTGAACACATATCAATACCACCTCCATGAGGTGGGACCAGTGAATTAGTATAATATAAAAATATATATTTTGGCAGTTGTACATACAAAATTTGCATTTAACCCATTTGTGCTGAATGGAATTTCCCACTGTAACCAGTTGGACAGGTCCATTTCCGTTTTAAGGGTTGTTGGATAGTATTTTTCATTTTTAATAACATTATATAGGACATTCTGTAAGGAAACAGTGGATACCCTGATCAGGCTCCGTATTCTGCGGGGTCTGATCTCGGTCTGCACTGTTTGCTTATGTCACTGAAAAAAGAGCGTTTGGCTTATATGAGTTAATCACATAATTATAACAATTCGTTATGACAAGCCAAGGTATCTTCCATTCTATATATCTATAGGTGAACGTTTTCGGGATTAGTCCCGAACTCAGGATTTCGAAGTTGACTTTCCATAGAGAGTCAGCCAAAAATACTGAATCATAGGCATACCATAACGGCTGTTTTGATTTTCATTTTATCTAATGACAATTAACCGTATAAACTAGGAATTGTATATAAATAATTATTTTATAAGTATATTTCGAGTTTTAAAACCTAAATCTCCAAAGTTAAGGATATATATATATATATGAAATCATACATGAATTTTGTTTATAATGGTTAACACCTCATGCTTGTTGGATAGTGAGAGATCATCAGGACCACCTCAGTGTAGCGGTCATAATGAGCGCACATATCACATTCCCTGTTCTCTTGTATGCTTCAAAGTTAAGACAATTCAACAGTATCCATGATTCATATGCCGTCGACGTCAGCTCAATTACCGTATAGAAGACGGTTAGTCACAGGAACCATGGACACCATTGAACGCAAAAACTATAAGCATATCTTATACTTTCGATTATTTATATTGGTCGACACCATAGGTGGTGTGTGCCCACCAGAATCGCTTCGATCATCCGATTATAGTGGGCACTCACAACCTATGTATAATTGTATCAAATAGCAGAAATTATTGTAAAATATTAGTTCATACGTTTAAAAACATGAGACGGTTCTTTTGAGCACCCAAACCACATGTTTATATTGATGGGTAAGAAAATAAAAACAATTTTATGCTCCCTTAGATTATGATACAGTATACTTAAAATCATCCCCCCTTCCCCCCAATAAGGAATTTAGTCATTAATAACATTGATCAGATACTGTGCACACCAACCTATTGACTGGAACCAAAAAATATCCACTGTTATTTCAAAAAATATGATAAAAATACCATTGCCTTTTTTTAACAATACCACTGGAATTCTAGTGAACAAAATAGCAACAAAAAACTGTGTTATAACAGTGAAAAAATTTGGAAGGAAAAGTCACTGTCATTTTCATTGGTATACCAATGGTAAAATCACTGGTATTACCATTGGAATACCACTGGAATAACAGTGAAAAAACAGTGTTATTTTTAATTCCATTGACCAGTGAATAACAGTGACCTTGATAAAAGTCATTTAAATACCAATGGAAAACACTGGTTTACCACTGTTATTCCATGGGATGTTTCAGCTGTGTGTACCTTCGGGGTTATCAAATCTGACAGCCAAATCCAAATTATCACTCTCTGGAGTGATACAAATATTTGTGAAAAAAAAAAAAATCTGCTCTCTTCCCCATGACAAAACCAGCATATGATAAGTATCAACATTTCATAGAAAGCCTGTGGCATCCCATCCAAAGTTTGGGTTTGAAATTGCATCCAAAAGGCATCAAATCTGCAGCCCAAATCAAGTCAAGGAATTCAGATCCTACCTGTACGAAAATTCTAACCAAAATCCACCCGAATTACAGGTGGATTTCAGGCAAAACTGACATGGAATTTCAATTTTCCAGCTGGAATTGACAAGGAGATGGAATACTTGCAAAAATCCAGGTGGGATTACCGAAAGATTCCATGTGGATTTATGGGATTCCAGCTGGAAACTTTCAAGCACATGGAATTTCTTTCTCAGGATTTTTCCACATTGAATGTTTCCAAATAGTATTTAAAAATCCACCTGGAAACTCTCAAGGACAAGGAATTTTTGGACTTATAAAATTTCTTTCTGCTAGTATTTTTTCTAAGCTGGAAAATTTTCCTTAGGTGTCAGAAACAGAATTTTTCTCAATTGAAACTTAGAACTTTTTTAAATAAGTTTTGAAATCAGACCTATGTAGATATATATACAGGAACATTAGTTACCAAGATGTTTTATCTGAAGGAACTATAAACCCTTAAGAGTAACAGCAAGAATTGCATCTGAAAAAGTTGTCTGCTTGAGTCATCTGCTGCATATTATATGCTAACTGTCTGCTAATGTATGTGATGGGTTAGTATTTTTGATGTGTCTTATGCTCTATTGTTTTTTTCCGATTGATGCAATGGCAAAATTAACCATAGCCTGTTGCACAAATCCACTTCGTTTCGGCCTTCAGTTCATGACCCCCTGTGAAATAGTTCTTAACTCAAGGGCAGTTTAAGAACAGTTCTTGAAATTTAGAAAGAATTCTTGAACTGTACAATAAGACTTGTACTTGAACTGTTCAAGAACATAAATTAAGAACAGTTCAACAACTTCTTAAGAATTTGTGATGTACTCAAATTTTTCATAAACCGTTCTTGAACATTTGAATGACTTTTCTTGAATGCTGTGTTGACTCTGGAGTTCTTGAACTGTTCTTAAATGTGTTCTTGATTATTTCAATGACCATTCATGAACATAATAAGTTCTTGAACTGTTCTTAAATTTGTTCTTGATTATTTCAAAGTCTTTTCTTGAATATAATGTGTTCTTGAACTGTTCTTACATTTGTTCTTGATTACTTCAAAGACTTTTCTTGAACATAATATGTTCATGAACTGTTCTTACATTTGTTCTTGATTATTTCAAAGACTTTTCTTGAACATAATGTGTTCTTGAACTGTTCTTACATTTGTTCTTGATTATTTCAATGACCTTTCATGAACATGAATATGTTCATAAACTGTTCTTAAATATGTTCTTGATTATTTCAAAGACTTTTCTTGAATATAATGTGTTCTTGAACTGTTCTTATATCTGTTCTTGATTACTTCAAAGACTTTTCTTGAACATAATGTGTTTATGAACTGTTCTTACATTTGTTCTTGATTATTTCAAAGACTTTTCTTGAACATAATGTGTTCTTGAACTGTTCTTACATTTGTTCTTGGTTATTTCATAGACAGCCCATGAACATTATTAAATGTGTTCTTGATTATTTCAAAGATTTATCTTGAATACAATGTGTCTAACTTAATTCATAGCACCTAAACATGATATTAAACTCAAACTTTGACCCAAATTTGGCATAGCATTAAGTAATAATTTTAAGGAAAGACTTCTGATAAATAAGGGTCTTATTTCTTTACCATTTTAATAACTGATGGTGTGGTGCAGTGGATCAAGCTGATGGACAATCTGTGAAGTTAAGCAACAAGATCATGGTTAGTAGTTGGATGGGTGACCCAATGGTTTGTATTTTCCAGCTGGATTATTTTTTCCAGGTGGAATTTTCCTGTAAATCCATTTTGATTTTTTGGAAAAGTTTCCACCTGGAAAAAAAATTCCAGGTGGAAAAATTTGCATATTTCACCTCATTTTGCTACTATATATAGCTTTCCACCTATATTCCATCTCATGTAAGGGAGAAAAAAAATCCACCTGTATTTTTTTTTAAGATTCCATGTGTTGAAATACACCTGGATTCCGGCTGGACCTTTTCGTACAGGTAGCTACAAATTGATCATAATATGGGCCTCGAAGCGAGAAAACTTGTCTGGGGGGGTTGCGAACAACAAAGGTGCAGACCAGCCTGCACATGCGCAGTCTGATCAGCGCCTTTGTTACTCACTTATTGAAAAGTATCATATCTAGCTTGCTACAAGCAAACTTTAAATTTTCTAGCTAGTTTCGGTAGCTGATGAGACTGGTTGAATCTCGCTTTGTCGGAAACCGCCGAAGACAGGTTTTGTAGCGATGAGGCCCATATGATGCACTCAATGTATTTTTACATCAGTGCATATGTTTTTTCTCAGCTCCTGTATCATGAAATCATTTCAACTCTTTGCATGCTGGGTGATTTTTCATAAAAATTTTAAAAATCAACTTTTCCACACAAAAAATTCACGAATACCATTAGATTGTCAAACAGTTTGTATCCAGATCAGGCCCCACATTTTGTCGGGACTGATCTGGGTTTAAATTGTTTGCGAAGGTAATATCAGCAAACAGCACTAGCAGGCATAGGGTTCTAATATGATAGCATGCATTGATAAAGTTAGGCTGATTTTGCTAACTTTTCCTTCAGTTTTCTTCTCTTTCACTGTATTGGATGGCAGTTTATGATTTTTTTTCGATATTCAAAGAAATTGTATATCTGTTTTATGGGGTGCACATTATGATTCAGTTTTCTAAAACTATTGAATAAAAATTTTTAAAAGTTTAAAAAAGTACTATTTTGAGAAATGTTATTTTTTTCATCTTCCAGGATATTATAGCACCACATACAGAAATCAATAAGATACTGGTTATCAACATTTTCTAAGAAATTTTATTACTTTTACTTGTCTGATTTTGAATAAATTTCTATTCTTGATTCATATTAAATATAATTTCAGTGATATTTTCTTTTACGAATTAATTTTTTTCTTAATTGTCGCTCTCACTGGATTAAAAAAAAGTGGATTTATTAAGCACGCATGGAAATTAAGATGCAGCTGCCAGTCATTTCTGAGGTAAATATTGATCTGAGATCAGCATATGTGCTTCAAAGACCTGGCCCTGAGGTTATAAAACTTTTTTCATACTCAACTCAACAGAGCACGAAATTTCAACTGCTCATAAAAACTAAAATACCATCAAATGAAGCAGTTTCTTGCTTCCTTGGATATTGTATTTAATTCATGCTAATAAATGTTAAAATGCCAACAATTGTTGGCATTTTAACATTAATGAGCAGGATAAATTTATTGCTCAGGTGAGTTGAGCCTGAAAAAAGTTTTATAACCTCAGGGCCAGTATCTTACAGCACAGTCAGAGTGGCCAAAAGCACTTTGCAGGTTCCTTCATTCTGAATAGTTAATATATGGAGATGTGGTTTCTTTCAAAATTGATAAATACTTAATTAGTAAAGGCGTCAGATTAATTGTAATCATCTTTTATTTTAATATTTTATGAATTGAAACACTTGTGCTTTTATTTTTGCATGTTTAGCACAGATTATGTGGGCGATTATAATCTATTCCTGGAATCGCCGTTTTGTGACATTTATCATTTCGTAATGTAATATTTTTGTGTTGTTCTGTATGTCAAATTAGAATCTATTTAGTTGTATTATAGCTTTATTGTCGGGTTTTAAATGTAATTTCATTGCCTCGAAAGTGAAAACTTTTTTTTTTGAATTTCAATCAATACCATGGCGTATATGGCATCATGAGGTAACATGATAAACAAGGGAATTTATAATGTGACTATACAATGTTTTCGAATCTGTTGTAATAGGCCAGAATTTTTTTATAAGATGATTTTCGGGATTTTTTTCTCAGATTTATGTTCAGGGGGACGGGAAAAAAAAAGCTCTGAAAATGACCAGTTGACTGGTCATTTTTGGAGCTTTTTTTATCTCCAGAACAAATAGTAAAACTTTTAGGGTAAACCAAAGTCTGTATTAAATCTTTAAATATTTAATCATTTTCCTAAAAATCTTGATAGGACAATCACTTTAACAGTGTCAGTCTCAAAAATACACAGACAGAACCTCAAAAATATATTCTTTTTTTCAAAACAAATAATATTTAGAGTCAGCAGATAAAATAAAAAAAAAGTTTTAGAAATTAAATTCTTTTTCTGCTTTCCAGAAATTACAGTAGGAGGGGTTTGTAAAACAACTAATACAAAAATTCTGGCCTTATAGCTGAATATGCTGTATTGAACCTTGCCTCTTTGTAATTTAACCCCAAAGACAGATTCTCAAGTGCGGAGGCCCATATGAAAACTCTACTACAAAGCATTTCGGACTGAATGAACTACATGTATTGATAAGAATTTTGTTTGTCTCGTTTCAGGCCCATGTGGTGGCGGCATTTGAACAGAGTCTGTCTAACATGACATCACGGCTCCAGCATCTCACCAGTACTTCTGAACAGAAGGTAAGGTCCAGTGTTGCAGTAGAATGTATTTTTAATTCCCCGCGTACTACAGGAGGTCAAGAGAAGCAGTGCATTGCATTTCAACTGGAGTAATAAATTCATTTAAGAAATGAATTGGATTTTTGGAATGTTTGTGAATAAGGCTTAAATTTAAGACATGTATGCAATGTTAAATTTCATGACCGGAACATGATGTACCTACATCAGTATAAACAGCAGAGTGATATCACCATTTCTCAAGAGTTTTTTAAAGTTTCTCGGAAATTAACTCTAAAAAAAATCTGAATTTTCAGTATATGCGATGATTTTTGTTTAGGCAAGAAATTTTTGTTAGTTGTTTTACAGGAATTTTTTTTCATATTAAGGGTAGGGGGACGAAAAAAAAAGCAAAAAAAGCTCTGAAAATGACCAGTTGACTGGTCATTTTCAGAGCTTTTTTTTCTCCAGAAAAAAACAACAGTAAAACTAGTAAGGTAAACCAACAGTCTGTAATAAATCTTTAAATATTTCATCGTTTTCCTAAAAATCTCAGGTTTAACAGTGTCACTCTCAAAAATACACAGACAGGACCTCAAAATACAATATTTTTTTCAATAAAACAAATAATATTTAGAGTCAGTGTATAAAATAAAAATAAAAAAAAAAAAATTTTTTTTTTTCTTTTGAGACTACTTTCCGGAAAATTACAGTAGGAGGTTTGTAAATCTACTATTAAAAAAAAATTCTGGCCAAAAGATTATTTTAGAGACATACTTTTTTCTTCTAAAAATCAACAAATTTAACCCCAGTCTACTGTAAGTTGACTTTTATAAAGTGAAGTTTTATTTGTCTGGCCACTTTACTTAATTTTATATTCTGAGACAGAGCTACATTAGAAAATGTCAGAAATTTGTCAAAGAGCCTGACAATCTTTCACATTATAGCCATTTAGAAAGATCAGAGTTCTCCAATAGAATATGAATATTTATAACCCATAATATGACGTGCAGTTGAAAACTTGGCATCGAAATTTCATAAGATGCTAATCTTTATTCTTGTGCAGCCCATGTAATCTTTTGACGTACAGTCATACATTGATTGGGAGCCAAATTTCGTCTGTTCGTGCTGATCAATATCTAAGTTTACTCAGTGGAATTTGTCTGCTAGACGCATGTAAAAGCAATAATTTGTGCCCGTAACACATTACCAATAACATGTGACATGTGATGACAGGGTAGACTGGGAACAGCCAGAAAAGAATTCCAATGTTTATAAGGCTTTAGATAGTGGACGTTCTTCTTCAAAGGAGACACTTTTTGCTAGGTCATTTGTGGCCATTTTTGTTATATGCTCACTGTTCCTTTTGCGATGTCTTGGTTTTATTTATTCGTTGAAAACTGTGGGTCACTTCAGACATTGAAGGAATTACGTCAAAAGAAGAGAAATTGATGGCTAAGTAAATTCTAGATGCTTATGGTTTGCTCTTGAATCTTCTTTCTCTCCTAAATATGGAATTGTACAAATAATCTGTCGTTTTCAGTGGTAAAATCATAGTTTCTAACAGTAGTCTTTTAGCTCTTTCATTGCTAGTGCTGACTTTTGTCATTTGCTGATGACCTTCGATCGAAATGTTCTTTTGGCGATAGCCTTGAACACCTGTCCTGATCCAAACAGTTTGACAATCTGATAGTGTTCAAAATTACCCAAAAGGACACAGGGCATTCATAGCAGAGTCCTTCATAGCAGATTCTGCTTGCAAAAAACAATAACAACCCCCCCCCCTCCCCTCCCCCCCCCCCCCCCCCCCCCCCTAAAAAACCATCTGTAATTGTCCTCTAGCTTCTGCAATTTTTCGCCTAGCAGCTAAAAATTTTAACTTGCATGCAAACTGTTTTGGCCCAGATCAGACAGCTCCATCTGGGATCTGACCAAATCTATAGAACCTTCCCAAATGCAACAACAGATGATGAAGCAGACAACTGACATTAATGACGATGGAATTACTACAATATAAAATAATCTGTTACAACCTACATGGACATTAATGCTGGAAAGTAATTTCTTTCAGAAATTTAAATATTCATCACCCTGCCCCTTCTTTAAAATATCTCCTTTACCTGCTAATATACTTTTGAAATGCGCTCATAACATATGCAAACAGTTTTGACCCAGAATGTCGGGCTTGACTAAGATCCAAACTGTTTGACACTGATGGTATTCTAGAAAGATTTATTTTAAGAAGTTAATTTTGAAAAAAATCAACAGATGAAGATGATAAAAGCCCAGATGGAAACTATGCTGAGGGATGTTTTCTCCAAGAGAATAACTTACACCAGGGAGGAATTCTGAAAATTTTGAGTAATAATGCAGTAGGTAGCAGTAACTATAGCTAGATGAAACCTTCTTTTTACCCCCCCCCCCCCCCAACCCCCCTCCCCCCAGGGTTCACACAGGCTTGAAAAGTACTTGAATATAGATGGCTTTCTTGAAAAGTCTTTGGAAATTTAATCTTCCTTGAAAAGTTCTTGAAAATGCGGTCTTGAAAAGTCCATAAATTTTACTATTTTCTTTAGGATGTAACACAGTCAATGGAAACCTAAATCAGTAGTAAATATGGTGCAGCAATAAAGGCACAACAATTTTATACTTATTTTCAATTAAAAATTAATTTCTACATTTACCCCTTCTACATATTCAGCTTGAAAAAAAAAAATTACCCAACATATGCAAAGACTCAAAGTTCACAACATTACTCTGATGCACTTAAATCTGTTCTCTGCATTTACCGGGACATCTTGTTGTGTGTCCTGTACTATGTTTCTGCTATTACCATTGACCTAGATTGACACTTCATCAATCAAGCATCTCAAAAACAATACAAATTGCAGACTTCCAGGAGAATTGATGCTAGCCTAATATCAGTGCAGTCGACCTTCTTAACCTAGCTATTGAAAAAATTATTATTTTTGCAAAGAATGGCAGCTTCAATAAAGCTAGAAAGCTTTGATCCACAATCAGTGACCTGCCTATAAGTGGACAGGTGGTTATACCGTTGTGTCATTTTTCCAAGAAATTTGTTGTTGAATTTCTGTAATGCGGTACCCCACCCACCAGCTTCAAGCTCCCAATTAACTGATTGGTTCTTTTTACAGTTGCAAAGCACCATTGACTGAGCTGTAATATATATAGATTATTTTTTATAATATTGGGAATTCAGATAATTAACAGCATTTAACTAAAAAGCACATGATGAGAAACATATTTTTTGTCTGGGATAAAAAATCAGTAGACAGTTACTAAAAATAGAACATTAGAAGAGACATTACTCCAACAACCAGGGACATAATGCTCAGCAACTGTTAACTCCCCAGTACTGCTAATATGTATGATTATGAGATTAATTACTGGGGAAAAAACTAAAGAGAGAATGACTTCACAGTTTTCATCTCTGTTTTGGTGAGCTGTCATGTGTTTCATGTTGCTGTCCATTCTGCAGAAGGGGATTAACCCTTAAAGCGCCATCTATAATTTGCAGCAGACGACATTTTCAAATTTTGCGCTTTTTCAAAAATTACCAATAAGGCATGATATTTCATGAGAATCGTCTGCTGGCAGACGATTCTCATGTTATATCATACCTTATTTTTGTCGAAAATTGGGGAAAATGGCGCAAAATTTGTCGTCTGCTGCAGTCGTGATTTGCGCTTAAAGGGTTAAAAAAGTGGCTCAAACAGCTCTCCACAAAAATGAATTTGCTGATTTTTGTTACCATTAGTTGTGGTCATGAAAACAGGTAACAACACTATGCAATATGCAATCTCTGACATGCCTTCCTTTCATCAAGTTGACTAAAAAATTGGGAGGTAGTCCTAGCAAATATCTGCAGCTCATTATTTCTACATAACATGAGTTTTTGTTGCTGATGCACAAAACAGATCATCAACATTTTATTGCACAATAGCTGCTTGTTGTCTTGTGTTGTGGTGGCAATGAGAAAATAGGAAATGAAAGTGTTTTAGTCTATGTAGGTTCAGATAAGCATATATTTTGAGGATAAAATAGTGATTTTTAACCTATCCATTAGTCTTAGCATATGTTTTTGGTGCTCAAAAGAACCTTTCAGTGAGACCGCTCTTCTGATTTTTAGCTCACCTGAGCCGAAGGCTCATTGGTGAGCTAATAGTATACCAGTGACTCTGTCCGTCCGTCGTCCGTCAACATTTTCAAACATCTTCTCCTCTGAAACTACAGGGCCAATTGAACTCATATTTCATATGGAGACTCCTTAGGATGGGGGAACGAAAGTTTGTTCAAATGGTCTTGGTCACATGACCAAAATGGCAGCCACACCCATATATGGTAAAAACCCTAAAAAATCTTCTTCTCCAGAACCAGAAGGCCGATGACCTTGGGGCTTGGTATGTAGCATTTGGGTTGTGAGGCCTACCAAGTTTGTTCAAATGATGATCCTAGGTTGACCTTGACCTACTTTACGTCAAGGTCAAATTGCTTCCTAATGCATTCAAATGGGAAAATTTCTGAAAAGTTGATTTTTTTGAAAACTGTGGAAGCTTTAGTTATTATTCTCACTTGATATGTTTAACCTAATGAGACAATGGCTATAAATTAGTTCAAAAGGTCAAGGTTGACCTTTGACCTTTCAGCTTAGGTCGCTCATATTGGAGTCCCATCAATATATTAAAACGTAGTTTTCTCACAAACCATTGGCCCAACTGAACTCAAATTTCATGTGAGGACTCCTTATGGTAAGTAAGCCAAAATTTATGCAAAATATTTTGGTCACATGATCAAGATGGCCGCCACACCCATATATGGTAAAAACCATTTAAAAATCTTCTCCAGAACCAGAAGGCCAATGACCTGGGAACTTGGTACGTAGCATTTGAGATGTGGGACCTACCAAGTTTGTTCAAATGATTGACCTGAGATGACCTTGACCTACTTAACGTCAAGATCATATTTGCTTCCTAATGCATTAAAATGGGATTTTTTTTGAAAATTTCATTTTTTGAAAACTGTTGAGGCCAAAGTCATTATTCTCACTTGATATGTTGAACCAAATGAGACAATGGCTATAAATAATTTCAAAGGTCAAGGTTAACCTTTAACTTTTCAGCCAAGGTCGCTCATATTGGAGTCCAATCAACACATCAAAACATAGTTTCCTCAGAAACCACTAGGCCATTTGAACTCAAATTTCATATGAAGACTCCTTATGATAGGTTAGCCAAAATTTATACCAAGTGTACTAGTCACATGACCAAGATGGCCACCACGCCCATATATGGTAAAAACTCTTTAAATGTCTTCTTCTCTGGAACCAAAAGGCCAATGGCCTTGGGACTTGGTATGTAGCATTGGGGATGTGGGCCCTACCAGATTTGCACAAATGATTAATCTTGGTTGACCTTGATCTACATTATGGCAAGGTCGAATTTGATTCCTAATGCATTTATTTGGGAAAAATCTTGTATTAAGTACCAAAAGCCAAGCTGACCTGTGACCTTTTATCCAAGGCCACTCATTTGGACTGCCACACACCTATCTAAACATCTGTTTCTCAGAAATCACTGGGCTGTTTGACAGATTATTCGTTAGATTGTTTAAGTCACTTCACCAAAATGTCTGCAAGCCCCATATATGGTAAAACAAAATTTGTTCCATTATAAGCTGTAGTTGACCTTGACCTATTTTAACACTATTAAGGAGATCAGGTGAGCGCCTCAGGACCTTCAGGTCCTCTAGTTGTTTGATTTGATTCTTTAAGTCCCCATCAACAATCTTTCAGTTATACAGGGATGGGTCTTCCTGGGTTGAACCAGTACTAAGCTAGGATAAATGTGTCTTGCTCAAGGACAACAACGCAATGACGCCGGTGAGGCTCCAACCTTAGGTCTCGAGTCAAGTACTCTACCACTGAGCCACTGCGCTCCCCAGTTCTTTTGAGTACTCACAACATATCTTTTGGCTGAGAAATAAGAAGATAAATTTGGAATTTCCCCTCCCACCACCTTATCTGGAGGTGAAAATTATTTAGATGCAACATAGATTAACATATTACGAAAGTATTTATTTGAATGAGCTTTTTGAAGTAATAATGCAAAACATTATGCATAGCATATAAATTAAGGCAACATATAGCAAGGGAAAATGGTTGCAACTTATTGGTCCCATGATGGGCATCATATAGGTATTGTCTTTCGATGGTCTTTCTGTCACAATAGGGTCAAAGTTTTTGCGTCAAAGGTTTCAAGGAACAGTACTAATGTGATGTGTAATAGGATTGCAGACTATCATGGAACGACTGAAAGCTTGTTGAAGGTGACATAAAACCACAGAATTATTATACCTGCCAAAATATCAAGTGTTTTTACATTTTGTGAAGATCTTTGATAATTCCATGAAGAGCTTCAATAATTGTTTCCACTTCTGTAGCAACTTGGTCCACAAGGATTTCATACATAATCCATCCTCAGACAAAAGCAGCATTACCGGTGTATGAACAGCAAATGTTCTGATCAGACTGCACAATAGTGCAGTCTGATCAGAACCTTCGCTGTTCTCCTTCTGATAGTTAAGACATCTTAGAATCCACTTGCAAAGTTTAGACTCTAACTTAACTGTTAATTGGTGTGCAGGCTGAATTGCATGAAATCAGATTTCTATTTTCCTATGTTTGAAAATGTTTTAGCTTGAGATGGTTAATTTATGTTTTTGCCATCTGAATTAATATATTTACCTTCATTCATCTCTCCAGTTAACAATTTTGAATATTTCTCTTTAAACATATATCCAAAAATTGAAAAAGGACCAAGTTGGGAAGATGTTTATTAAGATGTCTGAGAGTGCATGGTACTGTTTACAATGAGAATTGACTGATAGATTGTCAAAGTTGGTTGCAAATGGAGCATCAACTTGTTGAGAGCCCTGGTGTTGTTTATCTTTACTCACCTGGTAAAGAATGCAGAAATTGCTCTTGCTTATCAAGATGTGTTTTGGTGCAAGTGTCCAAATGATAGCAGATGCCAGACATCATCACACTGTCTGCATGATATTGCCTCTCTGTAAACATGCACAATTAGCTGCATGCACTAATGCACCAGGAATTAGTGTGCATATTTTAGTTTTAGCGGAAAAATATACAGTAAAACCTGTCTTAAATAGACAAAACAAAGACCTTGATGACAAATGGTAGCTTAATGAAGGTGGAAAGTATTGCAGAATGCTCCCCTTGGAGCATTCTGCAATACTTATGACCTGCATTAAGCGATAATCAGTCTTAAAAACAATTTTTGGTTTTCTTTTTGAGTGGCCGCTTAAGGCAGGTTTTAATTTATTTTAGTCTTAGCGAAAAAATATACAATTATATCTGGATGAATGGAATCCTGGTAGTTCAAAGTTTGCTGTTAAACTAAAGTGAATTCTGGATAACTGCTAAATTAATTCAAGGCAAATTTTGTATACATTGGATTTAGAGCATAAGGTATTTTTATTTATTTTCTTCCTTATTTTTATCCAAAAATTGTTGATACGACAAGAAAGCCTCATTGCCAGCTTGACAATAAACATGCAACAGCAGAATCTAGGGTGAAGATTTGGTCAGTAAAATATAATAAAGCCCCCCTCCCCCCTCCCCCACCACCACAATCTTTGTGGCCTTGTCTATTGTACGTTCTAAGGTGGTGATTCTGTTGGTGTTCAACACAAACAAAACATCTGAGACCTGATTCACCATTGGAAAATCGTATGAGTATTATGCTTCTGATGGCCGTCACTATAGGGTCCACACCGCTTAAGCGGCAATTGAAAACACTCTTAACAATCCACTAATGTGGAAAAAAAATCGCTAGAAAGACTGGCGACAAATGGCAATTGAAAACTCTGTTTCTAACTATTTTTGATCTATGTTTGTCGATAGTATTAACATTTTCGATTGCCACCTATCCGGTGTAGGTCTGTACAGTGACAATAAGAAGTTCTTCGTAGGGTCTGATAGCATTGACCCTCAAAGGTACAAGTATCTGAAAACTTCCACCTGAGGATGCTTCTGTATGGGGTCATGCAGTACAGTGACCATATAGAATAGAATCTGACAACACTGACCCTCAAAGGTACAAGGATCAGAAAACATCCACCACTGGAAGTTCATCTGAGGATGCTTCTATATAGGGTCATGCAGTACAGTGACCATATAGAAGTTCTTCAGACAACACTGACCCTCAATGGTACAAGTATCAGAAAACATTGACCATTGAAGCTCTTCTCAGTATGCTTCAGTATAGAGGCCAATCTTTAGTTATAGGTACAGTGAAACCTGTCTTAAGCGGCCACTCAAAAATAGACAAAACAAAGGTCTTAAAGCCATATGTGGTAGCTCAATGCAGGTCGAAAGTATTGCAGAATGCTCCCCTTGGAGCATTCTGCAATACTTTTGACCTGCAATAAGCAATAATTGGTCTTGACAACCCATTTTTGGTCTTTTTGAGAGCGGCCGCTTAAGACGGGTTTTACTGTATGTCTGATACCACTGAGTGACAAAGGTTCGTTTGAAAACATTGACCATTGGCAGTGAACACCTTCGAGTATGCTACACCTTAGAGTCTGTACACTGACTTTCAGAAGTTCTGCTCCATCAGTCTGTGGAAAAATATTTGAAACATATACCTTTACTCATTGGAGGGCATTCAGCATGAACACACAGGGTTTGTTTACTGTTAAACCAGTTTTAATGCCTCATGTTCATCTTAAATTATTATTTATGAGAAAACTTCAAATAAAATGATAACATGCTTTCAGCATATCAAAACAATATATCTTCATTTTCCAATAGGCGTAAAGATAACATTAATAACTTAAACTCTTCATATAGTTCAAATACCATTTGGGAAAGTGGCCCTTTTTCTTCATATATAAGTGGTGAACATAGGAAGGGACAGAGAAACAACCACATCTGATTAGAACCTACTTGGTTTACCTTAACATTTGAAACTTTTAATGAAAATGTAATGACTCCAGTTTAAACCAATGTACATCCCAACAGTCAGCTGATGGTTAGTAGGTCTGATCTGGGAAGGGTTGCAAAGTGCAATACGGTTAGGTGCTTTTTCATCATAAATGGCTCACATTATACTTGAAGATGTGCAGGCTGATCAGTATCAGTATGAGCCACAAAGGCATTTCCATGCAGCATAGCTGAATTATTCAAGCCAATTGATGTGGGCAAACTTGTATAATTGATTTGTTTTGAGTCAATTAGTGGCATGAATACCAATTTGTATAAGAGCTCATTAATGAGTCTCCAGATCAGTCAGTGTCTTGAGGGGTCAGAATGATGATTTGGGGATAATTTTTCTACAAAAAGAGTATGTTTGATCTTATGTTAACATAGTCTTGGTTAGATACATAATGCAGCATCAGTGGAATAACTGAAGCCAGGATCATTATTGAAGAACCCAATGTCCCATTAACAAAAAAAAGATATCTTTGTAAACAGTGAAGACCCTGATCAGATGCTGCATCTTGCAGCATCTGATGAGGGTCTACATAGTGTTTGTATGAAATAAAGGAATTTTCCAAGATATATAGCTATTCAGATACAATGGAATGGTGCATGTTACCCCACTGCTCCAATGTTCTTATCAGCAAAATCAATGATATTCAGGATTTCATGAACTTTGACAATGCCTATCATGATAATAGTGCACAATCTGATCTTCACTTTTCTTGGTTGTCATTTACTTTGTTTGATTTGATTCTTTACGTCCCTTCAACAATCTTTCAGATAAACAGGGATGGGTCTTCCTGGGTTGAACCAGTACTAAGCTAGGATAAATGTGTCTTGCTCAAGGACCTCAAGGCAGTGAAGCCGGTGAAGCTCGAATCCGCGCCCCTCGGTCTCGAGTCAAGCACTCTACCACTGAGCCTCTGCGCTCCCTTTTCCAAGATACATGTAGTTATTCAGATACAATGGAATGGTGCTTGTTACCCCCACTGGTCCAAGCTCTGATCAGCAAAATCAAAGATGTTCAGGATTTCATGAACTTTGACAATGCCTATCATGATGATAGTGCACAATCTGATCTTCACTTTTCTTGGTTGTCATTTATTTTGTTTGATTTGATTCTTTACGTCCCTTCAACAATCTTTCAGATAAACAGGGATGGGTCTTCCTGGGTTGAACCAGTACTAAGCTAGGATAAATGTGTCTTGCTCAAGGACCACAACGCAGTGACGCCTGTGAAGCTCGAATCCGCGCCCCTTGGTCTTGAGTCAAGCACTCTACCACTGAACCACTGCACTCCCTTTTCCGAGATACATGTAGTTATTCAGATACAATGGAATGGTGCTTGTTACCCCCACTGGTCCAAGCTCTGATCAGCAAAATCAAAGATGTTCAGGATTTCATGAACTTTGACAATGCCTATCATGATGATAGTGCACAATCTGATCTTTACTTTAATTGGTTGTCATTTAACACATTCTGATCAAGGTCTTTGCTGTTGTCTATCGGTTCCTTGGCAGTTTATCTCTGAGACTATCATCACACTGGTAAATGTTTACGTCGATTTGCTGGTATTTATGCGTATTGCCGGTTACTTCATAGACTGGAAGTGATAGTTATTGGTGCTAATACTATATAGAAAAACATGCCATATGCCTAAAGGACTATAGAACTAGATCATTTTTAAGTATTCAGTATGTGCATGGCGATTTATGTAAGCATTTAGGAATAGATTCGAGTACCGATCTGGATGACTCGAATCTATTCCTAAATGCTTACATAAATCGCCATGTGCATGCCTAATACTTAAAAATGGTCTAATTCTATAGTCCTTTAGGCATATGGCATGTTTTTCTATATATGATTTAACACCAATTTCTACCACTTCCGGTCTATGAAGTACCGGCAATACGCGTTAATACCAGCAAATCGACGTATACATTTACCAGTGTGATGATAGCCTTTTCATCTGATACACTGTTATTGTAAATGCATGCTGAGGTGAAACTGGTCATGCTAATAAAAGATAATAGTCCACAAAATTGCTCTTATTAACTCCCCTTTCTTAGCATATCTCACTCATTATTGTCACTGTTTTATATTGCCGGAGCCAGCAGGGGACCTTTCTCTTATGGATTGAAATGTTGTGTTTTGTGGATTTTATGTTTATTAGGAGAATTTTCTGTTTCTTTGATGGATTTAAGAAAAGAGTTATTCAGGAGGTCATTTTTAATGGTTTGTTTATTTTCATGCCATTCACAACAGTTCTAGCTTATGCTAATGTACTTTGGTGGCCTATTTCAGAACTGATAAAATTAGTTTAGAGCGCAGACGTGATAAGCAGACAACATTTTTGGACAAAAAAGGTTAAGCCAATTGCTTTATTAACAGCATTTAGTAACATTATGTAATGTTGCCCATAATATGGCAAAATCTTTTATGTATTCAGTCAAAATGTGATTTCAACGTATGATAAAGAATCTAACATTTTGTACTCCTGTGTTGAATTTCATAAACTGACATTGCGAAAAAGAGATAAAATGATAGGAAGTTTGGTTAATAGATTCCATGCATGCACTTCATTTTGTGTTTTTACATTGAAAGTTTTATGCGAACATTGATACAGTTTAATGAACTTCGAAATAAGTAGTAGCTTGCTATGTTATGTCTCTTTCCAGGACTCGGAACTCAATGAGCTAAGAGCGACTATAGAAGCCTTGAAAAGACAGAGTGGTCTCAGTATACAGGAGTCTCTCAGCAATGGCGGGAGTGCAGGCAGGAGGCACACGACGCCGGGGATGCTCGGCAAAGACCTGAATCATTCACACGGTAGAGGGTTTCATACACTCCCTATGCCTACTGGTAATTTTCTTCAACTTGCTTTATCTCCCTTCTCAGCTCTCTTCTCTATCACTGTATGGCAAGCAAACCCCTGAAAAATTGTGTAGGTTCACAGGTTGGCCAAGGCATATACAATCTATAGTTAAGCATACAGTAAAACCTCGAAAATTAGAACTCTGATTTTTAGAAATACTTGCTTATTGGATATAAATTTTGGACAATGGATTCAGAGAATAGGGCCTATTTATGAACTATTTTAAATACTAGCTATCTATTAAAACATATCTTTTATGTACGTAAAAGAAACGTTCTTTTACGCACACAAAATATGTATTGACCTAAATTGCCCTACATATAGTATCATTGCATCATTATGATTGTTAATGGCTATATTGTGTTCAGTCAAAGAGCATGTACAGTCCTCTGGAATAGCTCTTTGAATCTGTCAGATAATGTACATGATCTTTCCTGTCAACAATCGTGCTGCAACTCAATGTCATTTTAAAATGCATTATTATCATCCATTTTATTTATTACAAATTTTTACTTTTTCCGTCTGACCCTAATGACCCACAAGGGTTGATGCATCATTAAGCACCAAACAAACAAACACACAAAATATATGTTTGATATGTTTCTTTTACACACACAAAATATATGTTTGATAGGAAAAAAACTGATAATCATCAATTTTGGATATTATACATACTTATGTGTACCTCCCTATGATTCGAACATTCAATACTTCGAAATACAATCTCCGGTCCCTAGGACTTTGAATACAAGATTTGACTGTATATATTAAGAAAACACAGCTTACATAATGAGCCAGTGCATGAGATTTCCAACAATGTGGTATGAGCGACCAGCAGAGTCTCAGATCAGCCTGCGTATACGCGCAGTCTGATCAGAGCCTTGCTTGTCGCTTGAATAATCTATGAGTGTTAAGCTACTGACTGAACATCATTTGGAGTTTCTAAGCTTAAAATTAGGCTGCACATGCTCGTCTGAGTCTACACTTGTCAAAATGTCACTTTATTAGAAATCACATGTCGCGGCTCATATATTTTATGTGCGGAAAAGAAACGTCTCTCTGAGACGTTTCTTTTTCCCACTCAAAATATATGTTTGATATGTTTCTTTTACGCACACAAAATATATGTTAGATAGGAAAAAAACTGATAATCATCAGTTTTGGAAATTATACATACTTATGTCAACCTCCCTATAATTCGAACATATGATACTTCGAAATAAAATCTCCGGTCCCTAGGACTTTGAATTCACGAGATTCGACTGAACATGAAAAAAAAAAAACACAGCTTACATATAGCAAATATAATGAGACAAGCAGATGTCTTTGAGGTATATACAGTTCATAATCATCTTAGTGATGATCCTCAGGTGGTTAATGGTACTGCTAAGTCACTTCTGTGATTTTGGGGCGGCAACCTATTTTGTTGCATGTTTTTTTCTGTCTGCATTGCAAAGGAATGTACCAAAACTTATGTTTGCCATCCCTTGAGCCAATCAGAGACTTCTACGCAAACAAGCGTCTAATTAAAACTAACTAAAAAGGGTTTTTCATCTTTTAAAAATATAGATATGATATGGGTTGTGGGTATGGAACACTAATTCTGGGCTTTTTCAAGAGAGTATGCATAAAGCTCCAAGCAGAAATTAGGAAAATTATTTATAAATCCCAACACATTTTAATATGATTTGACCCAGTTTGGTAACTTTCTATGCTCACATAATATATAAGTCTTGAACTGTCTGCAGGAAAAAAAAGTTATTTGTTCCAAAATCACAACACTACTTTCTGTAAAATGCTTAAACCTGATGGTAATTTTGATTTGGTGCCAGTTGCTGCAATGCACTGTAAATGGTATGTTGCTAACTGTGTCAATAAAAGATTTTAGAGCAGTAAATTAGCAAACAAGGAGGGCAGGCCTGGACAGGGAAGGCAAATTCCTTTAATTTAACCTTTAATGCGCCAGTCTCCACAAAAGTCGTCGGCTTTTCTCGTCTGCTGAAATGCTAAAGAAGCCTCCATGGCAAACAGTGTGGACCCAGATCAGACTGCTCCTATAGGAGCAGTCTGTTCTGGTTCCACACTGTTTGCTTCTATTCTTAATTTGTCAGTAATGCTAGGCAATTATTTGCAGCAGACAACTTCAGCAGATGACATTTTCAGATGCATTTTTTTTCTTGGCACTTTAAGGGTTAAAAGGTCCTTGAAATGAAAAAAAAAAAAAAAACACAACCAAATTGTGCTAATTTTGATGCTGGAAGTATTCAGTATTGCTGCAATTATGATGGGGTGAAATTTTTCTATGATTATCCTTAAATTTTGGATTTTGAGGCTGACATTCCACTAGAAAGTCAGCCTCAAAATACTGAATAGATAATAATAGCATCTCTGATTTATTTCCAGTTTTTCTAAAGAGATTTGACTGTTTAAGTTTGAAATTACATTTGTATTAATTATCCCCCGACAAAGTCAGAGGGATATAGTTTTGGTGTCGTCCGTCCGTCCGTCTGTCCGTCCGTCCATTCCGTCCATCCGTCCGTCCGCATTTTTTGTCTGTCCGGAACCATATCTCAGTACCTATTGGTCAGATTTAATTTATTCTTGGTACAAATGATAAGTACCATGGACTCTCAATATCCTATAAGTTTGGTCAAAATGGACCCCTTAACACTCGAGTTATTGCCCTTGTTTAAGTATAGGCAATTATAAGGCAAAACCTATATTAGCTTTTTTGTGTGATGATCTTCACATTTCATCAAAGCTATTATATTTAACAACTTCTCGCTATAGACCATGATTGCCCATCTTGTCCTACCAAGGGTTGCGATTGTCTAATCTAACCCTTGGCCTCACAGCTTTGATTTTCTCCGATTGAATACGTCATAAGCCGAAAATAGTAACAATTAATAAGATCAATCACAAAGTGGTGCAAAAAATCGATAAACACCAGGCCTCCAGATAAGACGGTGTGATTAATTTACATTCAATTTCCTTATTTAACAACTAAAATATACGTTTAAGGTGCACAAAAGAACTGTCACATTAAGATAGTTATTTTGAGCACCCATCACATAATTCTGAACTTAATTATAGAAGAAAATAAATAATTTTACGACCAAAATCTTGCTTATCTGGACTTATGGAGACCTAGCAGGCGGTGCACATTAGATTCCGATAAACTGCTACATTTAATCTGATTGGCAGGAAGGGATTATCGAAAAAATCCTTCCTGGCGTTTTCATTGGTCGATTAGTCTGCGCTATTAATAAATTTTGAGGGTCGTGAGGCGAAGGGTTTGTCGAAAGGTAGATACGACGAAACCTTCGCTGGTGAAGATGATGATTGCCATGTGCCTGTAGATAAGAATGGCAGTGTCAAAGTTTTACCCCACCGCCTTTGACCCCATCTAAGGGGTCAAAGGTCAAATAATTAAATTTCGCAATAACTAAGATAATTATTAATATTTTTTGCTGAATTTTTGCATGCAGGCAGAGCAGCAATAGATATGAAACATATCAAATGGGATTTTAGTTTGAAGGCCTATTTCCCAGCCCCTTGGGTGGACTTAGGGGGTGGGGCCGAGGCCAAAATTAAACTTTTTCAGACTATGGTCATGTTGCATATCATATTAAAGCTGACGGCACTGGCAGCAACGTGGAAGCAAATATTTTGTCCACAGACACACCCTCGACCCAGGGGGTGGGGTCAAAAGGTCAAACTATATATTATATGAAAGGAGTCATGTTGCATATCAAATTAAAGCTGACGACGCTGGCAGCAACATGGTAGCAAATATTTTGCCCACAGACACACCTTTGACCCAGGGGGTGGGGTCAAAAGGTCAAACTATATCTTTTACTGAAAGTAGTCATGTTGTGTATCAAATTAAAGGGAATTGAGCACAGAGCACCATGAAAGCAAGTATGCTGTCATTACACACACCAACGACCCCTGGGGTGGGGTCAAAAGGTCATTTTTTGTTCTTTTTTAAAAGTGGTCATGTTGCATATCGAAGTAAAGTGGAAGAAGTGTAGACCTACATGCAAGGTAACACTTTGAATTAACACACAATCTTGACCTCTGAGGTTGGGTTTAAAGGTCAGATATTGAAATTGTGCAGATGTAAGTATATTTTTTATTGAACTAAGCACTAAAACATACTTGACAGGCGTTTGTTATGATCTGAATAATACTGTAGGTGAACTAAGGGTTAGATAAATGGGATTTATGCTTTGTGATTTACATGTTTCTCTCAAATAACCCTTTGTCGGGGGGGATATAAATTTGTTGAATTTGCCTTGTTAATATTTTGTAAGCATAATGCAAGTTTATGTTAGAAGTTCAGGATTTTAGAATTTTTTAACTTCCATCCATAGGTTTGAACACTTTCATTGTAGGAGCTGAATCAATAAGCTTGACCATTAGCTAAGGTCATATGAAGCCATTGCCATGTGACAGGGCTATAACTACGTCTAGACTTCGATGATTTTTCTACAAATCTGGATCAACTATCATTTATTCTTGCATAACCATTGGTTCTTACATCTATTTCTGATTCCTATATTTATCAAAACTTGGCTTCCTATGACACATCCATTAACCCTTTACTCCATAATAGCGCCTTGTGACGCCTTTAAAATATCACATATTTGAAAATATTATGGAAAATGGAGCATTTGCTCTTTTGGAGCAAATGCTCCATTTTCCATATTGTCAAAAGTATTCAAAACTTCACTTAAATTTTTATTGAATTTTTTCAACATTGTATAAAAATAGAAAATGATGTCATGATCTAAAAATAGCCTAAGGAGTAAAGGGTAAAAGATGTCTAGATGGACTTTAAAGAGTCCACCATTATTATCTGATCATGGCCCCCACATTTAGATATTTTCATGGTCTTGACTTCACAATTTGTTGCAAAGGAGAATGAAAACCCCTGAGCTCATGATGGAAACACAATTGGGCACATACAGCTGCAACAGGAGCTCTTTGATAAGCTCCTGGCTGCAACCATTGGACTAAGCCTTATGTTAAAAATATGCCCTTGGCTTTTTTTCGGAACAGTTTGGGGCAATGGGCCAGCTGCTAAATGGGGCATCAGGACCGAGGTTATAAAACTTTTTCATGCTCAACTCAGGTGAGCACAAAATTTATCCTGCTCATAAATGTTGAAATGCCAACAATTGTTGGCATTTTAACATTTATTATCCCCCGACAAAGTCGGAGGGATATAGTTTTGGCGTCATCCGTGTGTGCGTGCGTCCGTCCGTCCGTCCATTCCGTCTGTCCGGAACCATATCTCAGTACCTATTGGTCAGATTTGATTCATTCTTGGTACAAATGATAAGTACCATGGACTCTCAAACATCCAATAAGTTTGGTCAAAATCAACCCCTTAACACTTGAGTTATTGCCCTTGTTTTAGTATAGGCAATTATAAGGCAAAACCTATATTAGCTTTTTTGTGTGATGATCTTCACATTTTATCAAAGCTATTATATTTAACAACTTCTCACTATTAGACCATGATTGCCAAGTGCCTGTAGATAAGCATGGCAGTGTCAAAGTTTTACCCCACCCCCTTTGACCCCACCTAAGGGGTCAAAGGTCAAATATTTAAATTTCGCAATAACTAAGGCAATTGTTAATATTTTTTGCTGAAATTTTGCATACAGGCAGAGCAGCAATAGATATGAAACATATCAAACAGGATTTCAGTTTGAAGGCCTGGGTCCGAGCCTGTTGGGTGGACAGGGGGTGGGGCCGAGGTCAAAATTAAACTTTTTCAGAATATGGTCATGTTGCATATCAAATTAAAGCTGACGACGCTGGCAGCAACATGGTAGCAAATATTTTGCCCACAGACACACCCTCGACCCAGGGGGTGGGTTCAAAAGGTCAAACTATATCTTTTTCTGAAAGTAGTCATGTTGCATATCAAATTAAAGCTGACAACGCTGGCAGCAACATGGTAGCAAATATTTTGCCCACAGACACACCCTCGACCCAGGGGGTAGGGTCAAAAGGTCAAACTATATCTTTTTCTGAAAGTAGTCATGTTGCATATCAAATTAAAGGGAATTGATCACAGAGCACCATGAAAGCAAATATGCTGTCATTACACACACCAACGACCCCGTGGGGTGGGGTCAAAAGGTCATTTTCTTTTTCTTTTCTAAAAGTGGTCATGTTGCATATCAAATGAAAGTGGAAGAAGTGTAGACCTACATGCAAGGTAACACTTTGAATTTACACACACCCTTGACCTCTGGGGTTGGGTTTAAAGGTCAGATATTTAAATTGTGCGGATGTAAGTATATTTTTTATTAAACTTAGCACTAAAGCATACTTGACAGGTGTTTGTTATGATCTGAATGATACTGAAGGTGAACTAAGACTTAGATAAATGGGATTTATGTTTTGTGATTTACATGTTTCTCTCAAATAACCCTTCGTAGGGGGATATAAATTTGTTGAATTTGTCTTGTTAGCATGATAAATACAACATCTGAGAGACTTAAAGAAAGAAACTTGTTCATTTGTCGGTATTTTAGTTTTTATTAGCAGTTGAAATTTCGTGCTCAGTTGAGTTGAACATGAAAAAAAGTTTATAACCTTGGGGCCTGACTTGAGTCTATCTGATTGCTGATGCTAGGCATAAAATAGTTGAGCTCAATCAGAACCACAGAGAGAGTGTAGTTATATTAGGAATCTTAGAAAAGCATTAATATTGTTCTAATGTATTGATTGAGTGGTTGGTAGGAAAGTATTATTACCAGCATTTATTGCATTTTAATAGCCTTGTTAATTTCATTGTTATGAATATGCGAAAACTCATAAATTTGATTGACAGAAGGCAAATTTAAGGGCAATAATGTTCAAGGTTTTATTAAGAATAAGAAATTAGGCAATTATTTCATTTATGAGCAAACTTATACAGATGGTGGACAAAAGTGTTTGTTATTTTGTGATTTCCCTTTTCAAACCAGTATTACATAATAAATTAATTATTATGGTTTTAAATTCAATTCTATGCTATCTTGTATGAAATATTTGTATTATCTCATTTAACCCATTACTCCATAGGCTATTATTAGATCATGACATCATTTTCTATTTTTAGACAACAATGAATAAATTCAAGAAAAATTTAAGTTAAAATTTGAATACTTTTGAAAATGTTATGGAAAATGGAGCATTTGCTCTTTTGGAGCAAATGCTCCATTTTCCATAATATTTTCAAATATGTGATATTTCAAAGGCGTCAAAAGGCATTAATGTGGAGTAAAGGGTTAAAATGTTAAATATATTATTATTTTTTTGTTTTTTTTGTACCTTTTTACCTTTTTACCTTTTTACACTTTATTCTCCCCGTCATCTGACATAATAAGAGGGTCAGGGAGAGCCATCCCTCAGCATACCTTACAAACTACAGTAAAAGCATTTTTATGGTTGATTGTATATTAGATATATATTGTTGATATTTTTCAGAGGGAAGAATTCAGCGTCAGATATCGTCCGACTCTATGTCAAGTATTAACAGTATGTCAAGTGCTTGTAGTTTTACTAGTCAACAGTCTGCGGCCACAGACGGGGACCTCTCCAAGAAGAAGAAAAAGAAAGGCTGGGTAAGGAGACAGGAGCATTGTCGAGAACAAATTTATTAGATATAGAGGATCTTACATGAGTGCTCATGTTTTATTGAATTTATTAAACGAGTTGGGGAAAAGAGATAAAATGTGAGGCTTGCCCAGCATTTTATCTCTTTTCGCAATGAGTTTAATAAATTCAATAAAATATCATCTTCGCAAGCCAAGGGTGATAATAATATTAAGAGTATGAATGTTAGATTTTATTTATCAGATGACATTAAGATTACTTTCAAATCTCATTTCTGCTGTAAAAACGTTACCATTTTGTCATTATGTAAACAACGTTGTTATGGACGTCATAAGGTTTTGGAAAATCTGTAAACCACTAGTGGTGTATCGATTTAATGCATGGCGTTATTTCACTCCCAGACGAGAGGTCGTGTTAAAAAACAAAATACAAAAGTCTTAGCTGTTCAGTCAGTGTGCACTCCAAAATACAAAATAACCTTCAAGAAATTTTAGTTGTCCAAAAATGTCCAGATTTAGGGCTGCATTTGGTGTAACTCTACATTTTTTTTTCTGTCTTTCATGTAAAATTACCCAGCATGCAAAGAGCTTAACATTGGTTAGACATTGACTTATTATTTTGCTGTAGGTAAACTGTGAATGATCTATAGAGAAATATGCACACATGATAAATAATTCTCAGGTATAGCAGATGTCTGTCATGCATAAATCATAACTAGGAAACAGTTATAAATAATACAACAAGCAAAAAGAGACCTTCACCATTTTTCTGCAATTCAAGACAAATGTCATCTACTCTCTCAAATCGTAACTGCCTTGGCCAATTCCGTGGAATCAGACCTCGGATGTACATCGAGGATCTACTTTGATAATGTGATGCTGACGTTACATAATGTGATGCTGACGTCACAGAAACCATGCCAGCACAATAACAAGTGTGATTGCAGCAAAACAAACGGTTAAAATGAAGTTTGTTTTTTTTTTTCAATAAAATATTGCTACAGCGATATTTTATGGAAAAATACATGCACTTCATTTAATCTGCTGATTAAACTTTTTCGGGTAATCAGAAAAATGGATTTTAATTGGGCCGAACCCATATGGTATAGTACTACGCATAATGGGCCTTACGTACACCGGACGCTTGATTCGATTGTCTCATCTTATTGACATTGTGTGCTTATAAACTGTATTGCAAACTACAGTAAAACCTCAAAAATTTGAACTCCAATTGTTTGAAATATTTGCTATTTTGAATTAAACTTTGGACTCAATGGATTAAGATAAGAGGACCTATTTATAAATTATTTTAATAACTGTCTATAAAAACAAATGTTTTTGGAGCGTAAATGAAACGTCTCCATGAGATGTTTCTTTTACACACCCAAAGCATATGTTTGAAAGGGGCAAAACTGATAATAATCATTTTAGGGGGGGTGGGGGGGGGGGTATATATATTCTTATGTCTACTTCCCTATAATTCAAATTTTCCATACTTCGAAATAAAATCTTTAGTCCCTAGGACTTCGAATTTACAAGATTTAATTAATGCTTTGGATTCAGACCTTGGATGTACAAAGAGGGTTACTTGATAATATCATTGAACCATGCCAATAACAAGATTAACTGCAGCAAATCAGACATGGTTACGACATGCTATGATAAATGTCATAGAGAGGAAGATGCTATAATGATATATAATGGAAAAATATAAACTTAATTTATCTTGTTGATAGAATTCTTTGGGTTGGCCGAAATTTCAGTTTTTGTTGGGCTACACATGCTTCCACATTATCTTTCCTAAAGCCAGTTCTGCCTAACAAAATCCAGCTTTTTTGTACGTAGTACTATGCCTTACATACATCCAAGGCCTGATATTAATTGGGCCCATGAGTTCCAAATGTCAAATAAAGTAGGCAGCAGACGATGTACATGAAATATCAAATCTTGTTTGTTTTATCCTTAAGCTCATAGTTGTGATTGGTCTATGTCATTCCTTGTTTGTAATCTTTTTCATTGAACTACTATAAAGTATGAACTATGGGGAAAATCCTCAAAGCACCAATAACGACTGAACAGACACCATATTCTATGATATCTCGATTTTCAATGCAAATAAGGCATTTTGAACTCCTTGGCCAATTTCTTGGAATCGGACCTTGGATATACAAAGAGGGGATACTTGATAATATCATTGAACCATGCCAATAACAAGGTTAACTGCAGCAAAACAGATGTAGTTAGAACATTCTATGATAAACGCCATAGAGAGGAAGATGCTATAACGATATATTACGGAAAAATATAAACCTTGATTTATCTTGTTGATAGAACTCTTTGGGTTGGCAGAAATTTCAATTTTTGTTGGGCTACACATGCTTTCCTTTTATCTTTACTAACGCCAGTTCCGGCTAACAAAATCCAGCTTTTTTGTACATAGTACTATGCCTAACATACATCCGAGGCCTGATAAAAATTGGGCCGATAAGTTCCGAATGTAAACTAAGGCAGGCAGCAGACGATGTACATGAAATATCAAATCTTGTTTGTTTTATCCTTAAGCTCATAGTTGTGATTGGTCTATGTCATTCCTTGTTTGTAATCTTTTTCATTGAACTACTGTAAATTCAGAAAAATTCGTGAGAATTTTATTTTCGCGAATAACGTTAAAAAACATAATTGCGAGGGTAAAAACTTGTGACTATAACATGATTTACCTATATTTAAACAAACTACATTGTGATTTCCCAATTTCGTGAGGGTTTTATTTTCTTGAAACTTTGCATATGCGAAGTTTCGCGAAAATAAAACCCTCGTGAAAATTTCCTAATTTCCATTACATCGCTTTTGAAATTCACACAAATGTCTCCCCTAATTGCAAGAAAACTATTGTTCCACACAATCTAACAAAATATCAACCAAAACTAACAACAGAATTTTTTTTTAAACAACATCTGGACCACGGGCCGAAATTCAAATTATTTTATAAAAATGCTTACAAAAATGCTGTTTACCAATACGGCTCAAAATGTTTCCACTTCACTGAACAAAATGGCTCAACAAGATGGTTCGTTGGAGCACCCAAAAAACATGGGAATGATCATCTTTCCAATTTTAGGTGCAAAAGTTTTGTTAACCCTTTACTCCATAGGCTATTTTTAGAACATGACATCATTTTCTATTTTTAGACAACATTGAAAAAAATTCAAGAAAAATTTAAGCATGCATAGTTTAAATACTTTTGAAAATATTATTGAAAATAGAGCATTTGCTCTTAAAGAGCAAATGCTCGATTTTCCATAATATTTTCAAATGCATAGTATTTGAAAGGCATCAAAAGCTGCCGTCATGGAGCTAAGGGTTATAATGACTTTAATGTTTACTGTTGTGAGTTGACTCCCGGTACCGTTAGTTGAAAAAGCTGACAGGGCCGAGGGCGACGACAGTGCAGTAATCTTGAGCTACTTATGATGATCAGTGACACAATAAGAACCATTTTCTTGTATTTTGCATCCATCTATTTTCAGACTACCTACTGCATAGCAAAATAATTTAACGCTTCATTGATTGTGAATTATATTCTTCCATGTCTTTTACCTGTTGATTACCACTGAAATGTTAATTGAGCTGTCTTAACTCTTTGCATGCTGGGTAATTTTTCACGCTTTTGTTGTCGTCTGCTGCATTTTCAAAATGATCTTTTTCAAAAAAATTCTTTCAGGAACACTATCAGAGTGTCAAACAGTTTGGATCCAGATCAGGACCGACATTTTGTCGGTCCTGATCTGGGTACAAACAGTTTGCAAAGGCTATCAGCAGATGACAAAAGTTGCCGCTAGCAAGGAAAGAGTTAAGTGAAAATTACAACATAGCATCTTTCAGTCTGACATATAAGATTTAAAAAGGTGAATTTAGATGTTTCCTGGATTATCCTGCCAATATTTTTTGTCCCGAAAATGTTGTCTTTTTATTTCTGCTTTCCAAACACTATGTCACAAATCGATATCATCTGGCACCCTCTGTCTTTATCAGAAAGGAGGTCACTACTTCCAGATGGCAGAAAACTGTTGTAATGCTCCCTGAGAACACTCTTTACAGAAATACATCATGATGTATTTCATGATGCATTTCTGTCCGTGTTTTTATCTTAGCAAACAGTACAGACCCTGATGAAATGCAGCATTTGGGTCTTCACTGTTTGCCAAAGTACCTATTAAGGGGCTTCCAGAATACAAAGGGTTAAACATTTGGAAGCCATAGGAATGAAGAAAAATGTAAAAAAAAAGTATCCATTTAAACCCCAAAGATTAGAGTAGAGGAGACCCTGAAAAAAATTAAAAAGAGTTAAAGCTTCATTCCCTTTTGGAAGGAAAACTACAAGCAAAATATTTCTATGAATTCAGGCAAATATGTACCATTCTGCGATTGATTTAGTTTTACAAATCAATATATGGCTATGCTAAAAATGAGGAAATAATTATTATTATAGGAAGCCAAAATAATTCCCTTGAGATCATAGATATACAGTAACATTTAACATAAATGCAGTCTCTTGATTCGGCTGATATTATACAGTGTGCGACCAAATTTCCTTTTATATAATTTCCTTTTAAGTACACCATAATCAAAACCTAATGACTTTCAAGTTAAACATGTGTTGTGCCACTTAGAAAAGACACTTTATCCTCTGCTTTACTTGTTCAACCCAGGAAGACAGGAAAGTGTCTTGATTGACTTAAAATTGTACACTGGACATAAATTGTACACATACAGAAAAAGAATTTTGCTCACCAAATACATTGCAAGAAGGACATAGTGCCTTTGAAAAAAGTGTAGACCCAGATCAGATGCTGCAGAATGCATCATCTCATCTGGATCTACACTGTTTGTCACTGTATCCATGTACTGGTTTCTAGTATACAGTGTTTTCATGCCTGTTTGTGGTTTAGTCAAAACTATTACCCCGAGGTGCCGTGGACGACCTGATGCACTATTGCACGAAGCCGAAGGCTGAGTGCAATAGTGCAGCAGGTCATCCACGGTACCGAGGGGTAATTGTTTGACTACAGTACAAATAGGCATGAAATAACTGTTTTATTACCCAACCCATTTGATTAAATACTTAGCAGCGTTCCTTGAATGGAGTTGCTGTAGACGATGCGGTTTTGTTGCAAAACGAAAAATTTCACCAAATCTGCTCAATTTTGGTCTCAAAATGTTCCGCTCGTCCTAATTAAGAAAACGAGTACCCACACTTTATGTTTCTGACCATAAACAACGGAGTTATTGGAGTTTAAAGTTGCCAAACCATGCCTCATTTTCACCATTGTTGCATAACTTCTCCTATCATAAACGAACCGTACGCGCATCGTCGTCGCGCATGATAATAAGCGCCTGTTTGTTTTTAACAGGGAAGCAGGAAACCAGGCCCATGGTATAGTGCCAGTCTATAGTCATATTTATTGACCGGTGGAATAGTTCAGTGACTCATGACATAGCAAAAAATAGACAATTACTCCATATATAGACGGTTGGGTAATAATCTATAATATAGCACCTGTGGGCTAGTCTTTTATAAAAGATTAAATTGAAATTTGTGTTCTATTGTTGTTGCAGTTGCGGAGCTCCTTCAGTAAAGCGTTTACCGCAAAGAAGAAAAATCGGAATGGTTCCCTGTCGGATGTGGAACCAGACATCAACAGTTTACGATCCACCCTCTCAGTGCCAAATTCACCTCTCTTACAACTTCACTTACAAAACGGTCATCCGCTGAAAGGTTCTCACTCCTCAGGGGCGTAAGTATAGTATTTTGGATATCAAATATTTATAGACCTTTATTACAGCAGAGCAGTGCCACGAGAAAACCTGAACTATCTGTACCCTAACTAGACCTGGACAAAGCCTGTAATCAGAGAATGTAATACAATTTTATGAGGAGCTCCGTGTTAGAGTGTTCAACTTTGGATCAAAGGGTCACTAGTTTGAGACTAACTAGAGGCGCTGAGTGTTTCCTGGAACAAGACACTTTATCCGCTGCTTAGTACAGTAAAACCGGTGTAAAACGGCCACTCAAAAATAAAAATAACAAAGATCTTAATGACAACTGGAAGCTTAATGAAGGTCAAAAGTATTGCAGAACGCTCCAAGCATTCTGCAATACTTTTGACCTGTATTAAGCAATAATTGGTCTTGAAAACTAATTTTCCGTCTTTCTGGAGGAGTAGCCGTTTTACACAGGTTTTACTGTAGGAAGACAGAAACTTGTCCCAACATGACTCAAAAAATGTTGACTTGGACGTAAACCATGAACACATACAAACAATGCAATTTTATTTAGAAATTTTAACCTGTGACACTTTTATTGTATCAACCCAGAAGGAAGAATATATCAGTACAGTAAAACCTGTCTTAAGCAGCCACTCAAAAGGAAGGCTCAAATTGGTCCGATTATCGCTTAATGCGGGTCAAAAGTATTGCAGAATGCTCCAATGGGAGCATTCTGCAATACTTGGGAGCATTCTGCAATACTTTCGACCTTTATTAAGCTATCATTGTCATTAAGATCTTTGTTTTGTCTATTTCTGAGTGACCTTTTAAGACAGGTTTTACTGTACATAAAGGTTAAGATATTCCTACAAATAATGCTAGGAAAAACAAACGAACAAAAAAGTTCTAGTACATTTTACTATATTATAGTACAAATTTGCTATCTTGGCAAAATGTACAACATAGTATGACGCTAATAAAAAAATTGCCATCTACAGACGCATAACTGTAGGTACCTATAGTTGGCAAAAAAGCAATACACTGTAGTGTTTAGTATGTCTGGGTTAATTACCTTTTAATTAGCACTGTAAGTGCATACCAGAAATTAGGAAAAAGAGATTTTTTCCCAGTAATTCTAAATTTTTCCTTCATATGCTTAGTAAATGATAAATGATACTGACATTTCAGTAGCCCATTCATGCACACTAAACTATCAATCCTTATGGTATCTTATTTGCGATAAATGTTACCTACTAGTGTCGTTTACTGATAACTTTTGCAAACAGTTTTTACCCAGATCAGGCCTGACAAAATGTCGGGCCTGATCAGGGTTTAAACTGTTTGTTACTCTGATAGTATTCCTTAAAGAATTTTTCGAAGTAGTTGATTTCGAAAATAATCTGTCAGCGACAAAAAGCATGAAAAATTACTCAGTAGGGAAATGAGTTAATCTCATCTCCTCATCAAACTGACCCAGAAGTTAAAGAATGTTATATTTTTGTTAGAGTGAAATTGTAGATATTTTCTTACCCATCAATTTAAACATGTGTCTCATTGAGACGGTTCTTTTGAGTACCCACAACATATGTTTTGGATGAGAAATAAAGAATATAGTTTTCCAATACACACTCTTATCTTGAGGCATGAAATGGAATCCATCTGATCTGGGTGGACACTGTTTGGTTAGTACAATATTTCTCATATCCAATGGTTTTTAGTGGAGGGCAGTGGCTCAGTTGGTTAGTTTGTTCACCAGGGTTAATTCCTACAGGACATTCACTCTTCCTTCATTACCTTAATCATGTATATTCATTATCTAAGCTGAGGGGTAGATAATGTTAAGCAAATATAAAATATTTGGAAGAGTCCCAGTTTCTCAGACCTGTTCACCTGAGCATGGTAGCATAGGCCTTCCTTGGTGAAGGTTATCGTTATTGTTGCCATGTAGGGAGCACAGTGGTAGAGTGCTTGACTCGAGACCTAGGGGCTGCGGGTTCGAGCCGCACCGGTGTCACTGCGTTTTGGTCCTTGAACAAGACACATTTATCCTAGCTTAGTACTGGTTCAACCCAGGTAGACCCATCCCTGTTTAACTGAAAGATTATTGATGGGACGTAAAGAATCAAATCAAACAAAAATTGTTGCCATGTAAATTTATGCAATTTGATTGGCTCATGATGATCAAGAATCTCACTCCTAGTATGAAACAGGGAGCTTAATTGATGTGTATGCGTGGGTTGAATGTTTTCAGGATTATTCCTGAGTCTGACTTTCCATAGAAAGTTAGCCTCAAACTACTGAATTAGGCAGAACTGGTTTATTTTCACTTTTGAAATTGTTAATATAGTGTGGAGATTTTGATTTATGAAGTTCAGGATTTTGGAAATTTTGAACTTTCAGCGATGGCATATGTATGTATTTTCAGTTTATCAGAAGGGGAAGATTCGGTGACAATCATGGAGTTACGGAAACAGCTACGAGACAAGGATATGAAATTGACAGATATCCGTCTTGAAGCCCTGTCCTCCGCTCACCAACTAGAACAGCTCAGAGAAGCCATGAATAAAATGAAAGTAAGAATATTTGGTAAACCTACAGTTTATGATGAAACAAGGATAACTAATGACCCATTATAAAGACCTTTGGGTTGCTGGTATCCGAGGGGTAGTACATTTATATGGCTCCCATTCACAAAGGAAATTTGGGAGCGCAGTGGCTCAGTGGTAGAGTGCTTGACTCGAGATCGATGGGCCGTGGGTTCAAGCCTCACCTGCGTCATTGCCTTGTGTCCTTAAGCAAGACACATTAATCCTTGCTTAGTACTGGTTCAACCCATGGAGACCCTTCCCAACATAGCTGAAAGATTGTTGACTGGGACATAAAGAATCAAAACAAAAGAAATTTTCACTTTTCCTCCCATTTTAACAAAACTTTTCCTGAAGTATCACAACTACCATCTTTCTCTGTAGCCACTTTGTATCACTTTGCAAATATATTTAAGAAAAGCTTTTTTTCATAGTGTGCTTGTCAGCTGTTTCAACAGTTTTCATTGAACTCCAGAAACAAGACTAGTTTGCATGCAACCCTTGATTTCTGCAGAAAATCTAGAAAGATCATGTGCTGCAATTGTGATTAATTAAATGTGTTAAAAAATAAGATTTTATCTGGTTTCAAGGAATTACTGGATATTAGAAACAAAAATAATGATGTTCATATGCCATATATTACAAGATGAGTGACAGATGTTTGTCTGTTACAAGCAGGAAATGCAGCAGACGAATTTGGGTGGAGATGTGAGCGGATAAGACCAAAAAGATATCAGAAAAAAATTGCTTGGCTTCAAAATCTTACAAACAGGAGATTTAACCCTTAAAGCGCCACCTTCAATTTGCTGCAGACAACATTTTCAAATTTTGCCTCTTTTTCAATAATAACAAATAAGGCATGATATTTCATAAGAATCGTCTGCTGGCAGACAATTCTCATGAAATATCATACCTTATTTTTTTCGAAAAGTGGGAAAGATTTCACAAAATTTGTTGTCTGCTGCAGTTGCGATTGGCGCTTTAAGGGTTAAAAATATAAAAAATCTTTTGTCTTTTACAATCACTTTTACACACTCCTATGAATAGAGTAAATAAATTGATCAAATCTGGCCTCAAGGTTATATAACTTGAGCTCAAAATTTATCATGCTCATAAAAGTTAAAATGCCAACAATTGTTGGCATTTTATCATTTATAAGCATGATAAATACACCATCTAAGAGTTTGAAAGCAAGAAAAGTCTTTATTTTTCAGCATTTTAGTTTTTATGAGCAGTTGAAATTTCATGCTCAGTTGAGTTGAGCATGAAAAATGTTTAAAACCTCAGGCCTGATCAGTTTTCCATAGCAGCCTAATTGAGTGCTATAAATAGAACAGACCCTGTTCCTGTTTCTAGGACACTGATCAGACTACCCCATACATGTGATAGGGAGCAATCTGGTCTGGGTTCATACTTTTTGCAATTTTAACTTCCTAAGTAGAACAGGGGGGGGGGGGGGGGGGGGGGGTGCCTTTACTTGACTATGGTGATGAAATGGTTAAGAAAGTTAGTTTTTCTCATAACTCTTAACTTATGGTGACTTTTGTTGTCTGTTGATTAAGGGGTTTTTTTTTATATCAGGCCTGATTTGGACACTCTAGTGGTATTCTTTATATATTTTTTAATTGTTTTTTTTTTTAAATAATCAGCATACAACAAAAGCAGGAAACCTTACCCAGTATGCAAAGACCTAAAGTTTAAACTATGTTTGTTTTTCAGAATGATATGTGTGCCTTAAAGTCGGATAATGACAGGTTACAGCGCATGGTTCACTCGTCACAGTCGTTAAATACCTCCCAAAGTTCCATCATACACAACAGAACGAGCAGTGAGTCAATAGAACGGACCATTAGTCTCTCAGAAAATACTAGTATAGGTAAGGACGCTTCTAATGAGTCATCATAATCAGATTTTTGATTAACGTGCAGGTGCAGGGGCATCATCTACATCAGTGGGCCCCCTTCCAGGTAACTGGCATGCATAGCAGATCTCACACCATTTGTTGATACTGCCATGTTTGTTTTGGAACTAAGGTTTGTCTGGGATCACCTGTCCTAGCTAACATCTTTACTCAGATCTATGATGGCCTCTGAGATTCCGCCATTTCTGCACTCTGGCAATGTGCCTTGCCGTTGTTTTTATAGAGAAAGGGTTGCCCGCCAAGTCACAATAGCTAGGATGCCAAACCATCAGTGTAGATAGCTGCCATCTAGCTCTGCCACCCAGGCTGTGAAAAGTTTCTTGGGATTGGTGAATAAGCTTGTTATGATTTGTCAATATCAACCCCAGTTTACCCCTATTTTTACTTTATTGAAGATGCAAAATTGGTGTCTATTTACTGATATGTTTCTGTGACCAAAACAATTATTCATAGGGCCCACAGCCTTGCACACTGTAGACTCTGGGGTACCGTATTTGACATCATGACAGCACATGCTCGTATAAGCACACACTGAGCACTTTTTGTATTGTTTTATATTATTTACTTCTAATTAAGATTTCTGTCAGTCTGATGGTGCAATTTCATAATTATTATGGGCTTATTATCTAGATGAAAAACAGTGTGGATCCTGATCAGCTGACTTCACCAGAAGTCAGCTGATCTGAATCTACACTTTTTTCTATGTAATAACAGATCTAGAATTTTGAAAAGCTTATATGTGCCCAGTGTACTTAATTACAGCAGAACTTCAATGGCTTGAACAGGCTTGGGACCATGAAAAACAGTTCTAATGACATGTAGGGACCATGATGATAGTTCTAGCCAGCCCAGGTGAATGAGCCATCAGAGTTTGAGCCATTGAAGTTCTAATGTTGTTAAATGTGGTTTTTATTTTACTTTCATTTAGATTTTTCCTTACCATCAGTTCTCCTATATATTTCAGCTGATTTGTTAATACAAGAGTCCCCAGATAGAGAGGGCAGAAAAGTCCCCATGACAGTATACCTGGGCTCTAATCCTGATCCCAGTAGGGCGAGAATCGATGTAAGTATTTGGGGCAGCCTGAGATTTTGGTACCTATCACATTGAGTCTGACAAACAGAAAATGCTCAGGCAAGCCTGCACAAATGTGCAGACTTGCCAGAGCCTTCACTGCTTGAATACAGAAAATACGGAGTTAGATGAAGACTCAGACCAAAATGCAGACCTATAGCCCTGCTGAATATCTAAGCATGTGCGTTTAATGGAGGCTTTTGTGCATATGCAATAAGTAGCAAAATCTTGTTTGCTGGTCCATATAAGAAATGTGTGGGCCAGCCCATATGATAATATAAGAATTTACCATGGGTGTTAGGAAAGGGTAGAAAGACTTTCATGAGAATTACATTTTGGCATGACTGTAATTTTACATTGGTGAAATTCTTCAGGGTTAATCCTGAATTCAGGAGTTTGAGGCTGACTTTCCATAGAAAGCTGAATTAGTCAGATTTTATTAGCTTCTCTGATTAGTTTCAGATTATCTTTTTAAACTTGAAATTATTCAATTTTGTAGGCATTCCGCAAGGTTTAAAATTTGAATTTCTTAAGTTCAGGATTTTGAAAATTTTGAACTTTCACCCATGCTTTTACCTTGAACTAAGCTTCCATAAGTTCCTGAATATGCTGAGATTCAACAAATATGTCTTGAAATAACTTTGCCATTACAATGTGAGGGATATGGAAAATGAAGTCAAGATTTTGTCCTAAATCTCAGTTTCATTTGAAAGGTCATTTTCCTATAAATTCTATATATAGTTCAAACTTTACTGCAGGCCTTTAGATTTGAGTATGTAATTGAAAATTAATTTCTTATATCTCAACTTGTAGGCTGTGGGTACTCAAAAGAACCATCTCAATGAGATGATTCTTTTTCAATAAGACAGTTATTTTGAGCAACAAAACAAATGTTTATACTGATGGATAAAAAAATTAATCACAGTTTTACTCACAATTTTTTTTTGTATAACTGGATGTATGTTACTATTGAATATGTATTTCTTTCAGAAAGCAGCAGAGGTTCCTATTGGTTCATTAGCTGTCAGTGGGAAGACAAAATGGGAAATATTGGATAATATAGTACGCAAAATATTTAAGGTAAGATTTGCTTGTATAATGACGATTTCGGAAAAGTGATATAAACTTTCTTTATAACACTATGTTTATGATCCATAGGAATGGACCATGTTATAAAGGGACAATAGGTCATGAAATGGTCATTTTCCTATAATTCCTTCGTAAATTCCATGGTAATAAGAAGCCACAACCTTACCGCATCCGTGTTATAAAGAGGTGTATTATAAAGGGATAACACTGTACTCCACTGTCTAAAGCATTGCTGCATGATTGCTGAAAAATGTTTTCATCAATTTGTTACATTTCATTTAGTAAAAATAAAAGAAACTTAAGAAATATTTGCTCCATGCCAATCTGCTCTTTGAAATATTTCATTCCATTTTATGTTATTTGCAATGCAGAAAATAACAATTTATCTATGGCTAAACCTGTATTCAATCCCAGAAATTATAATCCAATTTGTGGTTTACCATGGCAAGAAGAAGCGTGTTAACACTAAGCAGTTAGTTCAATATTTTTGCTAGGACTCTTTGTAGCATGATGTAATTGAAATTTGAAAACATTGTGAGATCTGCTATGAGTGCAGTTAGCCAGTTACCTGGAAGGGGGTGATGCCCCTGCACCTGCACCTTAATCAAAAATCCGATTATGATGATGATTTTTAATCCTGGTCAGACAGCACCAAGAGACTTATGGACTAACATTATTATGTCAGTAGCATCTCAAGCATCCCAAATTTGATTCAGTTTTTGTTTCCAATTTTATTGATTTCAATTTTTGTTGGATACTTTGATGTTTAATTTCCGTTCATGATAAATCAATTCTGTCTTTCAGGAGTATGTATTGCGGATAGATCCTGTGACCAATCTTGGTCTGAGTGCCGAAAGTGTGTTTTCTTATCATATTGGTGATATTGTCAGAACTAAAGGTAGGATCATTTTATATTATATTGGCATGACGGGAGAAAACCTGTCTTCTTGGGTTTGCGAACAACAAAGGGGCAGACCAGCCTGTGCATCTGCGCAGACTAATTAGCACCTTTGTTATTCCCCATTTAGAAACTACCATATCTTAACTCACTACTAGCAAAATTTCAATTTTCTAGCTAGTCTCTGTAGCTGAGGAGACTGGTTTGAGTCTCGATTTGTCGGAAACACTAAAGGCAGGTTTTGTCACATTGAGGCCCATATTAGCCGGTTCATGAGATTTTTGTACTAATCACATATGAATAAAAGCACCAATAAAATAATTATGTGCAGCTACCTAGTGGGGTTATATGTTTAGACTTTGGTTTGTTCCTTCATCTGCTTCCATACATTGTGTATGTGAGCATAAATGCCTCTGGTGAGACAGCACACATTGCAGGCTCGGCTCATATAGTCCGAAATGACAGCAGCGTCCATATCCCCAAGAAAAGTTCACTTACTGTATTTGAAAGTAAGTAAGGGTGCAAAGATCAGGAATCGTACATAGAGAATACTAGGTGAGTGTCTTTTGATATCAAGTTTACCAGGCAAGGCTTTGAGAACGTATGTTGTCATCCCGAGGCTTGCCGAGCGATTCACCATGCGTTCTTAAAGCCGAGCCTGGTAAACTTGATATCAAAAGACACGAACCTGGTATTCTATTTATCAGTTTACCCTTTGCTGAACACTCTTCAAACTAACGATTATGACGTAATTTTTGTGTTGATTCAGCGTCATTAGCGACGTCATTCAAAAAGTGCAACGTCATCATGACCTGATAAAGGTAACATGCCGTGAGATAGGAAACGTTTATAAACAATTCAGTTGATATTAGGGGTGACTGATAAAATCAAGTACCACACCTTTGAAAGTCAAAGTTCTGGAATCAGCATTTTTTTAACCTTTAAAATGCCATCAATAATTTGCAGTGAAACCCATTGTAAAATTTTATCGCTAATTTAAGCAACCAAACAAGGCTTGATATTTCATGTGAATTGTCTGCTAGCAGACAATTCATATGAAATATCATGTCTTATTTGAACAAAAATCAAGAAAGATATCTCAAAACGTTTGTTTGCTAACTTCAGTCATGATTGGTGCTTTAAGCATTGAGAGAAAATTGTTCATGGAGTTCAATCAGAAAAAAATAATCATTCAGTTTGACTTGATAAGATATTGCTAATAAAAGCTGCTTGTAAAACTAAATTCACTGCTATAAACCTATGATAATACCTCAACTATTGAAATATGTGACAATGTTTTGATAAAGAAAATTGAATGGAATTCGAATACGCTCTCTATTAGACGCATTCCAGTCTGCATGCTGTCAGAATGGATTTGGCTTGTGTTTCTGTCTTCTAGTGATACTGCATGGGTGAAAGTTTTCAGGATTATTCTTGAATTCAGGATTTTGAGGCTGACTTTCCATAGAAAGTCAGCCTCAAAATCCTGAATTAGGCTGATTTTAATAACTTCTAATATACTTTCAGTTCATTGTATGGTAATTGACCATTTAAACTTAAAATTATTACTTTGTCGTCATACTGCAAGCTTTAAAGATTTGGATTTCAAAAGTTCAGGATTTTTGAAATATTGAACATATACCCATGATACTGTATACTATCCATTCTCAGATCAGTCTTTCAATGGCACAGGCTAGTTAGAATATGCACAGTTTACTTGATAGAAACTGCTGTTTGTCTAGGTCAAAAATCATATATAACAAATATAAAGGAATTAAGTGGGAATGAGTGTTGCGAGTGAACCACTTTATTCCTTTATAAATGTAATATATGACCTATGACCTAATTTATAGTTTTCTCCTCCCTTTTTCTGACTGCTCCTTTGGAAATGGTCGCATTGACCATTTAATAGATTTACTTAATGGCTTAATGATTTTGCTTAATAGGTATTACAAATATTGACAAAATATGTGATTAAGTTGGCCAAAAATTTAAATTTCTGTGCAAACTGATTGGTTGTGAAGCACAGGAAGGGGCGGAGAGAACTATAAACAATTCTATGGTTTGGAAAACATGTTTCCTGAAAAAGGGACGAGACATACATTTCAGGCCTTGGTTAGACTGCTCCTGATGTTTGTGTCATTAACCCTTGTCCTGCTGAACCCAGATATTTCCTCTTTAGAAAACAGTGTAGATCCAGATCAGATGGCTTCTGATGAAGCCATCTGATCAGGATCTGCACTGTTTTCCATGCAGCCTCAGTGAAGCGCAGTGGCTCAGTTGGTAGAGCTTTAGACTGGGAATCAAAGGGTTGAGGCACTTTATCCACTGCTTAATATTGGTCAAACCGGAACTGGTCTCGACATGACTGAAATTTTGTTGACTGGGAGCTAAAGCATAAAAAAACAACCATGCAGCCTCAGAATTCACTGTATTAATTACAATCACGCAACTGAACTGGCTGGAAAATAGAAGTGAATGTGCTATATTAGTTTATGCAGCAGGACAAGGGTTGGGATAAACATTCTAACATTTCGAACATGTTTCACTTTCTGTTCTCAAACAAAATGTTGGTTTTCATGGCTAGAATTCACAAATTTCTTGTCAGAATAGCAAACAGGGAAGACCCTGGTCAGACTGCTTCTTCAGAAGCAGTCTGATCTGGTTCTGCACTGTTTGTCTAGGCCCTTTTCGCAGGCAACTATAGTCTGTGCTCGATAAGAGTAGGGTGACGAAACAGATTTACAGTTAGAAGTATGAAAGAACACCCTATATTAGTCCAATCAGGTGAATAAAGTACCATAATGTGACCAACTACATAACTCTACTCTTATCGAGCATGGGCTCTAGTGTTCGAAAATTTTAGAATATTTACCGTAACATCAATCAAATCATGTGCTATATATAGATGGCATGCAGATGTTCTTTTAATGCAGTTTAACATTGATAGAATGACTGTTTATCACTGATTCCTTGCAGTATCTATCATTTTTATCATCAGCCTCAAACTGTAGACAACCATTAATTTCCTATATCAGTTCTCTGTCTTATGTAATAATGCATCTTTCTCTTGAGAAAACAGACTTCTTAAACTGTTGTTAAAGAAAAGTGTATTCAAAATATCAGTATGGATTAGCACTATGCATATTGTAGTATTCCGAGTGATTTTGTTATAGTCATACTCTCTATTGGTTTACAACAGCCCAAGTAGCCGAGCTCAGCAAAACCACATCTAAATGTCACTGGTTCACTATTCGACACTTGTTAGTTCATTCACATGGATGCATTTCATGATCATTTTCCTATAATTTGTTGTGAAAAAATCAGCAGATGACAACAAAAGCATGAAAATAACCCAGCATGCAAAGAGTTAAACTTCAAAGTCTGATAGTAAAAGAAATTGTGAGCCACAAATATCATGACTGTTATATCAAAATCCATGTTATAACAATGTGTATTATAAAGGGACTGCACTGTACTTTCTGTTTTTCAGATTCTGAGGTGCCTGAGTTGTTGCCCATTGGTTACCTGGTTGGAGATACTATGCAGATAGGGCTCTGTCTAAAAGGTATGTGTCAACACATTAATGACTGCTATACTGCTCCCTTAGCAAACAGTATAGGCCTTGATCAGATGCCACATAAATACCCATTAATGACCACTTATACTGCTCCCTTGGCAAACAGTGTTGACCTTCATCAGATGCCACATAAATACCCATTAATGACCACTTATACTGCTCCCTTGGCAAACAGTGTTGACCTTCATCAGATGCCACATAAATACCCATTAATGACCACTTATACTGCTCCCTTGGCAAACAGTGTTGACCTTCATCAGATGCCACATAAATACCCATTAATGACCACTTATACTGCTCCCTTGGCAAACAGTGTTGACCTTCATCAGATGCCACATAATGACCCCTTAATGACCACCTATACTGCTCCCTTGGCAAACAGTGTAGGCCTTGATCAGATGCCACATAATGTGGCATCTGATCAGTGCCTACACTGCTTGCATTAAAATTAGAAACTTCTCAAGAAACGAAGATACAGCAGGTACCTAAGAAGGCTTTGGCCTTGATGTATTGCCAACAGCCATGGGAGGAGATTCAATGTATAAAACTTGGTTCCTACATATTCTTACAAGATTTCGATGGCACATTTTAAAACAGAGGGGTGGGGTGATGAGGTGGGGGCGAGGATTTCTCCTATTCTGCAAAGAATATGGAGAATTTTGTCCCACCTTGCAAAATGTGAGATTTTGTCCTAGGTGAATATTTTCAGGGGAATATGTCCATTATTCATCAATCTAAGCTTGAGGGAGCTCAGTGGTAGAGTGCTTGACTCGAGATCGAGGGGCTGCGGGTTTGAGCCCCACCAGCATCACTGCGTTGTGGTCCTTGAGCAAGACACATTTATCCTAGCTTAGTACTAGTTCAACCCAGGAAGACCCATCCCTGTTTAACTGAAAGATTGTTGATGGGACGTAAAGAATCAAATCAAACAAACAAAATCAATCTAAACTCTAATGTTTCTTCCATTATAAACAATACATGATGATTCTATTGTCCTGATTCTTATAAACACTTAAAAAAAGAAGGATGTTTTCTACACATAGAAAGAATGCTTGAAAATTAAAGTGACTAAGTCTGTAACTATGAACATTAATCGAAAAAAAATATTTTCTTTTTAAATCATTTGTAAAAGTAGGATGAAGTTATGTTTTCACAATAAATCTATTTTCTACAGCTGAAAACTGCATGGAAAAGTGAATTATCTTATAAAAATAGGTGTTTTTCTCTCGTTTGTAATTATTTACAATAATTCTAGACAGTTAATTTTTAACATAAATGCTGTTGTTTTGGCACTAATAATTTGTTAATTATCACCAAAAAGGTAAAATGTATACTTGAATTTTAGTATTTTAACTGTGTTCTTGAAAAATAGAAACATTATTTCTAAAATGAAAAGATCAAAAGTTACAGACTATGCAGCTTTAAGCTAACAATGTTTCAATGGGAGTGCAGTGGCTTAGTGATAGAGTGCTTGACTCGAGATCAAGGGGTTGCAGGTTCGAGCCTCACCGGCGCATGTGTTGTGTCCTTGAGCAAGACATATTAATCCTTGCTTAGTACTGGTTCAACCCTGTTCAACCTAGGAAGACCTGCCCCAACATAACCGAAAAATTGTTGACTGGGAAGTAAAGAATCAATTCAAACAAACAATGTTTTGAACAACAAGGCCCAGTTTAAGAGAGAGAAATATTTACATCAAGATAAATTGTCTGTGATCAGTTAACAAGCCTGTCCTTGTATTTCATTTCAGGGTTTTTGCACAGTTTCTGTTTTTCTAATTAGACCCGTGGGGCTATGATTTTAATCTGGCAAATTAACATGTCTACACTGTGTCACCTAGAGTTAAACATCTGAGATTGAAATCTTTTATTATTCAAGTCTGTTAATAATGAAAAAACAGGGACATGGGGAAAAGTCTGGAATTTTTCAGAGAAAAAAATGTTTACACTCATCTCTCAGAAACACTAGTGAGGCCCTGGAAGGGTTTTAGGGACTAATACAGGTATATTGGCCAAAAACTTAATGGGATAAAGGATATTTTTTGTAAATATTTAAAGGGATACAAGATACTTGGATCAATTTTAGGGATATGGGGATACAATGCTATCTGAATTTTGGGGATATTTGTCATATTTATTTTAGAGATATGGGATATTTTTCAAAATAATTAAAGGGATATGGGATACTGCGATCCCCCTTCCAGGGCCTCACTAGTTTACATGTCATCATCTGACATCTATTAATGAAAAAACAAGGGCATGGGGAAAAGTCTGGATTTCTTAAAAAATGATAGAACAAAACGTTTAACAAGAGTTTTTGCCTCAAGTTATCAAATAGGGTTGGTCTATAAACAGTTCATTAATTTAATGTACTTAATGTTATAAATGACCAGCGAAGTCTCTGACTAATATGATTGCAAAGGCGACCAACAAAGGTTCAACCATGAAGTCTTACTAGAGCATACACTGGATATCTGCACATGCGTGTTTATCCCATATAAGCCTAGCAAACTTTCTGTGGGACATAAGCAAACAGTACAGACCCAGATCAGATGCCGCAAAATGCGGCATCAGATCAGGGTCTCCACTGTTCTATTAAAATTTGAACAAAAGAAAACATACCACCCAATAACTCTCAAAATGGAAATAGACCGATCCAATTGATACGAGTGGGAAATTCCATTCGACTTGAATGGGTTAGATAGATCAGATGCCACAAAAATGAGGCATCTGATCAGGGTCTCCACCGTTCGCTTACAGAATGGTTTATCAAAATTTGATTAAAAATAGAAAATACCACCCAATAACTCTTAAAATGGAAATGGACTGGTCCAATTGATACGAGTGGGAAATTCCATTCGACTTGAATGGATTAGATAACAGTGCACGCTATTAACTCTTAAAGCACCAATCACGACTGCAGCAGACGACAAATTTTTCAACATCTTTTCGAATTTTCGAAAAAAAATAAGGTATGATATTTCATGAGAATCGTCTGCAAGCATATGATTCTCATGAAATATCATGCCTTATTTGTTTTTTTGAAAAAGAAGCAAAATTTGAAATTGTAGTCTGCTGCAAATTATAGGTGGCCCTTTAAGCGTTAAGTACCATTATAACCTGGGCTGATTTGATTTTACTTTCAGGAACCAGACAGAACAGTGTAGACTCTCTTGCCTTTGAAACTCTGATCCCCAAGTCTATTATACAGAGATATATATCATTGCTATTGGAGCATAGGAGGATCATCTTGTGTGGACCCAGTGGTACAGGGAAAACCTACCTAGCTCAGAAACTAGCAGAACACTTGGTCCTCAGGTAAGACATGGGTTCAGATAAGCAATTTTGATTTGATTATGTCCCAGTCAACAATTTTTCAGCTATGTCCGGACGGGCCTTCCTGGGTTGAACCAGTACTAAGCAAGTATAAATGTGTTTTGCTCAAGGACACAACAAAGTGACGCCGGTGAGGCTGGAACACACAGCCCCTCGATCTCGAGTCAAGCACTCTACCACTGAGCCACTGTGCTCCCTCCAGATAAGCAATAATTTTGAATGTAAAATTATTTATTTTATTGATTATTGTCAAAGCCATAAGTTTGAACATATGATTTGAGTGCTCAAAAGAACCATCTTATTGTGGTAGTTTTTTGGAGTACCCACAACATATGTTTTGGTTCAGAAATAAGTTAGCTTGTGTTTATACTTCACATCCCAGTCAACAACTGCTCAGTCATGTTGGCATGCTGCTTTAAACCGGCGCCAAGCAAAGGGTGAAGTGTCTTGCTCAATAACACAACACATTGCCTCTGATGAGGCTCGAACTAGCAACCCTTTGGTCTGGAGTGCCACTCTACCACTAAGCTCCTCCTAATCAATTGATGTTAAATTATCTTATAGATAGGCCTGTGAAACACTTTTCTTACACTACTGTTACAACATGCCATATGCAGGTTAGGTCATCCATCAAACAACATTTTTTCTTAGAGATTTATTCTTTCTTGCACACCAGATCGGGGTTTCCATTGTTTTTACACATGTGAGATAATTCTATCTCACATACCAGTACCAGCCCGTGGGAAAGGTAAAAAAAAGAACAGTGGCATGTCGGCCGCACATTGACTGCACGTCTATCCGTGATGTCATTGTAATATTGAAATTACACATTCAGGATTTTCTGCAAGCCTTTTTCATGTTTTTTTTAAATATAAAACGCAGAACCTAGTTGTGAGCAAGAAAAATTATCCATTGTTCGTGTGAGGATGGGATAGAAAAATCTGTCCCTCATAATCACCATTTGTCATTACTCGGCAAGCCTTGTGATGCCAAAAAGTGATCCTTGGGACGGATTTTTCTATCCCACCCTCATACTCATGATAGATTCTTATATTCTTAGAGATTCTCTTTCTTCCACTGGTTCTAGTAGAGCAGTAGTCAGTAATAGCTATCAAACAAAAAGTATGGAAGGCATGTTTTCTTGGGAATGTTAAGCTGAAAACTTTGTCTGCTGATGCAGTTTTTGGCTTTAACAACAGATTTATTCTAATGTGCATGCAAACATTATTGACAAAGAAGTCTGATCTGGGTTCACTCTCTTTGTTGAGACTTCAATAAAACAACAGCAGATTACAAAGCAGATGATATATAGTGAATTGTAATAAGTGTATAAAGAGCTCAATAGATGGGCTTGAAAACTAGGAAGTTCACTTACAGTGAACCATAATCCAGGGTTCACACAGGCTTGAAAATACTTGAATTCAGAGGGCTTTCTTGAAAAGTCCTTGAAAATTAAATCTGCCTTGAAAAGTACTGGAAAATCACTCAACAGCCTTGAAAAGTCCTTGAATTCTACTATTTTCTGTAGCACTGTTGAAAGAGACCTAAATAAGTATAAAATTGTTGTGCCTTTATTTGGTGCAGCATATGCTGCACCAAATATAGACACAACAATTTTATACTTATTTTCCACAGGGATGTATACTTGCAGGGATTAGCTTCTTATCTATTTCATCAATATTATTGCCTACGCGTAAATCGGGTATACGCCGAGATAAATACCTTTCTGCCGCCATTTTCAAAGAGGCTGTTCATAGCGATGATTCATAGGAAAGTTTGATGTTAAAACCGTGAATATTCAATATATGTGGAGAAAATTCTTACGGAATTTACGAGAATAAGTTTTTAAGTATATCTCATATGAGTTATGTTGGAATAAAATCCGTGGATAATGGTCAATTTTCGTGTTATTTTGGACAGATTGTGTTGTTTACAAGCCGCCATCTTGAAAATGGTGGATATTAGAATTTTAATGAGCTACTTGTCACTTTAACTGTGGCAATTTGAAGCGCTCAATGAGTGTAATTCTTTAAATTCCTAAACGTTGATATATTTGTCCTAAGTTTGCATTTTGTAGAATATCGTTATATTGCAAACTTTCGTTGCAGAGACGATATGAAAAAGAGGCAAAATGATAACTTTTCGCACTACATCTGTTTATTCTATACCATTGAAATTGTCGGTTGTAGAGCTAATTGATGTGAGTAGATTTGATATACTTAACACTTGATACGTAAATTACACATTTCGGAACTAAAATTTTAAATTTTTTAGCAAAAACAAAATAAAATCATGCAGATAAGATGCTTGCAAAATCGTTTTTCTTTCATTTTTCCGCATAACGTTCCACTCTACGGAGGTGTCCCAACACTGGGAACCTAAACATTGCCTCTAATGTACAATGGGAATTTAGCCACATTTGCAGGGTTAAAAAGCGTGAAAACATACATTTAATTATAAATGATGATTTGTCAACCATAGATACACTTCATTTAATTTAAAAAGCGTTTGTTTAACAATTAACAATGTAGTTGGTAAGACAGCTGTGAGCAGTAATTATTTCCGTGACTGCGTTAAATATCTATTCAACCAAAACGACTGACAATAATAGCCAATTTAAGAATTAAACAAAAGATACTGAATTTCTATTTAACTCATTTACGCCCTCTCCACTCAATTGGACCAGACGATTTCGTTTTAAGGGGTGTTGGTGTCATTTTCATTTTCTTAAATTTTTATAGAACATTCTGTAAGCAAACGGTGGAGACCCTGATCAGATACCGCGTTCTGCTGAGTCAATGGTTCTGCACTGTTTACCTATGCCCCACAAAAAGGACGTTAGGCATATGTGGGTTAATTGCGTTGTATGAAAAATGCCTTTTTCCATGTCTGAGAAATGAAGAAAAGCCTGATGCGTTATCTTTTTTCTTGGGTATTTTTTTCTGACAACACTAGATTGTGTGGTATCATATGGGCCTCGTTGTGAGAAAAACTGTTTTCGGGGGTGGGGGGGGGGGGGGGGGGGGGGGGGGGGAGGGTGTTTCGACAAAGAGTGTTTCAAACCAGTCTCCTCAGCTAAAGAGACTAGCTTGAAAATTGAAATTTCACCTGCAGATATGATATTTTCCAAAAAGCAAAAAAAAGGCACTGATCAGACTGCGCGGATGCGCAGGCTGGTCTGCGCCTGTGTTGTTCACAAACCCCCGAAGACAGGGTTTCTCGCGTCGAGGCCCATATTATAGCTGTATTTATGATCCGTGCAATAGTGAATGAACTGCATCCCACGTTTTTTTTTGTTTTGTTTTTTTAAATTCTCATCGAAAGTTCATTCTCTTTTGTTGAATAGTTTTACATTTCATTTGTTTTACCAAGCGATGTTTGGCTAATTAGCGCTCATAACCACGGACGTATATTGCGGGGGGTGGGGGGGGGGGGGGGTAAATTTAAGATCCGTCAAAGGACACGGATAAGATGGAAATCCTTGGTTCATTTCTTCCGCAAAATTAATTTACTTTTTACCAGAACAACATCGTGTTTGGTATCAAATTGCAGCTTAGAAGCTTCTCCATAAAACGGTGCTATTCTTTCAGACCTATCGCTTCTTACCGAGATGCTAGGGGCGAAGAAACACATGCCCATACACATGCGCATCTCTTTCTCGTTAAGTGATTCGTCACTTTATCGGAAATTGCCTGCCGCCTACCTGGATTTCAGCGCGGCAAAGATCGAATAACGATTATCGGTATATCTATTGGTGTTTCCAGTCCAGGTAATATAACGTCCATGTTTTCCAGTACTAATGTCTCCTTTATCTCATTCTAGCATTTCTGAAGTAGAATTTTAACACTTAGATCATTATTTTTCATTAACTTTAAGTCCTTGAAAACTATTGGAGAGGCTTTAAGAAGTCCTTGAAGTTTACTTATACTTGCCTGTATGAACCCTGTAATCAGACTAACTTTGCCTTGTTGTTGTAGGTCTGGTAAAGAGTTAACTGCTGGGTCAGTGGCCACCTTTAACGTGGACCACAAGTCGGCCAAGGAACTACGCCAGTATCTCGCCAACATCGCGGACCAGTGTGAGAACACGAGCATGGGTGAGCTGCCCAGTGTGATCATCCTGGATAATCTACACCATGTCGGCTCTCTAGGAGAGGTTTTCAATGGCTTCCTTAGTGTCAAATATCAAAAATGGTGAGTAGAAATCAACCTATTTGTATTCTGATGATTTTCCCATATAAATTGATTCAATATGTATGGGACTGCCCATTGTGTACTTTAAGGTGTCACAGGTAGTATTTTCTATATTATGATATATTTCTGTCTCTAAAGGTTGTTTTAATCTAAGCAAATAGTGCAGACCCTGATGAAATGCAGCATAATGCTGCATTTCATCAGGGTCTTCACTTTTTGCCAAAGTACCCATTTAGGGGTTTCCAGTTTCCAAAGGGTTAAGAAATGTGTACTATATATTATGTTGTTGTGCAAATTAAAGTGGCTGTGTATCCTTTAAAAAAGCAGCAAAAAAACTGTACAAAAAACACACAAACACTGCGCCAGTATCTTGCCAACATAGCTGACCAGTGTGAGAACACAAGCATGGGTGAGCTGCCCAGTGTGATCATCCTGGATAATCTACACCATGTTGGCTCTCTAGGAGAGGTTTTCAATGGCTTCCTTAGTGTCAAATATAAAAAATGGTGAGTAGAAATGAAGAAATGTGTACTATATGTTCATCTTTAAATAAAGAAATGTGTACTATATATTTATGTATATAAAGGATCTTATACGAGTGATCCTTTCATATGAAATTCATTAAACAAGCCTTTGGCGTGTTTATTAAATTTGATATGAAATGATCACAAGTGTAAGATTCTGTTTATCATATGACCTTTCAAATGCGATATCATCGCCTTTAAAGCTTGTTTATTTCAATGGAAAGTTGCATTGATGTAAGGAACATAGTCGCGACTTTACTAGTTCCCGCTGAAAGTGTTGTGACCTGTGGTCATAACATAAATTATGACCTGACGTTATCCACTGAATAACAGAAACGTCATAGGATAAACAAATTTAAAGGTTGCCTCAAACCTTATGTTTAAAAATTAAAAAAAAAATAAGCTAACAAAAACACAAAAGCAAAATAAAAATCTTGTGTTTTTCAACAAAGTAAATATTGTAGGGACTTAATTGTACATTCTATAACAAGAGACCCACTACCTGAAATACACAATTTGATATGTAGAAATAAGTTTTTGTGACAAAACCCCCCATTATAATCGAATATGACCAGGAAATGTCACAGACCAACCTTGGGTTTCTCTTGAGACTGTTGTTCATTGGAAATTGAATAACAGTAAAACCTGTCTTAAGCAGCCACTTAAAAATAGACAAAACATAGGTCTTTATGGAAAATGTTAGCTTAATGGAGGTCAAGAGGATTGCAGAATGCTGCAATACTTTTGACCTGCATTAAGTGATAATCAATATTGAAAACCAATTTTTGCCGTTTTTTTGGAGTGGCTGCTTAATACAGGTTTTACTGTAGGTTCAAACAAAGAAAATTGAAAGTAAATATACATAAATAAATTACACTTGGCATTTGGAAGGACTTTTTGCTTGTCTATAAAATCCACATTTATTTTAATGAATTCATACCAATATGAAAGAGCAGTTGAATCGGGCATCAATCCGAGACAAAAATGGTCCATTCCTCAGTTTAAAGACATATATTACTGTCCAATAGAGATCATTAAGAATTAACTGATAAGGGACAGTTTGCCCAGTATGACCCCTGGAGAGAGTCCTTATGAGTGGTACCACTATTATTGCCCAAATTTTTATGTCTTTAAGACTCCACTATTGTATCATTTCAGTCCCTACATCATTGGAACAATGAATCAGGCTACTTGCTCAACCACCAATCTACAGCTGCATCATAACTTCAGGTAAGACAGGAATTACTTTCTTCTCTATTTGAGCAAGTTCACAAGATTTTGGTATTTTTCCCATACTCGCAAAATCCTGCAAAAATGCCCATGCCGATGTATCTGGCAGGGTGAGAGGTTTAAATTTTGGTTTGAGTCTTCATTTACATCCATACTTTGTGTATGCCAGCAGCGAAGACTCTGGTGAGTCTGTGCATAATATGCTCAGACTCATGAGAGCCATTGGTGCTTGGCAATGCGATAAGCACCAAAATCTCATGTGCTGGCACCAGTTTTACACAACCATGAAGGTGCCATTTGGTAACTTATTATGTTTATTGAGCTATGTAAGTGCAGCTTTCAAATCAATCATTGAATATGTCGGGTTTTACAGTTTTTGTCAGTAAGTGCCTGAATATGAAGAGTACACAAACCCAAAGAATTATTGGACTTAAACATTTGGCCTGCGGGAATAAACATAATAGAGGTTGAACGAGAATTTCTAAATAGCATGGCCGCATTTCCACATGGGTATTTTTTTGGTAGATGACTGACCTAGTGTTAATATTATTTGATAAAGCTGTCTTTCTGTATGTTCTGACATATAAATTATGATGCTTACATTTCATTACATTATTTTAGATGGGTATTATGTGCCAACCACATGGAACCGGTGAAAGGATTTCTGGGAAGATTTTTACGACGCCGGCTTGTTGAAGCGGAGGTTATGACGAGCTTGAGGAATAATGATTTGAACAAAATCATCGACTGGGTGCCTAAAGTGTGGCTGCACCTCAACAAGTTCTTAGAGACCCATAGCTCATCTGATGTTACTATTGGTAAGTCATAAAATGCTTATTTTAACCCTTTGTATACTAATGGATTCTTTTTTCTGGTTTGATACAATAAACGTGGGATGGTCCATTGTACATACCAAGGGGTGTCAGTCTAAATTAATAATTAAAAAAGAATATTGTATTTTTTATCTGAAGATCTTATTTTTACCTTAACAAACAGTGTAGACTCTGATGAAGCGTTACATTATCCGGCATTTCATCTGGGTCTTCACTGTATATAAAAGTAAACATTTAGAGGTTTCCTGTTTACAAAGGGTTTACTCATTGCCTACGGGGTATTTTGCATGCTTTTTGTAGTCTGCTGATTTTTTTCAAAATCAAGTTTTTCAAAAAAAAAAAATTCAGGATGTCAAACAGTTTGGATCCAGATCAGGCCCGACATTTTGTCGGGCCTGATCTGGGTCTTAACTGTTTGCAAAAGTTATATATCAGCAGATGGCACTAGAAGGTAAAAGAGTTTATCCTTCCTAGCTATTTTCACAACAGATCTTGATCACATACAAACTGTGAGACGTAATGGAAAAATTGATGATTTCATTCAGGCCATTAGTTAAGAGTGGGTACCAAAAATATTTTTCTTTTTTTTCAACCAAAACATATGTTGTGGGTACTCAAAAGAACCGTCTCTATGAGCCGGTTATTTTGAGCACACAAAACATATGTTAAAAGTGATGGGTAAGAAAATATGTACACTTTTACGCTCTAAATTTTTTTATCTAAACCTACGATTTCATTGATATCACATATTTATCATTTTAAATATCCTTCAAAATTGCACCCATTAAAAATGCACTGGTGAAAATGTTCAATAGTCTACCATTTTTAGCGTAGGTAAGGTGTCATATCGGTTAGAATTACATTCCAGGATCTTACCCAGATGTTATTTTTTCGCTTCGCTTGCAAAACTAGCTGCATAACTGGGCATAAACTTTGATGTACTGTTAAATCCACTCATTTAATATCTTTTACAACTATTAATAGTTGTAACTTCTGCTCATCTGAACTGAAAGATAATGCTGCGGAACTCTAAAGGGCCTAAGCTGCTAGATCAATGGGTCCCCTTATTCAAGTTTGACTCGCTCCAAAAAGACATTAGGAAAATTTGTGAATTTGTGAAAATTTCCTTTTCCGTCAGTTGTAACATTTATTTTGGGTGCTCCAAAGAACCATCACAAACTGTCCTTTTGAGCACCCACAATATATGTATTGGTCTAGAAACAATAAAATAAATTTTTGATTTTCCCTCTTATCTAAAGGCCTGATGTGATTCGCTAATAACAGATGAAGTGTTGAGTTTACCTTTCTTTTGTCCACTGTTTTTAGTCACGTTATATACCATTTCAGGTCCTAGACTGTTCCTGTCTGCACCCATGGAGATTGGGGGATCTAAGATTTGGTTCACAGACCTCTGGAACTACTCAATTGTTCCCTATATGCTAGAGGCTGTCAGAGAGGGACTGCAGGTAGGATTGTTAAAAGATTAACTCTTATAATGCCACATACCAGGCCCATAGCAAGTATGACAAAGATTCATGGGTCGCGAGATTGATCTCGGCCCAGTCCCATAATTTCGTGGAGATTGGTCATGAAATAATTTATAAGGTCATTCTCCTCCTTCCGCTGATTCAAGAAGTTACCAGCCAAAGTATGTGCACGAAGTACTGGTTAACCACTTAGTCAAGCTTGCCCAGGAAAAATGTGTGGTTAGGTGAACTGACTGACAGTCTAGATATGACCATAGCTGTTGACTGAAACTTATAACCTTAAACAAAATCAAACTTATAATGCCACCTAACATTAGGAGCAGATGACACTTTTTTTCTTGTTCTTGCTTTCAGACAACATTTTTTTAAAATATTTTATTTGAGCGGTGACATGTGATTTCCATCAATGTGGCATTTTGGCATGTGTAGACTCAGACGAGCCTGTGCAGCCTCCTTTTAGGCATAGAAACTCCCAGTAGCTTAACACTCATAGAATGTTCAAGAGACTAGCAAAGGCTCTGATCAGACTGGTTTGAGCCTTGGCTGGTCGCACTTACCACATTGTTGGAAATCTCATGTCGCGGCTCATTTCATGTCAAGCTTTATTTTCCCCAAAAACCAAAAAAAGGTATATTTTTTGTATCTGTCGCAGTCTGGTTTGAGCCACAGGTTTAAGCAATTCTGGTGATATGACTTAACTAAAAGTTTATTATGTCATTCCTGCGTGCTTATAATTTTACAAAATTTGCTTATTATTTCAAATCCAAATTTAAGTTTCATTTTGGTAAACATAGCATATTCATATAGAGTCCCACAAATTAATTGAGCTTCAAAAGCGTTATAATAATAGTTCAACAGAACAAGACAATACTCTGGCATACTGTAAAACCTCGAAAATTTGAGCGTTGATTTTTCTAAATACTCACTTATTCGAAATAAATTTGGGACACACTTAATTCAGAGAAAAGGACCTATTCATGATCTATTTTAATAACTGTCTATAAAAACATTTGTTTTGGGTGCGTAAAAGAAAGGTCTCAGTGAGACGTTTCTTTTATGCAGCCGAAACCATATGTTTGATTGGAACAATTGATAATATTGAATCTTTTTTGGCGGTTATATACTTGAAGTTAAAGTCTACCTCCCTATAATTTGAACTATTATAAAACCTAAAGTCCATAAGACTTTTGAATTAACAAGATTCTACTGTAATTAGCTATTGTACATTTTCCAGAATTTTGTTAAGGCCAAATAAAAAAATATCCGTGTTAAAATAGATATTATTTTATGCATTTTGAAAGGCAAAATGCCTTTCGGAATGCATAAAATTATATATTTTCCAGAATTTTTTTTTTATAAAAAACAACAACCCGAAACCCACTTGGCTTAATTATTCTTTCTGTAAGTCAAGTAAAGTACTAAGGTTTTCATCTTTTGTTTTTCATATCTGATTATAGAAACCATAGCTTTGATTATAATTTTTTTGATTGTAAATCATTGTAGGTATATGGTCGAAGGGCTCAATGGGAAGATCCCACTGATTGGGTGCTGGAAACGTTTCCATGGTTACTGGGGAAAGAAGAGGAACAGATTCTGCTCAAAATCAGACCGGAGGATGTTGGATATGATTCCATCGGACTCTCTTCGGAAAATAATAGTCCCAAAATTAAAAATAAACAGGAAAAAGAGGAGATAATTACGACAGATTCAGACGCTGATCACATGGTTAGCGATGTATAACATATGATCATATAATTAGGGCGGGGCTGTTGTCAAGAGGGTAGTTTTCAGATTTTTCTTCTTGTCTCTCATCATGCGTTGCAAGGTGGGTAATTTTGGAAATAGTTTGTCGTCTGCTGATTTTTTTCAAAATAAATAATTTCAAAAAAATATTTCAGGAATATCATCAGAGTGTGTTAAACATTTTGGATCCAGATGAGGTCCCACGTTTTGTCAGGCCTTATCTGGACCAAAACTGTTTGCAAAAATTATCAGCAGACGACAGGAGCAGGCAAAGAGGTAATGATCTTAATTTTGGAACACTTTCCCTTTACCACAAGTCAACTTCATCTGCAATAAGCTGCCTGCAGTAAACACTGCATTATTGAAATCTGACTCAGTCCTTTTATTATGTAATCAAATCCAAAGATTCCAAACTGATGTGGATTTCTTTTATAAGATTCTTTTGATTCTTTTAATTCATGGCAAAAATAGAGGTACCTGAACAAAATTGATATGTCAAGTGTAGACTGGGACAAGCCTCTGCAGCCTTCTTTTAAGCTTAGAAACTCCAAATGGTGTTCAGTCAGTAGCTTAACAATCATAGAATACTTAAGCGACTTGCAAAGGCTCTGATCAGACTGCACGTATGTGCAGGCTGATCTGAGGCTTTGCTGGTCGCACATACTACATTGTTGGAAATCTCATGCACTAGCTCATGTTATATTCCAATCTAACCGTTCAATAGAAAAAATTCTGAGACAAATTCATAGACACCTACAATAGCTTAAAGGGTTTTGTGCCAGATGCCCTTTGTCCGTTTTGGCATGATTATAACAGTTTACAAGATACCACACACATTTAATGTTGCAGTTGATTGTGTACTTATAGTATCTTTCAAATTTTAACTCATTGGTGACTTGTGAAGACTTCAGTGGAATAGCAAATGGTGGAGACCCTGATCAGACTGTTCCTTCAGGAGAAGTCTGATCAGTGTCTCCACCATTTGCTTCAGTTTTGTTTATAAGCAACTAGTGTTCCAAATTTTACAACGTTTACAGTATTCATTAGAATTGTCTAAATGAGGCGATAACAATTTGTACCTACAACAGATGTTTTGATGAAGAGATAGGATTAAAAACAGGATACCCTTCTTGCCTAGAGCATTGTGTCAAGTTGTTCAATTGTTAAAGTGACTATACTATATTACAGTGATTTATTTATTTACAAATATTGTTGTGGAGTTTGATTATATTTAAATTTGTATTCAATGATGACCTTGTATTGGAAACAGTGGATCAGTTATATGCGATAAAACACTATCTGTGAATACTCAACAGTGATAAAAGTGGTTGACTCGTATTAAATAAGATTTTACTTTAGTGAGTTTGAAATCTCATATCACTCGTTCATTATATGTGCTGTCTTGTGTTCTTATGTTGAATAGTGATGAAGAAAATATTCAGTTAGACACCATTAACTCTTTACTACACTTACAGTTAAACCGGTCTTAAGTGGCCACTCAAAAATAGACAAAACAAATATCTTAATGACAAATGATAGCTTAATGGAGGTCGAAAGTATTGTAGAAGGCTCCCCTTAGAACATTCTGTAATACCTTTGACCTGCATTAAGTGATGTTTGGTCTTGAAAACCAATTTTGGTCTTCTTCTTGAGTGGTCGCTTCAGACAGGTTTTACTGCATCTTTAAATTTATTTGTCTACCTGATTATGACAAGGAGTGCAATGGCTCAGTGGTAGAGTGTTGGATTCGAGATTGAGGGGTCGCTGGTTCAAGTACTGTGTTGTGTCCTTGAGCAAGACATTTTATCCTCTGCTTGGTACTAGTTCAACCCAGGAAATGCCCCAACATGACTAAAAAAAAAATGTTAACCTGCATTGAGTGTCAACTCATACTAAAATCTACCTGATTATGATTGTTAGCGGTAGTAACTGGAATGGCAAATAGTGTAAATCTTGATCAGCTTGCTCCTTCAGGAGCAGGCTGATCTGGGTTTTCACTGTTTGTTCTGTCATCTCAATCCAAATATTTATGGTGAATACAGTGTTTTTACATACGAAATACAGGCCTCCAGATGATCAAAATTTGGGCCTAAAATTGTTATTATTTTCTTATGCATTAGTTTAAACATTTGTTTTGGGTGCTCAAAAGAACCGTCTCATTGAGACGGTTCTTTTGAGTACCCACAACATATGTTTTGGTTGAGAAATAAGAAAATCAATTCTTGATTACGCATTCTTATCTGGATGCCTGAAAATACATTTCATTCATGTCGGAAGAAATCCATCAACCCTGAAAGCCAAATAATTTTCATTTATTTTGTTTCATTTTCATACAGTCATCTGCTGTTCTAAGTAAAACATATGTATATTTCATTTCAGTCATTATGTATATTATTGTTGCAACATGTCTTTCTGTATATGGGATGGTTTTTGCTTTGAGTGATAGTTGCTTAGCAACCAGTTTAGTAGTTTTAAATGATGCCGCAGTTTGCCATTTTGTTGTTTTATATTTAGTATTAAGTGTGCTGTTGGTAAAATGTGCATATGACTATATTTGCATGTCAAATACCATAATGTTATTTTAAACCTAGTCCTTCAGTGAATAAATTTGCCTGCTGTTGTTTTCTGAACTTCAGCCAGTCAGGTACGATCTAGCCCTAAAATGCCTGCGAAAATTGCATCTTAAAATGCTGTCTACTAAAACTGTCTGCTGAAAAAAAGCTCTGAAAATGACCAGTTGACTTGTCATTTTCAGAGATTTTTAATTTTTTTAATATCTCCAGAACAAACAGTAAAACTAGTATAAAGGTAAACCAACAGTCTGTATTAAATCTTTAAATATTTCATCATTTTTCTAAAAATCTGGATAGGACAATCGCTTTTAACAGTGTCACTCTCAAAAATACAGACAGAACCTCAAAAATATATTATTATTTTCCAACGAAACAGATAATATTTAGAGTCGGTTGATAAAATAAAAAATAATTTTAGAAATTATTTTTTTCTACTTTCGGGAAAATTACAGTAGGAGGGTTTGTAAATCAACTAATTAAAAAAATTCTAGCCCATGTTAGTTCTGGTATGACCTTCAACATCAAAACCAAATTGGATAAGAAATGTGAAAAGTTATGTGCTATTTTTACACTGGTGTTTGTTGCAAACGAGTGGCTGTATATATCTGCCTATACTTCACAGCAGGTTCTTTGAAAGTATGTGCAGTGTTGTTGCTTTTGTAGGGGCTGGTGCACATGGGAGCACTTTTAAATTGTAAAAATATTAATCTTTATTGTTGACTGGCTTGGTTTACAGTAGCTTGGTTTACAGCATTAACCTTCATTTTGTTTGTTTGGCTAGTTGATTTACGTCTCAGTCAACAGCTATGGTCATGTCCAGACTGTCAGTTAACCCAACCACACTTTTTTCTGGGCAAGCTTGACTAAGCAGTTAACCAGTACTTCGTGCACATACTTTTACTTGTTACCGACGCTAACCCTTCTTGAATCAACGGAAGGAGGAGAATGACCATAGAAAATATTTCACGATCAATCTACACAAAAGTATGGTATCGAACTCACGATCCCTAGATCTGCAATCAGTCTCACTACGGATTGCGCTACAGGGCCTGGTAACTCTGGTTTTACTTAATAAATGAATGTGTCACAACCACAGCTTTTTTCAAGCCAGTTCAGATGCTTTGTTCATGTCGTAAATAATGCTATGACTACATGTTACATAACACTTTCGGCGGGAACAAGTAACCTCATGACGACGTACGTTACAACAATGCAAATTTTCATGAAAGTAAACAAACTTTGAAGGCGATAAAATATCATTTAAAAGTTCATATGAATAACAGAATCTTATACAAGTGATCATTTCATATTAAATTTATTAAACTCACCAAAGGCTTGTTTGATAAATTACATACGAAATGACCACTCGTGTAAAATCCTCTATTTCATGGGTGAAAGTTTTGCGGATTGTTGCTGAATTCAGGATTTTGAGACTTTCAATAGAAAGTCAGCCTCAAAATACTGAATTAGGCAGGCTTGAATAGCTTCACCTTTTTGTTTTCAGTTTATCTAAAAACATTGTAGACCAGTTTAACTTTGATTTTTTTGTAGGCATCCTGCAGTTTCTTAAGTTCTTCATTTTAGGAGCCAATTGGGCTTGATATTTTGTTTGAATCATCTTCATGAGATATCACAAGCCTTACTTTTTTTTGAAGAGGCAGTAAAAATTTTAAAATGGTTAAGATAAAAAAATAAGCACTGAATATTTCTTTGGATAAGAACGAACTTATATAGGGAATTTGGTTGTTTGTAAGGAAATTTTGTCCCTTTTCATGCTTTTGTGTGCTCTTGCCTAATATCAGTTTGCCGTTACATTTTAAATTCATCCTGCTTACATGTACCTTTTATTATTAGAATGTATAACATTCAGGAATATCTTTAAATTCATTATACACCATTTCTACCATTTATCAGTTTAAATATAATGTGCTATACATATTTGAAAATTTTATACTACCAATTCGTACACCTCAACTCATCACTATAATTGGGCTAGAAATTGAACACCATAAAAAAGTGGTGTGTAAAATATAGCAGTGTAAACCCTGATCAGACCGCTTCTTTAGTATTTCAGGTTTTCTGGAAAAAATATAATTCTATGCATTTTGAAAGACATTTCGCCTTTCAAAATGCATAAAATTATATTTTTTTCCAGAAAAAAAATAATTAAAAAAAATATTTGTGCCTCTGACCTTACCTGAAAATTTCAGACCCATAACCCGAACATACTTATTTTTTATTTGGCCTTATTATGATATGAAGTTGTGTATTAAGGTTGCAGTGCTTTTCTAGTCAGTACAATTAAATATCTAAAGAAATACATTGCTAGCTCACTTGAGCCGAAGGTTCATGGGTGAGCTAATAGTACACAAATGACTCTTGTCGTCCGTCAATAAGAAAAATGTACCACCTTTTTGGACAAGTGTATGAATGTATTTTTGTTTGTGGCGGTGTTCCTAGGCTATAACCAGTACTGGCTGGGTGGGTTTATGGTTTTGTGTCTTAAGAGCACCTGAAGGCTCAACCAGCAGTGGTTCTGATGTTAAAGCGTCTCAGAAGACGGGGCCATGGCTTAGTCTCATCCGACAGAAGTGCATGTATTTCACAAACAGGATTTCTACTCAAGTTTATTTCAGTGGAAAAAAACTTGTTTATAAACAGTATTTTTAACTCATTTTGTATGGTTTCTTTAGATATTTTATTGTGTACAATTATATACATCATTTATTTCATTTATCAGTATTTACTACATGTATTACCTTTTACAGCAGTTTTAGAGTAACTTTAATCATTCATTTTGATACATTTGTGTTACATGCTTCTGCAAGGGATATATGGGTATGCTTTTTTTTGTTTTGATGCTTTACATCCTAGTCAACAATTTTTCAGTCATGTCGGATGATTTCCCATCTTCTTGGACTGAACCAGTACAAAGCAGTGGATAAAGTGCCTTGCTCAAGGACACAACATAGGGACTCCGCAGCGGTGAGCATCGCGATTCCGAGTCTAATGCTCTTTCAAGCCAATGTGCTCGGCTATATAAACGTATGAAAGTATGGCATTGTCAACTTGACCATTCAACCTAGAAGCCAACCTGATAAGTCTGCTGGGCACTCTGTGGATAGACTGATCAACCTTGGCAGATATCAAGGTTGTTCATAGTCTTATCTAATTGTACAGGTTTTGCCATACACTTGCTCATTTTAACTTTTACATACTGGTTAATTTTTTTATGCTTTTGTCGACATCTGCTGACTTGTGTTCAAAATTAGCTTTTTCAAAAGAACACTACCAGAGTGTCAAACAGTTTGGATCCAGACCAGGACCAACCGTTGGTCCTGATCTGGACCCAAACTGTTTGCAAAGGTGACCAGTAGATGACAAACGCAATGAAAAGGTAACATAGTTTCTTCACTGTGCAGGTAAACTGAAGGTTTATTAGTGACCTCGAGACATGGTGATCCATAGATCCCTTTTGCACACCTCTTGAACATTTCCATAAAGCATGATAAGCTCCATTGTATATGTAGAGGGGTCACAGCTTATAATTTCTAAAAATATTATATTTCTTTCTCTGATTGCATTTTGCCTTGGCAAACAGTGCAGACCCTGATGAAATGCTGCAGAATGCAGAATTTAATCTGGGTCTGCACTGTTTGCAAAAATTCCCTTTAGGGATTTTCAATCTACAAATTGAACAAGTTTACCAGCATCTTTAGCCTCCTGATGTTTGATATTTCTTTGCTTATACTTACACTTGCTTAATATTGAAGGACAAACTAATACACGCATGTATATTTTAGGTGATAGTTTCGTTAAGTTTTGTAGCATACAAGGTCAAAGGGGCAGCAGTCATTAAAAACTAGTAGTCACATCTCATCAAAAAGCTGAAAAATGACCGAGTTGGGTCTAACTGGCTTGAAATAACCCCATTGCACTCAGAATGGTCAAAATCTCAAGAGTTTGGGGCTTTCTTGAGTTAAAAAGGTTAAATTGATAAAAAAATGTCTTGCCCCTAAATCTTGTAGTTTTGCTTGTAGTCACCTACTACATGTGCATGTTTTAGTCTCCTTTTATATGGGCCTTGTCGCGAGAAGTTTCCAACAAAGCGAGACTCAAACCAGTCTCATCAGCTACAGAGACTAGCTTGAAAATTGTAATTTCGCTTGTAGCAAGATTACAAAAAGCGAATAACAAAGGTGCTGATCAGACTGTGCGTATGCCCAGGCTGGTCTGCGCCTTTGCTGTTCGCAACAGGTTTTCTCGCATCTAGGCCCATATGGACCTGGTCACAATAGAAACCTGATTTTATTGCCTACAGTAAAACCTGTCTAAAACGGCCACTTTCAAAAAGACCATAATTGGTTTTCAAGACCAATTATCGCTTAATGCAGGTCAAAAGTATTGCAGAATGCTCCCATTGGAGCATTCTGCAATACTTTTGACCTTCATTAAGCTATCATTTGTCATTAAGATCTTTATTTTGTCTATTTTGAGTGGCCATTTTAGACAGGTTTTACTGTACAATCAACAAAAGTGCAGACCAGCCTGAGTGTATGCTGATCAGCGTCCTGTTGTTTGCTGCCTGGATGGAGTAAAAGCTTAAAATTGCTAGATGCAAAATATTCTAGATAGCCTCCGTAGAGGAGCAGGCTGGAATGAGACGTAGGTCTAGCTAAACATTTTTGTGCTTAAAATTATAAATATTTTCTTATTTCTCAATCGAAACATGTTCTGGGTGCTCAAAAGAACCACCTCATGGAAAGGGATCTTTTGAGTGCCCACAACATATGTTTTGGTTAAGAAAATAATTTTTTGATCATGCTCTCTTATCCAAGAGGCTTGATGGTTTCTTGTCTTGTGGCCCTTAGGGAATTTGTTCTGCTTATATTAAACAACAGTGTATGGCAGAGTAATCAGCTATTGTGCCTGGCTGCTAGGAGGATTTTAAAAACTAGTTCTAGGGAGCCCAGTGACTCAGTGGTAGAGTGTTTGACTCCAGATCGAGAGGCTGCAGATTTGAGCCTCATCAAGGGCACTGCATTGAGTCCTTGAGCAAGGCACATTAATCCTTGCTTAGTACTGGTTCAATCAAGGAAGACCTGTCCCAACAGGACTGAAAAGTTGTTGACTGGGGTGTAAAGTATCAAATCAAACAAAAACTAGTTCTGTTTGGAAAGTCTTAGTAAACATCTGAAAGAGGGCCACCATTGGCTCCACCAGTGAAACGCCATTTGAATGGCGTTTCACTGGTGGGCCAATGGTGGCCCGCCACGGTATGTTTGCTGGGATGTAACTGTTAGACAAGGTGCTCTTTGTTTATATGTATATATGTAAAAACGTACATGTGCATTTTCTTGAGTCATACATCTTAATTTATACACTTGTCATCTGATTGTCATCGTACACATCTCATGTCAGACACAAGTGAGGAATAAAAGGATAGAAACAGTTTATCACCCTTTACTTGTTATTTTAATCCTTCCCATATTCTAACCCTTTTCATTCTGGATACTGGTATACAGGTACTTTGGCAAACAGTGAATCACTGCAAAATTCTGGTTGTCATCACAGTGAATAGAAAGTTGTGTATAATTTAACAAGGAGATTCCGGCAGTGAGGTCATAATATGTTTTAGTATTAGTAGATCTCATACAGTTATTGAAGGTTTTAGAATTTACCTTACGTCACTGTCATAAACTGTTTGTTTTGAGATAACCTGTTTTTGAAGTTTGGTGTTTCCGCCGACCAGACAATGCTCACATCTATCTGCTCAGCTGCAGAGACTAGCTAGTCATGAAAAATTGGATATAACATATATAGAGGATCTTACATGAGTGCTCATGTTTTATTGAATTTATTAAACGAGTTGAGAAAAGAGATAAAATGCGAGGCTTGCCGAGCATTTTATCTCATTTTCGCAACGAGTTTAATAAATTCAATAATACAAGAGCACGAATGTTAGATTCTATTTATCATATGACGAATACTTTGAAATCGCATTTTGGCGTAAAAACGTTATGATTTTGTCATCATGCAGGCAACGTTGTTATGGACGTCGTAACGTTTCCCGTAAATCTGTAAACCACTAGTGGTTTATCGATTTTATTGCATGGCGTTATTTCACTCCCAAACGCGACGTCATATGATAAATTATACTTTCAAGAGAGCAAAGATATACAGGATGATTTGCTCCATAACAGTAAAACAGGCTGTCTCACAAAGTGGCTCATATATAGCAAATAAAAGCGCTGCAGGCATGCAACATACCCCGCCACAGGACATTTTCAATGCAAAGAGAAAATTTTGAAACTAGACCTTTTCATGCAAAGTTTGAAGAAAATCGGTAAAGAAATGCCAAAGATAGAGAGTGAAAAACCAATTTATAACGTCAATCAAGGGCCATAACTCTGTACTTATTTGTTGAAATTTATCCATCTGCAATACCAAGACACTACTTTTCAATATCAACTCTTATACCCAGTTTGAAGAAAACCGGTTAAAAAAATGCCAAAGATAGTGAAAACAAATTTCTAACATCAATCAAGGGCTATAACTCTGTACTTATTTGTCAAAATTTACCCATCTGCAATGTCAGAACACTCCTTCACAATATCTACTCTCATACCAAGTTTGAAGAAAATCGGTAAAGGAATGCCAAATATAGAGAGTTAAAACCAATTTCTAACGTCAATCAAAGGCCGTAACTCTGTACTTATTTGCCAAAATTTACCCATCTGCAATCCCAGGACACTCCTTCCCAATATCAACTCTCATAGCAAGTTTGAAGAAAATTGGTAAAAAAATGCTCCCAGCAGAGAGTGAAAACTATGGGATGATGGACGGACGTACATACGGACGGACGCAATTTTTTGAATGGAGGGTATAACATAATACCCCGCACTTTTTAAAGTGGCGGGGTATAAAAAGTGGAATAGCACACTTATCTATTGAAACAAAACATCAACATGCATGGGAGGTGTGAGTTTGAAGAATAACTTTTCTCTCTATTTTCTTAAAAATATTGCAACATTTAAGTGCTGCCATTTTCTGGGATAACTTTTAAGATTGAAAAAACACAATCAAAAAGTAAAAAAGTTTATTTTGATAAAACAAACAAATGGCATGATCATCATCCATAATAAACATTGTATAAAATTTACACAAGTTTTGAACATCTTTAAAACCCGTGAAGTGCCAAGCAAAATATGCATCTGATAATGTCGTCTGCTGAAGTTGTCTGCTGCAAATAATTGCCTAACATTACTGATGAATTAAGTATAGAAGCAAACAGTGTGGACCCAGAACAGACTGCTCCTATAGGATGTGGACCCAGAACAGACTGCTCCTATAGGAGCAGTCTGATCTGGGTCCACACTGTTTGCCATAAAGGCTTCTTAAACATTTCAGCAGACGAGAAAAGCAGACAACTTTTGTTGAGATTGGCGCAATAAGGATTAAGTCACACTATACTCATACATTATACTAAAACTTGAATTATTCCAGTTACTTATCAAGCCCGAGGTTTACCGTTATAAAACTTTTTTCATGCTCCGATTAAAACTAAAATGCTGAAAAATTTAAGTTTTTCCTTGCTTATAAATTGCTAGATGTTGTATTTATCCAGCTTGAAAATGTTAAAAGAAATTGTTTGCATTGTAGAATAAATTTCATGCTCAATTGGAGTTCTGTTTGAAAAAAGTTTTAAAACCTCAGGGCATACTCAACTCAGCTTAGCAGGAAATTTATCCTGCTCATAAATGTTAAAATGCCAACAATCGTTGGCATTTTAACAATTATTAGCACGATAAAAACAACATCTGAGATACTAAAAGCAAAATAAAAGCACCGCAAGCACTGCATAATACCCCGCCACTGCTGGGGGCACCAAAAGTTATTTTGTGAGATATACAATGCTTAAATAGCAACAGAACTGAGACGACAGTGATATGACGTCCTTAGTCACAATATGTAACCTTTGATGGTCAACATATCTGTGAAGTTTCATTCAGATATTTCATATAGTAAAGGAACTACAGGTCAAAAACATTTTCCAGATTAATCAAGGGGCGGATAACTCATGAACTGGAAAGGTAAGAGTGACGGTCCTTCGTTGTAATATGTAACCTTTGCTGTTCAACATATCTGTGAAGTTTCATTCAGATATCATAAACAGTAAAAGAATAACAGGCCAGAAACCATTTTTTAAAGGGAGAAAGGGCAGTAACTCCATCGAAAATGGTCTGATTTTGCCCATTAACAATCCCATACCACTCATCCCCAATAACAATATGTATGCAAAATTTGAAAAAATTCTGTGCATAAATACTCAAGTTATCGATCGGAAACAGTGAGCACGGACGGATGAAATGAACTACAGGTCAAAAACCAATTCTCAGATCAATCAAGGGTTGATAACTCACAATCTGGAAAGGTAAGAGTGACGATCCTTACCCACAATATGTAACCTTTGATGGTCAACATATCTGTGAAGTTTCATTCAGATACTCCATATAGTAAATGAACTACAGGTCAAAAACCATTTTTCAGATCAATCAAGGGCGGATAACTCATGAACTGGAAAGGTAAGGGTGACGGTCCTTACTAAAAATATGTAACTTTTGATGTTCAACATATCTGTGAAGTTTCATTCAGATATTCCATATAGTAAAAGAAACTACAGGCCAAAAACCAATTCTCAGATCAATCAAGGGTGGATAACTCACAATCTGGAAAGGTAAGAGTGACGATCCTTAGTCACAATATGTAACCTTTGATGATCAACATATCTGTGAAGTTTCATTCAGATATTCCATATAGTAAATGAACTACAGGTCAAAAACCATTTTTCAGATCAATCAAGGGCAGATAACTCATGAACTGGAAAGGTAAGAGTGATGGTTCTGTGTCACAGTATGTAACCTTTGATGTGAAACATATCTGTAAAGTTTCATTTAAATATTCCACATAGTAAAGGAACTACGGGTTAAAAACATTTTTTAATTCAATCAAGGGAGGATAACTCACAAACGGGAAAAGTAAGAGTGACGGTTCTTAGTCACAATATATTACCTTTGATGTGAAACATATCTGTGAAGTTATATTCATATATTCCATATAGTAAAGGGACAATAGGTCAAAAACCTTTTTTCAGACCTATCAAGGGCGGATAACTCACAAACTGTGAAGGTCAGAGTGACGGTCCTTAGTCACAATATGTAACCTTTGATGTGCAACATATCTGTGAAGTTTCATTCAGATATCATGAACAGTAAAGGAATAACAGGCCAGAAACCATTTTTCCAATACGAAAAAGGGCAGTAACTCCGTTAAAATTGACGGATTTTGTCCATTAACAATCCCATACCACTCATCGCCGATAACAATATGTATGCAAAATTTGAAAAAATTCTGTGAATAAATACTCAAGTTATCGATCGGAAATGGTGAGCACGGACGGACGGACGGACGGACGGACAGACACCGAAAGGTATAACATAATACCCCGACACTAAAGTGTGGCGGGGTATAAAAACTTCTTCATATGTCTGTATTCATTTTTTATAAGCAGCTGAAATTTTGGGATCAGTTGAGTTGAGCATGAAAAAAGTTTTGTAACCTCAGGGCCTGGTTAGGTGTGTAAAATGGTGTAGATCATAATGGTCAGACTTTGATAAGGCCTATCTGTCTGAAAAAGTAGGGTAAATACAATAATGAAATGACAAACACAAAAAGCAAGAAAAATATAACACTTGTTCAAAATGAGGGATAATATAAAAGTATCTATCATATGACATTACCTTTAAGCAGTGGATTCATAATGTTATACTTACACCTGCCGCAGTCTTCCTCTAGATGAAATTAAATTTTTTTCTTTATTTGATTTGATTCTTTACGTCCAATCAACAATCTTTCAGTTAACCAGGGACGGGTCTTTCTTGGTTGAACCATTTCTAAGCTAGGATAAATGTGTCTTGCTCAAGGACCACGGCGCAGTGACGCTGGTGAGGCTCGAACCCTTGGTCTCGAGTCAAGCACTCTACTACTGAGCCACTGCACTCCCTATGAATGAACTTGCAGTGGCGGATCCAGAGGGGGTTCACTCGAACCCCCCTCCCAGCGCCAGGTTTTAAATATACTATGAAAATGAAATAGTTTGGTCTAGTGAGACCAAATTATTACATTTTCATGGGATATTTAAGAAGAATGAGATAAAATTGGCAAAGCCAACCCCCACACCATTATACATTTGAACCCCCTTTTTGAAATCCTGGATCTGTCCCTAACTTTTATCGAGCAAATGTCTTCAGTTGCAACCGTCTTCTTTTCCCAAAGAAAACTTTGCCTGCATGATAAAGTGATGACATTGAATTTCTGAAAGTATATCACAGGATCTACTGACGCAAATTTATAACCATCCAGTCAGATTTCACATTACATTTGCAAGTGCATTAGAGGTGTAAATATAAATTTATGACCATCCAATCAGATTTCACATTACATTTGCAAGTGCATTAGAGGTGTAAATATAAATTTATGACCATCCAATCAGATTTCACTTACATTTGCAAGTGCATTAGAGGTGTAAATATAAATTTATGACCATCCAATCAGATTTCACATTACATTTGCAAGTGCATTAGAGGTGTAAATATAAATTTATGACCATCCAATCAGATTTCACATTACATTTGCAAGTGCATTAGAGGTGTAAATATAAATTTATGACCATCCAATCAGATTTCACATTACATTTGCAAGTTCAACCTTCATGATAAAGACAGTTGTGGTTGTCACTAAAATTCTACATGAAGGGCTTCACACCTCAGTAAATTTTAGCTCCGCCCACCATCATCGATCATCACACCATGAAGATTGAAAAATAAGATTTTTTAATTCTTAAATAACCACACCAATGGTAAATGTTCTAAAATTACAAACACTAATTGCCTGCAAAAACAGACTAGACAAACAGTGCAGACCCTAATCAGACTGCTTCTGAAGAAGCAGTCTGATCAGGGTTTTCACTGTTTGCTATTCTGACAAGCATTTTGTGAATTCCATCCCTAATTACCAACATTTTAGTTGAGAACAGAAAGAGAAAGTGTTCGAAATTTTAGATCATTTACAGTAGTTCCATAACACTTTAGCCAGAACTTGTAACATCATGACCTCTGCGCAACAATGCAAATTTTTATCAAAATAATTTGCACTTCGAAGGCAATACAATCTCATTTAATTAACCCTTTACCCCATACTAACGCTTTTGAAATATCATTTATTTGAAAATATTATGGAAAATGGAGCATTTGCTCTTTTGGAGCAAAAAAAAGAGCAAATATTGTTTAAACCAACCATTGTAACAGTAATATCTTTTCAGTTTTCAACTCAACATCAATAGCACCAACAGTAGGCATTAGGTTTAGATATAACTTACAATTTGAGTAACCTTTAACATGCTTCTAAGTAGACTTGTCCAATCTTTATCTCAAAAGTTTACCTATTGTGAAATCAAAAAATTGATAAGCACCAGTCCTATATAACTAATCATTCAGTTAATAGCAACCCAATGATTAGTAACCTTAATAGGTGACCCTCTAGTATCCTTTATTTCACCAGTCCTATATATAGAGGATCTTACATGAGTGCTCATGGTTTATTGAATTTATTAAACGAGTTGGGGAAAAGTGATAAAATGCGTGGCTTGCCGAGCATTTTATCTCTTTTTTCGCAACGAGTTTAATAAATTCAATAATACAAGAGCACGAATGTTAGATTCTATTTATCATATGACTAATACTTTGAAATCTTATTTTGGGTGTAAAAACGTTATGATTTTGTCATTATGTACGCAATGTTGTTATGGACGTCATAACGTTTCCCGTAAATCGATAAACCACTAGTGGTTTACAGATTTTATTGCATGGCGTTATTTCACTCCCAGACGCGACGTCATATGATAAAGCTAATTATTCAGTTTATAGGTGACCCTGATCATCATGTGACCTTTATTTCATCACTCCTATATAACTTATTATTCAGTTAACAAGTGACCCTCATGTAACCTTATTCCACCACTGCTATTTAACTTATCATTCAGTTAATACATAGGTGACCCTCATGTAACCTTATTCCACCACTGCTATTTAACTTATTATTGAGTTAATAGGTGTCCCTCATGTAACCTTTATTTCATCACTCCATATAACTTATTATTCAGTTAACACTCATGGTGACCCTCGTGTAACCTCATTTCACCACTGCTATTTACCTCATTATTCAATTAAAAGGTGACCCTCATGTAACCTTTATTTCACCACTCCTACCTATATAACTTATTATTGAGTTAACAGGTGACCCTCACGTAACCTTTATTTCCCCACTCCTACCTTTATAAATTATTATTCAGATAATAGGTGACCCTCACTCCTATATAACTTATTATTCAGTTAACAGGTGACCCTTATGTAACCTTTATTTCCCCACTCCTACCTATATAACTTATCATTCAGTTAATCATGTAACTGTTTTTTCACCACTCCTATATAACTTGGATCAACATCTTACAAACTAAACATCCTTCTGGACTAAACTTAATTTTATTATGGACAAAGAACAGTCCTTCACTGTAAGGAATGCAACAAGATGTTCTCACACCCTAGAATTTAAGAAGACACAGAGAGGCCATACACAGCACTACAGTTCAGAAATACATCTGCTGGTAATGTAATACAGCCTACAAGAGACATGAGAATGCCAGGAAACACATCACATCAACACACACAGGACTCGAAGAAAGAATCACCTCTAAACACTTCCTTAACACCAAGAACCAAAACACAAACAACAACACGAAAGCATTCAAACCTAAGCCATGGACTCCGCCTCCAGAAGCTTTGACAAAGACCCAGTATAGAATTTACTTCAGATCGACACAGCCTAAAACCTACAGAGCCATAACGATTAAACAAGCCCTAACAGCAGTGCAAGGATACTCTAGAGAAGCCAATCTACTTGAAGACCTCTACATTACACCCGAAAACTCCCCAGCCTCCAGTACCATCTATTATCTAAGGTGCAAGAAAATCAAGGGTGATTGGCTTGGATCATAAAGGCCAGAAAGCTGGCATCTACACTGATGATGAAGAAGTGAAACACAAAGTATGTCCTTGGCATGTTTTAGTTTACCTGAGCCACAGGTTCAAGATGAGCTATTGCAGTGACCCATTATATAAGAGTGACTGGACACTTCATTTTATGTCGGGGCATGTGTCATGTGACTTACACCTGGTGCGCCTTTCATCGTACACACTAAATGGCGACGCAACTTAATAAACTGCCATGTTTATAGGTCCATTGAAGAGCGTTCTTAGTCGTAAATATTGCTTATTGGTACATATTGTTAATAACAATTGAAAAAACATATATGAAATATTGCTAAATGCTATGTTTCTGCAATGTTAAAACTGAAATCCTATTGAGTTATGACTGTGTTGCGGAAATCATCAAAAATGGCTTCAGCAATGTCGCTTTCACTGTGACGAAAAAAGCTTCAAACATGGCTATGTTTGTGTCTTGATTTATCAATATAAACTAAGATGCCCAATGATTCATAATTATTGTTATTATACTGTTTCGGTGTTTGTAAAGGCGTTATAAGTTTGATAAACAATAGAGAAATTATGCTTTGTATTCCAGAATTGCAGTAAAAGCAAATCGTGTAGATAAACGATATTGATTTTCCCTAATTTACCTGTGTAAGATGCCCGACAGAGTTATCAAATGTTCGGCGGAGTGGTCAAAGCCCATACACTCAGCTACATGTATTTATTTGTTTTGCCTATCCGGAATCACTCTTGCGTTTTGTTACAAGCTACAGAATCAATTTTAATTGCTTTATTTCATATTTCAATTGGATAAATATGAAAATAGGCTTACTAATTATAAGATACTGTTATTGACATTTCATAATCTAATAAGCATTGCTTATCAATTTTTATTATATTTCCAGCGTGTTCACTAAGGTGCAAGCCAGACTGGCCGAGAGGAGAAAAAAAAGACATCAAGAAGATGCTCCATAATGTAGTGGGATATTTGAAAAGAGATAAGACTTTAATCTTGTTTTAAATTTTGAGCGTTTATGTTTTGTTTACATCCTCAACTCCCATCGTATCTCACGTTCTTATTTACACTTTGTGTTAACCAGGCATTGGTGGTCGTTTGGTCACCATGGCAATATACATTTATTTTCATTGGCTCCTGCAAATATTAGAGCTCCTTACATAACAGGGCCTCAACGTTTTGCACACGGCTCGCTTGGGAAGCTGCAGCGTGCGCAACAGTGATAAGGCACCCTTCCTTGTCCAATCATATTCCTTAATGCCTAGGAACTGACCAATGAATTTGAACTGATAAGCCCCTCTGGTTTAAGCTGAGCGCGCATCAGCAGTTCTTTATTTGATTTCAGATAGATTAGTTGGTTGGTTGGTTTTGTTGCTTTACGTCCCAAGTCAACAGCTATGGTCATTGCGGGACGGTCAGTTCACCTAACCACACTTTTTCCTGGGCAGGCTTGAACAAGCGGTTAACCAGTAATTCATGCACATACTTTCGCTTGTAACTGACAACAACCCTTCTTGAATGAATCAGCGGAAGGGAGGAGAATGACCGTAGAAATCATTTCATGATCAATCTCCACGAAAGTATGGGACCGGACCGGGATCGAACTTGCGACCCCTGGATATGTAGTCAGACACGCATCTGTAGCCAGACACGTTACCGACTGCGCTACGCGGCCCGGATAGATTAGACCTGTTTTGCTAAAAAAAATTTTTAGCTCAATATTTGTTTCAAGTTTTACAAAAACAATGAAATTTCACCTTTCTTACTCGATATTAGATAATCAGTCTTAAAAACATTGGAATTTGCGTATTAAGAATCATCCTGTTATCCCTATCTACCCTCCAGAATCACACAAGAGTGGATGAGGGTTTTCCTGTGACGTATAACATCCGTTTTCTCCAACAAAAACTTCTCAACACACAACAAATGTGTTTGCAGCAGCAGAAAGCGATGACAGCCCTAACCGAGACTGTAAGTAAACTTGAAAAATCTTTAAACCTTAGAGAGCACAGTCGATCTTCCAAAAGAAAAGTGCATTCGCCACAATTACGATCAGTGGTACATTGCACCAGTTGTCGGACACATCCGAAAGTTCGTCTGAGTATGACAATTTTTCGGAGAAGGAAAGTGGCTTGTCACGGAAATGTATGAGAATTCAGTCAGAAGAAGGAGAAATATTGGAAGAAAATGGTGCTGAGAAAATATCAGATAGTGGATTATTCAGGCCAACATTAGTGTTTTAAGTTTTAAGTTTGAAGTTTAAATATTATTCTCACTTGAAAACGGCGGACTTAATCAAGGAGGTCAAGGTGTTCGAAATACCAGAATGGTATGATATAAGTGACGTTGAGTTAAGAAAGCTACTGGATTTAGTCAAAGAAGCCAGCTGTGCACGTCTATTTAGGTTGCTTGATTGTTCGACTTTTTGTGATGAGGAGAACTGCTATTTTTGTGGCGACTTCTCACATCGTTCTGGTAGCCATTAAATTTTAACCCTGAGCAAGGAAATCCTAGTTACTTTTAGTTAAAATTTAGAACAGTATCTGTCATGGCGACGGAAGATCAATTGGAAGTGACTGGTCAGGCGTCTGTTTCAGATCTGGCAGATGAGGATGTTTTAATTAACTATTGTTAGCAGAACAAGATTGCTAAGCCTGCAATCAACAAACTTAAAATGGGGATTTGATAGTTTGGAAGCACTGGCACTTTTTGACAGCGAGGATATTACTACCCCCCAAAATACCCATTGGGCAACGTAAGCTCATTCTCCACGTTGCGAGGCTCTGAAGAGTAAAACAGCATGGCCGTCTACGGGAGTTTCCTCAGTCGAGGGAACAGCCACTGGGACTACTGAGACCATTGAGTCTACCTCGACTCATTCAGCATTAGAAACAACAGGAGGGACATCTCAATGTACTCACTCTGCACCGGTTACAACCGCCGGTATTGGCACATCAGGGGCAATCGACTACACCCAGAGTGATGTTTTCCAACATATCAGCCAACTTCTTGAGGAGCAGGGGAGACTCACAACATCGTCCAGTGACTGCAATTAGCCAACGCAGGTCTCGTGGAATGATCCCCTAATCCACCTTTCATCGGCAGCGAGTAAGTCAGCTCCCAACCACTTAAGACATCTGTAATTTTGTTCAGACATATGTTGAGAAAGGAGTTTTGCTCGGGGGTCAGGGAGATCAACAAATTGTTGTGAAATCTGGCCCTAAGAAGCCTCGCCTTGAAAATTTAACGCTATCCCAGTGGTCAGTGGCGAACTTGGCAATTCTGTGTAAGCTAATTGGGGAAAACAAACTTCAGGGCACGTCCTTGTTGGATTATCTTAGTTATACAAGATAAGGAAGAGTTTATAAGTGTCTGCAGTGCAGCTACATGGAAGAGAAGCGACGAGTCCTAAGTCATTGGTACAAGACCCACCTCCACAATACAGAATCTCCCTACTATTGCACTATCTGTCTTTTTAGAGTCACCAAATAGAAGAATTTAATTGATCACATCAAACGCGGGGTGTATCCTCCCTATCAGCGGGGAGTTGATTTAAAGCATCAAATGAATCTACCTGTGGAATTAAACAACATGCTTATCAAGAACCATACCGCCAAGTATCCTGTTGAAGGTGTTGATTTCATATGCTTGACACAGGAGGAGTCTGTGAGCATCTGGGGCCAACGGAAGAGGTCATTGTCTATTGGTAGCCAGAGTGTAGCACAAGAATCTTCCACTGACAACATCTTATCAACGCTTCTGGACAATGATCCAAATGAGAGGATAACTCTAGTCCCTGCGACTACTCCGGTATTGCATGCGAATCCAATTGCAATGCCTGGATATTCTCCACAACTCTCCATGGGATCCCTTCAGAGGCCGGTATATAACCCAACACCACTGTCTCAGTTAGCTCCAGTATGAAGTAGCCAGTCAGACTTCATCCCAACAGCGCTTCAGTCTACCCAGATAGTTTCATCAGATCATAGTTTCCGGTCACTGTCAGAGTCACCTTACTCTGGATTGCAAATAACCACTAGCATCAGCACTGTTCCGATCCTCACAGCTTCCATTAATGGTGATCCTATTCCACCAAGCAATGATATAGCTGTTGTCTCAAGATTGTTGCCGGATAGTCTGTTGGACAACACTGCAGCGATAGCCACACCAAGTCTGCATCCAAGTAGTGCATCTACCTCTGCCGCTCACATCCTGGCTGTGACCACACCTTCATCAACATCTACAAACACGCCAGTTTTTGCGACGCAACCAGCTCAGGCCACAGTACAGACAAGTACTACTGATGCTTCAGAAACTCAGGACTCGCCAGTTGCCAAGGCAATCTTAGAGATGTCCAAGAGCCTTGTGGAAGCTATAGAGAGGCAGACATTTCAAATAGAAATGACCAAGAACCCATTGTCTGCCTTCCTGAGGAGAATCGACGATCAGGACAGGGAAAGAAAATCCTCTGCCAATCGAGAGATTGATCATCCAAATGCATGCTGTACTCTGGTCATCCCAAAGCGCCGTTGCAGTGAAACTCCAGTTCCATCTCCAGCAAGAGAGAAGAAAAAGATCTCGGGATACTCTATTGTGTCTGACAATAAAAAGAAATAGACATTTTGAATTTATTTAAACCGATAATGAGGTTTCAATGATGTTACACCCAGCTTAGTGCATTTTTTTAAATTTCATGTATACAGGTGTTTAGTCTGAACTTTCACATTTTTCTATCCTTCTGGAGGGGGGAGTAATGTAAAAGTCTGGAATTTTATCACGATTCTGTTGTCATTCTATCTTTCTGTCTGCCTGCATGTATCTGTCTGTATGTCAGTCTGTCTATCTGCTTCTCTCTATCTACCTGTCTCTGTCTGCCATCTATTTACCTGTCTCTGTCTGTCTGCTATCTGTTTGTCTCTACTTGTCTCTGTCTGTCCATCTATTTACCTTTCTCTGTCTGTCTGTCTATCTGCCTGCCTGCCTCTGTCTGTCTGTCTGCCTGCCTGACTGTCAGTCAGCCAGTCAATGTCTGTCTGTCTGCCTCTGTCTGTCTGCCTCTGTCTGTCTGCCTGCCTGACTGTCTGTATAATTAGCATATATGTTATTGATTGAGCGGGTGGAGATGTACAACATTTCAGTGCAATCTAGTCACAGTCTGATCATTATAAGCTTTACCTATGTCATGTTAATCCTTTATGTGTATTAAGGGTCTGAATTGTTACTGCATTTCCTTTTTAATCTAATTGTCATGCCATTGTTTACATCTACTCATATTGTGATGACCGACTTTCACTTTGTTGTCCGTTACATCTAATCTTCCCATTGTATGACGTCATCACAAGGTTGAGCTATTCGAACAATCCTTAAAGGAAGTTGTTTTCTGAGAAATATTGATAAGATAAAAAGATTCTGAGTGTGAATGTAGATTAAAGTGAACTTAAATATGTTATTTTCATTGTGAAATTTAATTACCCCACCTGCTCTTGTTATTTACCTTTCCATTGGTTCCAGCAAACCAACATCCCGCAATGTTGGAAATCCAGCAACACGCTGGACTTTTCCAACAATGTTGGACTGCTAGAATATATAAGCAATGCACATGTTCTTTCAAGGCCTTCAGTCGAAAAAGAGAAAAGATGTTTTATTTTGTTGATTTTAGATCAGATTGATAAGTTGATTGTTGATTTTGTATCGCACGCCATACAAAGTTGTTGTAGATACGTGGGCTATTTATTGCACATATTCATTCTGGGCCGTCACACAGGGAATAATCTAATGATTATCAGACTGAGGGCCAAGGAAGAGAAAGGGAAAATCTATTCTGAGATGTCATTTCATTATTAAATCTGCCTGTGTAAAGAGCTTGATGTTGCTTGTTCATTAGAGTTAGTTTGGTTACGTTTTGGGGTTGTCATCCTGACAGAGAGTAAAACAGCACCCTGGAAAGACCCCTCAGTTGTAACAATATCTTTGAATTATTAAATGAATATATAAAGTAAATTATACGTCAGTAAAATTATGTATTGTTGACATCTTCTCTATACAGAGAATGTAGAGTTATATCATGCTCATTTTATTACATGTTCATTAGACAAATAAAGAGATGTGAAGCTGAAGTCTTTCGTTTCGAGTTACATATTGGTCTCTATTTATTTCAGTCTGTGAAGATTAGAACATTTATATCTAAAGAGCAACAAGCTCTATGGAAGAGGAATGACCTCTAAGGGAAAGCAGTGCCAAACTCTGAAGCAAGAAGCTGTTGTCAAAACTGGTCTTCTAGGTGATGTTATATGAACTGGATTGGAAACCACAGAAAGACTTTTCAGCAGAAGAAATATGCATATCCGAAGACCCTGTATGAGAGGGGAATGACAGGTTATAACCAGTTTGTTCATGAAAATAAAGATGATGTTGGTGCAATGGCCTCATGGTCAGAGTCTTGGTAGGTTTTACCTGAATCCGAGAAGCTCCAGTACAAAAGGGGGACTAGGGAGTTTCAGCCTGAATGTGACAAAAAGAAAAAAAGCTCTGCTATGCTGAAAAAAGTTGGGAAAATGTTCAGGGATCTTCTGGATGTGGGAATAGACCTGGTCTGCTTTGGGGTGGACACAACAAGCCAGGACTCTATGATAGGAGAGGGAAAGACCACAAGTTTTATGAAAGAAATGCCAGACCGCCTAAGTAAGTTGTATTCCTTCTATGAGTTTGAATCATGTATAGTTGTGAATCTGAAGTCATTTGTTTTAAGTTATATATTTGTCTACGTTAAATTCAGGTAAGATAATTTTATAGTTAACACTTTACAATAATGCATATCCAACTAAATGTCCTTTACACAAAATGGGTTCAGACAAAGTGTCAGGGATCAGTGTTAAATGTGGAAAGAATGATGCTTACTCATCTGTTTGGATGACAGTAGTTCTTGCCTCATTATAAGTAGACCAATTCTGTAGACCATCTGTGTATCCTTTAGGTGTATCCACCATGCAATGGCACTGAAATCTCAAATTGTTTCATTTACAGAAGTTTGAATGCAACTTTTGACCAGTGTATGTCACATGACTTCCGGTGAAAAGTTTCAAAAATCTAAAAGACAAAGAAGAAAGTCATTTGTGAGTGGAAGTTGGAATTCTAAGAAGCCATGATTACTGGAGGAGATATACTTTAATATATGTAGTATTATTGAATGTTTTGATTTAAAAAAGATGGACTTTTGATTAATGTAGTTTGACCTGCTAAAAATTGTCAAATGTTTGTCACACTTGACTGATTGGTTAACTCAGTAAGTTGAGGAAGAAAAGCAACGAAGCAAAGCAACCAATACATGATTGCATGCAAATAATTTGTGGAAATCTACAATAAAAGACCTCAAGGAACTATGGTCACCTAACCACCGCTTTGTTCCTTTACTGGCTCTCAAAGATGTTCCTAGAGGACAATTATTATCAGCGCCACCAAAGGCAGAGACTAACTTTTCAATATCTGCAGAATAAAGCGGGCAATTCTCAATTGTGAATCTGAAGTCTTTCTTTCAAGTTATATATTTGTCTACCTTAATTTCAGGTAAGATCATTTTATAATTGATAAATTGAGTTATGAAATAAATATATAAAGTAGGAAGCGCAGTGGCTCAGTGGTAGAGTCACTTGACTCAAGACCGAAGGGCCGTGGGTTCGAGCCTCATTGGCGTCACTGCGTTGTGTCCTTGAGCAAGAACATTAATCCTAGCTTAGTACTGGTTCAACCCAGGAAGACCCGTCCCTTTATAACTGAAAGATTGTTGATGGGACGTAAAGAATCAAATCAAACAAACAAAATATATAAAGTAAATTATACGTCATTACATCCCATCAACAATCTTTCAGTTAAACAGGGACGGGTCTCCCTGGGTTGAACCAGTACTAAGCTAGGATAAATGTGGCTTGCTAAAGGACCACAACGCAGTGACGCCGGTGAGGCTCAAACCCGCAGCCTCTCGGCCTCGAGTCAAGCACTCTACCACTGAGCCACTGCACTCTCCAAATCTCTATACAGAGAATGTAGAGTTATATCATGCTCATTTTATTACATGAAGCCGAAGTCTTTCGTTTCGAGTTATATATTTGTCTCTATTAATTTCAGTCTGTGAAGATTAGAACATTTATATCTCAAGAGCAACAAGCTCTATGGAAGAGGAATGACCTCTAAGGGAAAGCAGTGCCAAACTCTGAAGCAAGAAGCTGTTGTCAAAACTGGTCTTCCAATAGATGTTATTACGAACTGGATTGGTAACCACAGAAAGACTTTTCAGCAGAAGAAATATGCATATCGGAAGACCCTGTATGAGAGGGGAATGACAGGTTATAACCAGTTTGTTCATGAAAATAAAGATGATGTTGGTGCAATGGCCTCATGGTCAGAGTCTTGGTAGGTTTTACCTGAATCCGAGAAGCTCCAGTACAAAAGGGGGACTAGGGAGTTTCAGCCCGAATGTGACAAAAAGAAAAAAGGCTCTGCTATGCTGAAAAAAGTTGGGAAAATGCTCAAGGATCTTCTGGATGTGGGAATAGACCTGGTCTGCTTTGGGGTGGACACAACAAGCCAGGACTCTATGATAGGAGAGGGAAAGACCACAAGTTTTATGAAAGAAATGCCAGACCGCCTAAGTAAGTTGTATTCCTTCTATGAGTTTGAATAATGTATAGTTGTGAATCTGAAGTCTTTCTTTTAAGTTATATAGTTGTCTACGTTAAATTCAGGTAAGATAATTTTATAGTTAACACTTTACAATAATGCATATCCACCTAAATGTTCTTTTACACAAAATGGGTTCAGACAAAGTGTCAGGGATCAGTGTTAAATGTGGAAAGAATGATGCTTACTCATCTGTTTGGAGGACGGTATTTCTTGCCTCATTATAGGTAGACCAATTCTGTAGACCATCTGTGTATCCTTCAGGTGTATCCACCATGCAATGGCACTGTGAGTTCAAATTGTTTCATTTACAGAAGTTTGAATGCATTTTTTGATCAGTGTATGTCACATGACTTCCAGTGAAAATTTTCAAAAATCTAATGGACAAAGAAGAATGTCATTTGTGAGTGGAAGTTGGGATTCTTAGAAGCCATGATTACTGGAGGTGATGTACTTTAATAAAATGTAATATTATTGAATGTTTTGATTTAAAAAGATGGACTTTTGATTTATGTAGTTTGACCTGCTAAAAATTGTAAATGTTTGCCACGCTTGACTTATTCGGTTCACTCAGTAAGTTGAGGAAGAAAAGCTCAAAGAAGCAAAGCTCAACTAATATATGATTGTTTGTAAATAAAATGTGGACATCTACAATATGAGACCTCAAGGGACTATGGTCACCTAACCACTTTGTTCCTTTACTGGCTCTCAAAGATGTTCCTAGAGGACAATTATTATCAGCGCCACCAAAGGCAGAGACTAACTTTTCAATATCTGCAGAATAAAGCGGGCAATTCTCAATTGTGAATCTGAAGTCTTTCTTTCAAGTTATATATTTGTCTACGTTAATTTCAGGTAAGATAATTTTATAGTAAACACTTTACGATAATGCATATTTTTAGAAAGATAATTCCAACAGTAAATGTAAGATTAATATTAGTTAAATTAAGCACATTTAGTGTTTGGTAAATTTATTATTGGATAAAATATCTTTGAGTTAAATAAATATATAAAGTAAATTATATGTTAGTAAAATTATGTATGTTTGACATCTTCTCTATACAGAGTTGTTTGTTTGATTTGATTCTTTACGTCCCATCAACAATCTTTCAGTTAAACAGAAACGGGTCTTCCTGGGTTGAACCAGTACTAAGCTAGGATAAATGTGTCTTGCTCAAGGACAACAACGCAGTGAGGCCGGTGCGGCTCAAACCGGCAGCCTCTTGGCCTCGAGTCAAGCACTCTACCACTGAGCCACTGTGCTCTCCAATTCTCTATACAGAGAATGTAGAGTTATATCATCCTCATTTTATTACATGAAGCTGAAGTCTTTCGTTTCGAGTTACATATTGGTCTCTATTTATTTCAGTCTGAGAAGATTAGAACATTTATATCTCAAGAGCAACAAGCTCTATGGAAGAGGAATGACCTCTAAGGGAAAGCAGTGCCAAACTCTGAAGCAAGAAGCTGTTGTCAAAACTGGTCTTCCAATAGATGTTATTACGAACTGGATTGGTAACCACAGAAAGACTTTTCAGCAGAAGAAATATGCATATCCGAAGACCCTGTATGAGAGGGAATGACAGGTTATAACCAGTTTGTTCATGAAAATAAAGATGATGTTGGTGCAATGGCCTCATGGTCAGAGTCTTGGTAGGTTTTACCTGAATCCGAGAAGCTCCAGTACAAAAGGGGGACTAGGGAGTTTCAGCCCGAATGTGACAAAAAGAAAAAAGGCTCTGCTATGCTGAAAAAAGTTGGGAAAATGCTCAAGGATCTTCTGGATGTGGAAATAGACCTGGTCTGCTTTGGGGTGGACACAACCAGCCAGGACTCTATAATGATAGGAGAGGGAAAGACCACAAGTTTTATGAAAGAAATGCCAGACTGCCTAAGTAAGTTGTATTCCTTCTATGAGTTTGAATAATGTATAGTTGTGAATCTGAAGTCTTTCTTTTAAGTTATATATTTGTCTACGTTAAATTCAGGTAAGATAATTTTATAGTTAACACTTTACAATAATGCATATCCACCTAAATGTCCTTTACACAAAATGGGTTCAGACAAAATGTCAGGGATCAGTGTTAAATGTGGAAAGAATGATGCTTACTCATCTGTTTGGAGGACGGTATTTCTTGCCTCATTATAGGTAGACCAATTCTGTAGCCCATCTGTGTATCCTTCAGGTGTATTCACCATGCAATGGCACTGTGAGTTAAATCTTTTCATTTACAGAAGTTTGAATGCATCTTTTGATCAGTGTATGTCACATGACTTCCAGTGAAATGTTTCACAAATCTAATGGACAAAGAAATGTGTAATTTGTGAGTGGAAGTTGGTATTCTTATCCTCAAATAGCCATTGCTTATCCATTTCTATTATGTTTCCAGCTTGCACATTAAAATGTAAGAGAGTGGCAGAAGACCGATGAAAAATCATGATTACTGGAGGTGATGTACTTAATATGCTCAACGAAGCAAAGCTCAAAGACTATATAATTGAATGTAATAAAATGTGGACATCTACAATAAAATAGGTCATATTTGCTTATTACACAAGCGCTGGCAATCCGAATATCCGGGCTCTTTCTTAGCAACTTCCGGAGAGGAACCTATTCGAAATCAAAATTTATTATCTTCTTTATCTGTTTCAAAACTTTGCTCAGTTCAATATACTAGATTTGATGAAGCCATTCATATGATACAAGATGCCAACAAGTATCTATACCTCACATTCTTTTCCCATTGGGAGAGCTACTGGTTTAGCATCAAAAGGAGTCTTAACTTGAAACAAATTTTTTAAGTAAAATTCATTTTAATTAAGAAATACTTACCTGCTATCGATAGCTACTACCTCCGAAGGTGGGTTAACTTATCCGGAATTTCTGGAGCCACCACCTGCCCTATTCTGCATTAAGTCTGACCCGGACACATTAGTTGTGCGAATTAGCCTAAACCAACAATATCCCAGAATCATTCTTCTTCCGGATAGCGTGGTTGATGGGAAGACATTTTGGATTGACATATTCGATATTGGATTTCTTATTTGTACTCACGCTGGATTACAGAGAAGTATTGTTTCTGTGTTTGTCCGTGTTTTTCTGTGTTTTGTAATATTATTATAGTAAGTAAGGGTGCAAAGATCAGGAATCGATACAATCAAGTACCACACCTGACCCAGGATACCAATGGGAAAGTGACAGACACACAGTAGACACCACAAACGAATGCCATTTAAAAGTCATTCCATTTCACCATTGTTAAATGTGTACAGATACATCAGAGGATTTTGAGCATGTTGCGTGAACGATTACCAACTTTTTCGCAATTTTTGCAGGATACACAATGGGTTAAATAGCTTTTCCAGAGGTATCCATACCAGAGTCCAGTATCTCTAAGGAAACCTATAGCCACTTGTGATTTTTCAGGGGGTACGGACACCCTGTTGCCCCTCTGGATCCCCTAATCCGTCTGTCTGTTGTCACTGATGGCACAAAACCTTATAATCCCAGAAACTGCCTGGCTTTTTTCTTTTTTTTTTTTTTTTTTTGACAGTTTTATCAAACAGATGACCAGAGTTGTTCAGATCTAGACATTGGGCATGCAAATAGTTAATTTTCTTCAAAACAAGGAACAGAACAGATTATTTATTTGACGTAAACTATACAATTTCTAGTCAATCAAACACAATAATAATTTACATATCAAGATCACAAATATGTTTAAAATACTTAAATCAAGTTGTGCTTATCTAACGATCTTGGCTTAACCCATATTTGCCAATAAAAATGCGGTTCTGATCGGCATTCATGGGTTTAGGTGTATGTTAGGACTTATTCAAATGTTAGAATTTTTGATAATTTATGCCTCAACTTCGCAGTTCGTGCGAGCATGTCAAGGGTGAATGGGATTCTCATCTCTCTTGCATGTCATGCACTAACACTGTTGAGAGGTATCCGCGTGTAAGGAATTTTTTTATTAGATGGCATTTTTAATTCCAGACATTTGGATTATTGGATCTTCCATTATTACCCATGTGGAGGAAGCAGCATATGCCAAGAACCAGGGCGATTTGCGATTAGAGGGAAGACAATTCCTCTGGTTTGGAAGCAGGGGAATGCATTGGAACAAACTGCACCCAAAAGTTCTGCGGGAGATGCTAAATCCTCCTCCGCCGGTAATGTGTGTCACCCATGTCGGGGAAATGATTTAGTTAACATAAGACAGGCAAAAATGATGAAAAGAATAACAAAAGATATTAAGTACATCCATTTGTTCTTCCTATCTTCATACTTGGTATGGTCGGACATTCTACCTCGTAGTAAGTGGCTTGGTTTGAGGCCCACAGGCAAAAATATTTCCAAAATGGACATAAAAAGCAGGAGGATAAACCGCCATGGTCGCCAAGTTGTCCATCAATATGACTTGGGCCGTTCTATATCACATGAGTTAGATGTTGATGTACCCGGTTTCTTTAAAAATGATGGGACACACCTCACAGTGGTTGGCAATAGTATTTTTTTTATTAGCGCTTCAAGAAGGGATAAAATCTTTCTTCAGCAATAATGAAAAGAAATCCTATGATGCTAAAGAATAAGCCGCTGAATGGGACACACCTCACAGTGGTTGGCAATAGTATTTTTTTATTAGCGCTTCAAGAAGGGATAAAATCTTTCTTCAGCAATAATGAAAAGAAATCCTATGATGCTAAAGAATAAGCCGCTGAATGGTGTGCAAATTAAAATTTATTGTGGCTGGATTCAGGCGGCAAAATATTGGACGTATTGGTGATCTTTTTAAATTTCAAATAAAATGTAAATTCCGAGATGGGAAAGACTCTTTCAATGGACCTTATCCGATATGAGTGCTTACAGCAATTAAGGTGAACCACGAGAGTCTTTCCCATATCAACAAAATAACACTACTGTAACACGATTTTTAAATAATTGGATCACACTCTAGCTCCTGAATTGGGATTACAAAGGGAGAGTGATGCCCGTTAGAGGTACAGGAGAAAATTGCAATGGCGTGTAAAATTTGAATTTTTTGGCGTATGTATTAGTCTTGTACCAGTATCCTCGTGCACCCAATTTTGGCCTGTATATAATATTTGGGTCGTTGTAGTTTTGTTTATAACACATACAATATTGGTGCTTGTTCAGTAATTTATACATTCTCCTGGCATCTAATTTTAAAGTGTGATATACATGATGGTATAAATATCTGTTCAAAGTACAGTTCATGTATCGTTATTTGTTGTCGTACAACAATAATGTAAAGTATTAATACCAGGAGATTTAAGGTCACTGCCCATAGCAATAACCGTAACTCTAAATCATCAAGGGAGGTAATACTTGGTAGCGTTCGATTAAGACAAAGTGTGATTTTACGCAACTATGATATGTTTTCTACAGACAGTAATGCCCGTTACACTGCACGTTCGTAATCTGAAAGTGATTGATATCACATTAAAAATGCAAACAAAATTTTAAGTATAATGAACAACAAAAGTTGGCATTCTTTACGGATACTAAACGATGGACCCTCAGCTCTGCGAGAAGAAAAAAATCAGTCAGTGCAATGGAACACGCATTTTATCAGGGAAATGTCAGTTGACTGTTCGCGTTTTTTTGACAGTCTACAACAACAACAATGATATAACTACTTGTATATAGATCTATATATGATTTTCTGGTTTTATTTTACCTGCATTAAAGTTTCACCAAGACAAACTATCTCGTCACGTTCTCTAGCGTCTACTTTGAACCTGACGTGCGTTAATGACGTCAATTGCTCTTATGACGTCATTATGCGTAAATGACAAGTATTGAACTTGACGTTGACGTTGAGAGTCCCTCGCTTTAGTTTGCGTCCTAAACAATTTGCCTTATGTCTAATGTGTTCCAATATTTAGCTACAAGGGCTATCTTGGGCTAAGGTTGACCCAAGTATAGTCGTGAGTCTGAATTATAGTAGGCCTACTCTAAATTTACTAAAGGTACGCGAGGAATTCTGCCATCAGGGTTTGCAAACAACAAAGGCGCAGACCAGCTTGCGCATCCACGCAGTCTGATCAGCGCCTTTGCTATTCATAAATTGAATAGAATCGTATTTAAACTTGCTCCAAGCGAGATTTCACTATTCTATCTAGTCTCTGTGGCTGAGAAGGCTGGTTTTGGTATGATCTTATCGGAAACCCTAAAGACAGGTTTTGTCACATCGATGCTCATTTATATTCATGTAAATACGGACCCAATCCACAAACCTGGTTCATGTGATAAGCACATAGAAAATGTCTAGCCCCTCTAGGCTACTCGTGGCCAATTCCGCCCATGACCAACGCCGACGGGATCCGTACCAAAAATAATACCTCCTCCCCCTCCACGCCACTGAATACCCCCTTCAGTAGCGGGAAGGGTGTGGGCATAAAAAGAACCTTTTTCATATAAATGCGGGTCCAACTAAAGCATAGGTACAGTTATAGGTACATGAACTAAGGGAGACGGTTCTTGTGAGCACCCAAAGCAAATATAAAAATAATGAGCAATAAGTTATTTACAATTTTAGGCTAAATTTTTTGCTAATCTCCAAGTTTACTCTACATTTGACATGTTTCAACCGAAAGATGTCCGTCAAGGGATATATAGAAATAAACCTCCTCTGGTCAAGTGTTAAGGTCTGGCCTTGCTTTGCGATCGGGCATTAGTATGGTGCCCGAGGCCGCAACAAAGATTTAAAAATCATTTCAAATTCTTGGATGAGAACATGTAGTACATGCATCGATAATTTAAAGCGATGCATATGAAAGCAGCATTTTTCACCTAAATTAGACATGCAGAGTTACCCCGTGACCTTGAAAAACGTTAAATGTCCCCAAAACATTACATCTCTATCCTAAGGATGTATCTATGCAAATTTGGTCAAAATATATCGACTAGGTGTTCAGACAAAATGCAGATATGTTTCTTTTTACCGTGGGTGGGGTATTTTGATATCGTTTTTTTGGTATTAAAAAGTCTTCTCATATATGCATTTATATGTTCCAAGTATTTGGAGTACATATAGTTTCATTTGGAAGTTCACAGTGAGGTATTTCATTCAATAGTGTTTGGTTCGTAAGGTTTTAACATGCTTAGAAATAAGAAAAGCCTGCTTAGTTCATTATTTTGCAATTAAGGGGGTAGGGATAATTATTTGGTAATATCTCACTAATTAGACAGTGATTTTTTTTAAAATTCTGTCATAATGCATCTTATATAATGATCACTTTCCTAAAAAAAAAAATAGAAAATTTTTATTTTTTTAAAGTATGTTTTAATATTGAATTATCAGTCAGTAATTGCTGAAAATGAATGCATAAATATCAATGAATGCTGGTTTGAAAGCGTGATATGAAGAAAAATACTTGTATAGCCGCAAAAGAATGGTTTGAGAAAAAAGTTCTTAATTATTAATGGCTTCGCATGCTTGTTTGAAATAACGATTTTCAAATATAAAATTGAGTTACAGAATACTTTATTTGTCTTAATGAGTTTGCAAAAAGCTGCGTGAAAAAGCCAACATAGGCTATATAATGAAGAGCTGTAACTTTTGAACTGGACGGTAAATTTCCTTTATTTTGCGTTATTTTTCTTATAATATGATGTTCTACAGAATATCAGAAAATGAAATAATTCTATTTTTTGGAAAAAAAATCGCCCAGGTGTGGGCAGTGACCTTAAGGCAGATAAGGCTACCATGCATAAAACATCTTAATTATTAAATAGCTTGTGTATCAAATTCAATTTTCCTTTCTCAAAAGGTAGATCACCATTACGTCCAATATAACAGGAATCCCACACAGCAGCCATATTCTAGCCAATTTTATGGTAATATAAATATATATATAGTGTTTTTGCTATGAGGTGATTCTAGTCACTCAATAAATGATCTAGAAGTCAAGGATGTTAATTTTATGTATGAGGTATAATGCTCCCTACGTTGGCATCCTAAAATAATCATATTTTCTAGAGAGATAATTCCAACAGTTAGTGTAAAATTAATATTAGTTAAAGTTAAGTTAGCTTTATTGTACAATTTACCAGTGTATATACAATTGTTCGCTCTTATAGGCAGGACGAGTCAAAGACAAGTTCCCCCCCTACAAGAGCAAATATTTGTATATTCATGAGTATTTGTACAATAAAATACTTGTATCATAACCAAAAAACAATCACCTTTTAATCTATTCATCAGTTATTCAAGTCAATTAAAAGCTCCACCTTTGACCGGTCTTGTCGAAATTAATGAACAGCATAGATCAAAGGAAAGGCGGCAGTCATGATACAAGCACATTTAGTGTTTGGTAAATTTATTATTGGATAAACTATCTTAAATGAATATATAAAGTAAATTATACATCAGTAAAATTATGTATTGTTGACATCTTCTCTATACAGAGAATGTAGAGTTATATCATGCTCATTTTATTACATGTTTATTAAATAAATAAAGAGATATTAAGCTGAAGTCTTTCATTTCGAGTTATATATTTGTCTCTATTAATCTCTATTAATTTGAGAAGATTAGAATATTTATATCTCAAGAGCAACAGCAAACCCTCGAAGAGCTCTATGGAAGAGGAATGACCTCTCGGGGAAAGCAGTGCCTAACTCTGGTGCAAGAAGCTGTTGTCAAAACTGGTCTTCCAGTCGATGTTATTATGAACTGGGTTGGTAACCACAGTGAGACTGTTCAGCAGAAGAATATAAGAATCTATCCTACCCTCACACAAATAATGGATTATTTTTCTTGCTCACCACTGTTTTTATTTATCAATCTATTCATTTTAAAATAAGCTTGCAGAAGTCATTGAATACGCTAAGATGCAATTTAACATGATGTCGTTACTTGACATCCTGGGTAAGATAGCATGGGTAAGATAGGATTATCTATCCTAGGGTAAAATCTCAGATATCCTTATCCGGTGTGCAAGAAATATGTATATCCCAAGACCATGTATGAGAGGGGAATGACAGGTTATAACCAGTTTGTTCATGAAAATAAAGATGATGTTGGTGCAATGGCCTCATGTTCCTAGTCTTGGTAGGTTTTACCTGAATCCGAGAAGCTCCAGTACAAAAGCAGGGCCAGGGAGTTACAGCCTGAGTGCAACAAAAAGAAAAAAGGCTCTGTTATTGCTGAAAAAAGTTGGGAAAATGCTAAAGGATCTTCTGGATGTGGGAATAGACCTGGTCTGCTTTGGGGTGGACACAACCAGCCAGGACTCTATAGGAGGGCAAGACCACAAGAGAGCAAGACCACAAGTTTTATGAAAGAAATGCCAGACCTCCTAAATAAGTTGTATTCCTTCTATGAGTTTGAATCATGTACACAAGAGAAAGATAGAGATGTGAAAGAGTTACTTAAATTGTGCCAGGAGCACATGAAAAAATTGTATAATCAAGCAATGGGAAAAAAAGGGCCAGTTGTGGCAAATGGCAGCATCATTGTTACAGGCCTGCCAGCTAATGTTCTTCCACTCAAAACTCTATCAAACTATGGTGAGCAGAAGCTGAGCTCTTTGTTGGCCACAACATCTTTAAACATCAGCACAAGCCAGCCAGGAACCAGCAGCAGCAGTAAACAATGTATTTCTATTGGGTTTTCTTACAATCAAGCGTGTAGATGACTAGAATTAAACTGCTGCTAAAATGTCTAAACAGAGCGATCCGAGAAACTTTTTTGGCAAAAGAAAAGCAGAAACGGACCAAGAACCATCCTCTAGCGGCTGTTCGGAGTCAGATAAGTCTGAATCATCTCAAAAACCAGCCTCAAAAAAAGATCAAAAACTCCTATCTATCTATCTGGTAAGGTCGATACAAATGGTTGAGATACGAAAATGACTTACATGTTTAAATCCTCATTTTGCCTTCTTTTTTCAAATTTTCAAAAAGATGGGACCCCCATTTTCAGTGATGGGACCCCTACCATAATCAAAGGTGAGTCCCAAGGACCCCCAAACATTCAACTTTGTGTAAAACCCTCATAAGACTGGATCTAATGCACTTAGTGAAAGCAGTGATGGTGAGGATGATGATGACATTGCTGACAAGCAATCACTTCCATGAAACGTCGACTAACGGAAATATCAACGTCAGACTCAGGACGGAAAAAGCCTGGATTGCTAGGTCACAATCACGCATGCCAAACGGACTCAATCTCATCCAGTAAACAACAAGAAACATCGGTTATCAACGACTACAATAATGAACGCCTGCAGCATATGCCACAAACACTTTTCGATGCCAGCTACCTTAAAAAGACACAGGGACGCCCTACATGCCCAACAAAGGACCAAGTTCCAATGTTGGAGCTGTGAGAAAATAAATGTAAGAAAAGAAAACGTACTACGACACACAAGTAAGACGCACAGAGACACTGACGGAAAATTTATTATTACCACACTCACCAACAAACACTACAAGCCAGAAATATTTAAGCCAAAGACGTGGGTACCACCAAAGCCAGACCCAGAAACATCATCAGACTCAACATCACTATACCTAAGAAGACATCTTTTGTTTGTTTTGTTTGTTGCTTTACGTCCCAAGTCAACAGCTATGGTCATTGCGGGACGGTCAGTTCACCTTACCACGCTTTTTCCTGGGCAGGCTTGAACAAGCGGTTAACCAGTAATTCGTGCACATACTTTCGCTTGTAACTGACAACAACCCTTCTTGATTGAATCAGCGGAAGGGAGGAGAATGACCGTAGAAATCATTTCATGATCAATCTCCACGAAAGTATGGGACCGGACCGGGATCGAATTCGTGACCCCTGGATCTGCAGTCAGACACGCATCTGTAGCCAGACACGTTACCGACTGCGCTACGCGGCCCGGCAAAGAAGACATCTACAGGCATTTATACACAGAGAGAAGACATACCTACAGACACAGACACTCAATCACCCTAGTGGACAGCACTTAGGACAACACAGTTACTCAACCTATACCCTTCCAGCCACCGGCGTCACTGCGTTGTGTCCTTGAGCAAGAACATTAATCCTAGCTTAGTACTGGTTCAACCCAGGAAGACCCGTCCCTTTATAACTGAAAGATTGTTGATGGGACGTAAAGAATCAAATCAAACAAACAAACAAATATACCCTTCCAGCAGCAATGAACTTCTAGCAGAACTTGAACTACAACCATCATCCTCCTCAAGCACCATTTGCCTTGACGAAGAAACGGACACAGATAGAGAAATATCCATCCACAGTGTATTCAATATATTCAAGAAAGCATAAACCAATTGAATATCACTTATTTCCCATTACCTTTTCAGAATAAAAATCAACACCACAGCCATTTATCACGTTAAATCATATTTTGTTCTGTCGTTGAGGGAGAAACATCTCTGTCTCTCTTCAGCAGTTCAGTAAGTTTGTAAGTTTGAAAAAAAGTCACTTGACTTGACTGGCTGAATTGTTTGCCCAGGCTTGAATGTGGTTCTAGTGTGTGCCATTCTATTATAATATTAATATTTTGAATTAAAATGGACTCGGAACAGGACAATGTCCTGTCCATTCATCAACAAAGCAGGACTTTAGTTAAGAGTGTGTAATGAAAACTTAATTTTCTTATTTCTCAACCAAAACATATGTTGTGGGTACCCAAAAGAACCGTCTCAATGAGAAGGTTCTTTTGAGCACCCAAAACATATGTTAAAACTAATGGGTAAGAAAATATTAACATTTTTAAGCTGAAAATTTTTGTTTATCTAAACCTGTGACAAAGTGATGAAATTGATGAGCATGGCAATAGTTCACTTCTGGAAAATTAAAATTCCTTTATTTAAACTACCACCCTATTTTTCAATATGTAGGAAATATTCTCACTAGACAATGTTGTTTCAGAAATAGGAAAAGGCTAAGTGACTTTGATATGTTATAGTAGTAGAGAGTGATTGTTTTAGTCTAGTTCCCAGGCCCTGTGTGTTGTTCAATGTACAATAGAAAACAAAATCAGTGTTTTCGTAGCAACCATAGGTTGTCATGGGAATGGTGATTTATAAAATTGTGTTTTGCTAGTTAATTTCTACTTTATGTGCTAATGCTATCAGCAGCAGCTACCCAAATCATTTTGTAAAAATTTTAAGGATGTGGGTAGGTTTATTGTACTTTATTGTAGATGGCAAGCGAATCATTCTTTGTGTGTGCCTGTGGGCAGACGTTTGGGAGTTATAGAGGGCTGACGGGTCAGTGGAAGTATATAAATGAGCCCACGGTCAATTTATACCAGTGTGCTGGTTGTGAGAAGACGTTCCTTAAGAAGCCATCAGCATTACGGCACACTAGAGCTAGATGCAGAGGGGGCCTGGTGACAATGGTTGCCGTAAATAAACAATTTGTAAACCCTGGACGTTACTCCATGCCGACAGCCCCAGCTATAACCAGTGTGGCATCTCCCAGGGAGCAGGCTGCGGAGGCAAGGCGAAGGATCTGTGAGGTGGCGGAGCAGGGGCAACTCGCCCAGATGGTGGACAAGCCCCGGCCCATCAATAACCGGGATGAGGCTATTTCAATGGTAGGGGACCGAGTATTCAAGACCCCGAAGAAGAACTGGTTGCCATGGCTAAATGAAGAAGCTGAAGAGATCCAGCTGGACTTTGATGATTTTTGCTAAATTAAGATATGAAGTTGTGGGAACCAGCAATGATATGGGTCCTGCAGCATTTCTCTGTTTCCTTAAAATATTCGTATAACGAATATTTTGGGGAAAACGGGGAGTAATGTAGTAGGGCTCAATCGAGCCTGTCAACTATATGGCTAAATATTTACATTTACATCTTGTTTCTGGTGCTTGTTGATGTTTGCATGAAACGCATCTGTTTCTTGACTGCATTCCACCATTTTGATACAGAATTTTTAACCTGTATCCGATTGGTCGGCTGCAGCCAGTGAAATGATTCGTCTTTGATGTCTCACATGCTCATCGTTCTTTCCGTGGGAACCTACGGAAATGTCCGATGAGCGTTTCTAAATTATTTCCCCTCATGGATTTTGATTGTTTTTCTCCCTTTTATAATAAACCTTTGCTCTGTCCAGATATCTCTAGTTTTTCTCTAGGAGATTCTGTTGCTTGGAAGATATGCTTTCCAGCACAATTCAATATATTTCAAGTATTATGTTGATATTTTGGGAGAGAATAGTCATTTTTCTGTCAGAAGATACACTGGCTGGACTTAATACATTATTTTCATATATTTTGATTTCAATCGTTTTGTGCCCATCAAATATTAATAAGCACCGCATATAAGTTGTTTTTGAAACCCAATAACCAGTGCCAGGGGTTCAGTAGCGATAATTATCGCTCTCTCTTTTTCTCAGTACAGGTTAGTCCCTGTCCCCGTTTCAGTAAGCATTTAATTACGCTTCATCCTATCCTATTTTCTATAGATATAGAAATTCTAAATCATGGCCATTTAGGTGGTAGGGAATTTTTGTCCGTTTTCGCATAACGCCATTTCTTCTGATATATCTCTGTTCACTTGTTTCTTAATATATTTATTTAATTGCAACTTCTTTTTCCAGTTCAGGACTGAGCGTCGTACAGTGTACGAACCCCCGCTGTACGATCACATGGGAGCTCTCGGGACCATCAGCCCCGAGAGGTCTCAGGTGACGTGTAGACTGGCTGAGACAAAACCAGACCTAAAAACACCACCCTGCTACAACAGATACCCAATCGTTGATTGAATCCAGTTGCAGGACAATCCACTAGTGCTGACACACAGTCTAACCGTCCTGTTATCAGGCACCAAAGGCAAAGTGTGACAACTGATGATAATGAACAATTACCAGTTACAGACACTCAAACATTATCAGAATCAGGACATAAACATACTTTGTCTAACATTGACGTAAAAGTTCATGTTGTCAGAAAAAAACGGAAACGTGCAAAACTTCATACCAGTGTTATACCAAGTGCCAATTCAGCCAGTCCTAAAATATGTTCTACTCATAAGACTGGATCTAATGCACTCAGTGACAGCAGTGATGGTGAGGATGATGATGACATTGCTGAGAAGCTAACACCAAACACTTCCAGGAAACATCGACTAACGGAAATATCAACGTCAGAATCAGGATGGAAAAAGCCTGGATTGATAGGTTACAATCATGCATGCCAAACGTACTCAATCTCATCCAGTAAACAACAACAAGAAACATCGCTCATCAACAGCTACAATAATGAACACCTGCAGCATATGACAAAAACACTTCTTGACCACAGCTACCTTAAAAAGACACATGGATGCGCTACATGCCCAACAGAGGACAAAGTTCCAATGTTGGAGCTGTGAGAAAATTTATGCCAGAAAAGAAAACGTTCTACAACACGCAAGGAAGACGCATGGAGACACTGATGGAATATTTATTATTACCACACTCACCAACAAACACTACAAGCCAAAGACTAAAATCAACACAGCAGCCATTTACCACGTGAAATCATATTTTGTTCTGCATTTGAGGGAGAAACATCTCTGTCTCTCTTCAGCAGTTCGGTAAGTTTGAAAAAAAAAGTCACTGCAGTGGACCGGCTTATTTGTTTGCCCAGGCCTGAATCTAGTTTTAGTGTGTGCCATTCTATTATAATATTAATATTCTGAATTAAAATGGGCTCGGAACAGGACAATGTCTGGTCCATTCATCAACAAAGTGATCAGGATGATGCAGTGTTGTGCCTAGAGTGCGGCATCGCAGGATTCCGGCAACTTTACCGTCAAAGTCCCTTAAAAATACACCCAGTGCGGGCCGACGGGCGTGCCCACAAAAATCCGCTGACTTTTAGCTATTTAAACCCTGTTTCCGTATTAAGTGTAACCCAGTAAAAGGAAGTAATTTAGACTGTGCACATGTAATTTCTGATATTGATTTTTCAACCAGTCCAATACATCAACAATGGCGGAAAAAGCAAATTTTATTCAGCTGAAGGCTTGAAAAAGCTATTTTAATGTAGAAATAGAATATTTGCTGGGGAATTCAAAACTACGACAATGTAGAAACTACTTCACTGTAATCCGCACCCCTTCTTGAGCCAAAACTATCAACATCGAGCTCAAATGTAAATAAAAATGAACAGAAATTTCCGGAAAACTGTTTTCAATTTTACAGGTAAAATCAAATGAAATTGGTGTGTCCCCCAGAATTTGCAAATGTCCCTCTGAAATTCAGGTAGGGGGACACTGGTGTCCCCCAGAAATCTTGGCCCAGGCACAACACTGATGATGAGCATGGCAATAGTTCACTTCTGGAAAATTAAACTGAACTATGTTTCAATATGTGGGAAATATTCTTGCTAGACAATGTTGTTTCAGAAATAGGAAAAGGCTAAGTGACTTTGATATGTTATAGTAGTAGAGAGTGTTTTAGTCTAGTTCCCAGGCCCTGTGTATGGTTCAATATAGTGGACACATTGTACAATAGAAAACTGAAATTTTGCTCATTAAACGCCTGGAGTAATATTCACTAGCTGGCTATGTAAAAGGTGCATTATGTTGGTATGTTGGTATCGAATGTTCTAAGAGCTTTAATTATAGGTATACCTATGGACCGTGGAGAAATTAATGTGACGGAGATGATGGACTCAAGAGAGATAACCAAAGCGAGCATACCAATGCCTACCCTGTTTCCACAAAGAGGGGAGAACAATTATAGATGTAAAGGGAAGGATAGAAGAACACATACTGAAGAACCACGTGAAGCCTGACGAGGTGCCCTTCTATTGCCGCCTATGCATGTTCTGTTGTAGAAGCTGGGCCCAGTTAGAGCGCTCATATTTAGCTGACCGGGTTGTTAAAGCAATTCTTGAATACTTCCAGTCTCAGAACAGAGCGACACACCAGACCTGCTAGCTAGGGCCAGCCAGAAGCTCTATACAGGGAGCCTTGAAGAAGACATCACCATATCCACTTTGAGGGTTGGCTACAAATTACCAACTCCTGTTGAGATGACCAGCCAAGGCCTGGCCTCAAGGTTATAAAACTTGAGTGCAGTCTCAAACTCAAAATAAAGCGAAATGATTGGTTGCTTGCGGACACATGTCCGCAAGCAGCCAATCATTGCGCTTTATTTTGAGTTGAGAATGAACTCAAGTTGGCCAGCTCATTTTACTTAATCCATACACAAGCTACTGTTACCACACATGCAGTGAGTGTTACGGCACATGGAACAGAAACCTTGAAAAGTGCTCAAGAGGTAAACAATGACTGAAATAGTAGGAGACATAAGGTCTCAGCTATTACCCAAAGAACAGATGTCCAGGGTCTCTACCCGAGTAAAACGAGCGTAGCAAGAGCCAGAAAGGTCAAAGGAACCTATCTGACCTCCTCATAAGAAAGCCACTAAGGAGGTCGGAATCTCAGCAAGTCCAGAGCCACCCTTTTATGTGAACCTTGTTGCCGTTAAAGAGACTAGATCTGCAACTTTGAACATTTTTCGAAATTTTTTATTTTCTTTTTAAATCATTTGTAAAAGTAGAATTAAGTTATGTTTTCAAAATAAATTGTTCACTATAGCTGAAAACTGCACGGAAAAGTGAATTATCTTATAAAAACAGGTGTGTTTTTTTCTTGTTGGTAATTATTTGCGTCTCTCCAATAATTATAGACAGCTTATTTTAACCTAAATACCGCTGTTTTGATACTGATAAGTTGCTAAGATTTACGAAATTGGTAAAATGTATACCTGAATTTTAGTTTTTTTTTACTGTGTTCTTGAAAAATAGAAATATTAGTTCTAAAATTAAAAGATCAAAAGTTACAGACTATGCAGCTTTAACAGTTGGTTGACGTGTTGCGAGATTCGAAAGAGGCGGTAAGGCCATAATAATTAATTGCTAGATTTTCATTCCCGCCCGCCCCCCTTTATAACCCTCCGCCTCCGAAATTTTATTGCTCTCTCTCTCCTTTTTTTTTGTCAGTACTTCGTCCCGGTATTTAGTAGAAACTTCCGTTGTTCTCCAACTTTGGCTGGATACCTGCTTTTGAGCGCTTAAATATTATTTTGCAGAAGCTCCGGTAACCAATCCTAAATGATTGAAAAAACTACTTTCGTTTTCGCAGTGCAAAATGGTGTTCATCATCGTGAAAATTGTATCGAATTTAACTATTCTAAAGGACTGGTTTGGTTGTAAATACAACTACAAGAACAATTTATTAGAGTTGTACAATGACTTCTCATCTGGGGCCATTGACAAAGGTGCTCTGATCGCGCAGTCGGCCAGGATTTGTGCAACTGCTGGGAGAAGTAAAACTGATTTAACCAAGCGTGACCCTACAGCAGGACATTGTGTCTTTTCTTGAGTTAGTGCATGGAATTCCTTTTTCACCTACTGCGCAGACAGCTAAAAATGTTGAATTTGTAATAATATGCTCAGAAAGTGAAAAACCCAGAGTTTTACATGCAAAACATGTAGTAAGGGGCAAGAAAAGAGTTACAGGATGTATTATCAGATTTATCCTATCAGTGTGGCTGTACACTCCAGGAGGTAGAAACAGAAGAGGGTCATATTCTCAAATCTGTTTTTGTCAGAAAAAACTTGACATATGAAGTAAACATGGAGTTAACATATTATTCTGCAGGGTTTGATCCTGTTTGTTTTTATTGTGGTGGGGAAGATAATCTTCAAACTTCAGAAGATAAGTATCCAGTTTGTGACATGTATTTGTCTGGTAAAAAAACATTTGTCCAAAAGGGGCCGCATGGCAGGAAAAGAAAAGGCTAAATGAACTGTTTGAAAGCTGTTTATTCAGTAAAGCTAATGTGTTCGGGCAACCACATGACAATACCATCAAACTGACAATTGGGACCAGCCAAGTTTTCTGTCCTGTCTTAGTCTGATCAGCATTTATTAATGTAGTTGATGTTTTGTTGGTTTTGTCACGTTGTGAATCATCAAATGCATATATGAAAGACTAACAGCGAAATAAACAGGGTTAGATATGATGTTTTTAGTCGTTTCATGGCACCCTCCTCAACCTGAAAGATAAAAAATAAAATGTCACCCCCTCCCCCATTTAGAAAAAAATTTGGATGAAAATCTAGCAATTAATTTATTATGGCCTAAACTGAGATACAAAATCCAGAGAGAGAGTAGAAAAGGCAGTGACAGAGCAAGTTTGTATGATGAGTAATATATGTGAGTCAATAAATGGGCTGAAGAAAAGACTGGAAGAGAACAGAAGAGGAGAAATACAGAGAAGATCGGAGAAGGGAAGAAAATCGAAAAGGGAAGAAGAAAGACCTACAGTCTCTATGTTCTTCTGACTGATAAGCCTGTCAGAGCATCCAATTATCTTGAATGATCCTTCTCAGTTTCTATGTGCTGTAAGATAGTGGGTTTCATAAAGTCATTATTATCAATATACAATATCTCTAAAGAATATACACACAGAAACGAATGTAGCCGAACTAAAGAATATACACACAGAAACGATTGTAGCCAAACTCTAGGATAAAAATGTTCGAGACAAGATTTGAGCCAGACATGATAGGGCCCCACCATTTTATAGACGCTAGGGATGGCAGGACAGCGGCTACCAGTGCATTATCACGCCACCATGTGCAGATCCAGAATTTTTTCTCACTGGGGTAGTGGGTTTCGGCTTCAGGCCAAAATGGGTCAGACCAGAAAAATATGGAAATTTGTGAACTGGATTTAGGACTTAAAGTATTGTATATAACAAGTGATAGTGCTAGTCCTAATCGAAGATTTATACAAATGTACTGTAATAATCAAAATGATGTGGTTTATAGGGCTGATAACATTTATGCAGAAGACAGCAGATACATTTATTTTATATCAGATGCTCCGCACCTGCTTTAAATGACAAGAAATTGTTTTTCTAGCTCCTTTTCACATATGAAAACTAGGAAAATGTGGAAGGATAGACATATAGATATTTCCTGGACACACATTGTTGACCTTTATAAGGATTATTGACATTTGGAAAGTGTGTCCAAAACTCAGCAGGGCACACATAGACATGCCTTTAATTGCATGAAGGTGTATTTGGCAGCCAAAGCCATGAGTTTGACAGTTGCAAACACTTTGGAACAACTGAAACCATCAAATTCATAAGACACATTAATAAATTCTTTGATTGTCTAAACGCGAAAAACCTGAATGATGTTTTGTTTGATATGATTCTCTACGTCCCACCAACAATCTTTCAGTTAAACGGGGACGGGTCTTCCTGGGTTGAACCAGTACTAAGCTAGGATAAATGTGTCTTGCTCAAGGACAATTCAGTGACGCAGTGGGGCTCGAACCCGCGGCCTCTCAGTCTCGAGTCAAGCACTCTACCACTGAGCCAGTGCGCTCCCTAAAAACAAAAAAAAAACCTGAATGCAGATAATCGGAAAAGAAATGACAATTTAAACCACTATACCAGAACTGAAGATGAGAGAGAGTGCAATACCTTACAGGAGAATTCCTAGACTGTTTTAAGATGTGGAAAACCGGTTTGGTAGAGGGTAATTTACAAAATCTTAAAAGGCTGGTATGCAGCTGAGCCACCAGACTTTAGAAGGCCTAGAAATAACAGTCATGTCAGTCATTCAAGTTCTCTTACACATACATGAGACAGCAAAGTTGCAGATCAGCTGAGCCAAGATAACAGCTGATCAGTTTCTGCTTTCACTACATCATGTACATAACATTGTACATGTACCACAGAAACTAGTTACATCCTTGATCTGAACTATAAAAGCATCTTCTGTGGTTGTGTCAGATATGGTTCAAAAACTAATTTTTCCAGTAGAATTCATTTTAATGTCATAAATACGTACCTGCTATCGATAGCTACTACCTCCGAAGGTGGATTAATTTATCCGCAATTTCTGGAGCCGCCACCTGCCCTGCCCAAGATTTAGTCTGCCCGGAACACATAAGTGTGGCGAATTAGCTAAACCGGAATTAATACCCCAGAATCATTCTTCTTCCGGATAGCGTGATAACTAGACAGACATATAAGATTTTCTTACAATTGTTCATTGTCTTCGCCTAATTCGAGTCGGGTTGTCAGATCTGTGTTTTGTATCCGTGTTTTCTGCTTTCTTTTTTGTATTATTATTCCCCAACGTCAGGGCTAGTGCGGACATGTCAAGGGCGAATGGGACTCCTATCACTCTTGCTTGTCCTGCACTGGCTGTACGCCGAGTAGCAAATGCTAATTCTGTGAAGAATGGTCGTCTGGGAAATGGCCAACATTTTGCCTGCACTCAGTGCACAGGGGATTGCACAAAAGTGTGCCGTGTTTTGATGGAAACCCAAGTATTTTTTTAGATTCGATTAAACAAACTGAAAGAAATTGCAAGTTAACTAACTTACCTGAAAATAGGAAAAAAATTAGTGGCCTATCAGTCAAGTAAGGGGGGGCATAAGCAGGTTCATAAACAAGTATACGGAAGCTTTTCTGCTGATAAGGGGAGTTTGTTACGTATTGTAATTGACCGAGAAACTGTTAGTTTGGAAAAGAAATATAAACCTGGATAAAGGATCAAGTCTTTTTTCATCTTTTATAAATTCATCGTTGGCAGGACAAGTGGTGGGTTGAATCAAGGTGATCTAGCCTCTCTCATAGTCAAGAAGTTTTCCATTCAACTGGTATGCCATTTATGACAAGGCCGTCCCGTTATAAATTACGTTTGAGCAGAGAGACCCTAGGCAAGCAATAATTAGAAATAAACAACAATGAACACCAAGACCTCGAATAGAGGTACAGGTAAATGTTCCCCCCAACCAGACAATCTAGTGATTTATAGCAATATGGCTAGTGTCTTTCATCTAGAGAACTTTAAAGGAGATAGCTCCCAAGCCATAAAATCCTTTTTAAAGATATTTGACCAGCACAAAGGTTGTTCAGATATAAATGAGGGGCAGTTCCTACCAACCTTAGCATGGTACCTGTAGTTTAAAGCACGGCTGTGGTTTGAAAATTAAGACCTTCGGCCTACCACAGAAAGTTTTGTTTGGTTTTAGTTGATTTGATTCTTTACGTCCCATCAACAATCTTTCAGTAAAACAGGGACGGGTCTTCCTGGGTTGAACCAGTACTAAGCTAGGATAAATGTGTCTTGCTCAAGGACCACAAAAGCAGTGACGCCGGTGAGGCTCGAACCCGCTGTCTCTTGGTCTAGAGTCAAGCACTCTACCACTGAGCCACTGGGCTCCCACCACAGAAAATGAATTAAAGAAGCCATGCATGGGTATAAAGAATACAAATGACAAGCCTATGAATATGAACATCTTTACATGAAACAAGACAGCTGTGAGAAAAGCCCAGGAAATCTTGATCATGGCACAAGTCTAACAATAATATTACTAGTGATATTCAAGCGCAACTTGCCTTGAATGGTATAGATAAGGCTATTAGGACTGCCATTAGTACTGTTACAAAGGAGCGGTCGCGGGTGCTACTTCAGCTGTTAGGATGACACCAAAGGGGAGGGGACACTCATAATGAACAAATTCTAAGGTTTCTTCTCTTTATAGACTTCAGATCTTTCTCTAAACAACTTATCATACAACTGCACGAATGCCCTTCAGCAGCACTCGATCCTGCTTTGTCAACATTCAGAGCTGGAGACCTCGTGCTTGCAGACGGTGTGCTTATATATTCCAGCATCCAGCTGTCCAGCAAACTGCTGGAAAATAATCAAGACGCGGGAAAATCAGTAACACCTTGATTTTCCAGCATCCCGCACTGCATTATTTGCTGGATACTGTAGAAAACTGAAGGGGGTGGGGTGCTCAAATATATATTTACAGATAAAGATCATGGATTTGAAACATACATTACGTAACACTTATTTCTTCAAAACAAGAAGCAGACGGAATTTCAGAGCTTAACTTTGTACACATGCACAGGTTAACAAATCGCTTTCGTCCCAATATTATACAATAGAAATATAAAATACAATGATTGTGCAACACAATGCTTGCCAAACTGCAAAAATATGATGCTAAAACAGGTAAATAAGACTTGACAGCGCATGTAATTACCACCCGGATTGTCCCCAACATGTCTGGAACCAAGAGCAACTTGCACAAAACATGATTAATGCATTTGAATACCTATTCATGGCACAAACACAGAAGTGCACCCGCACGCCACTTCACAAATAGCAATAAGAACTAACTTTAGGAACAGTTTGGATTAGGAAACAAATCAGAAAACGACCACAAACATGACCTTGCTCTCAGGCAAGGGGATCATAAGACAGTGTTCTTTAAGAATAAATTAAACAGTGAAAACTTCTACTTTCAGTTTTCCAAGCTACAAGAGAGAGAGAGAGAGAGAGAGTAAAAACAACACGCACTGATATGCATTAAGATCAAAATCATATGCAAGTCGGTTAATAGCTACTCATAGCTAATGGTATACTGTTTTGTATTTCCGACTTATTAAATAAAATTTAAATTGTATTGTATTTTGTATTGTGTTGTGCAAACTACACACATAGTTAAGTTGCTATCCATACATATAATTTTATGATGCTCAATATTACCTAGACTCCTGCTGGGTAAGGCCAGAATTTGTTTATTAGTTGATTTCCAAACCCGCTGACTGTAATTTTCCCGAAAGTTCAAAAAAAAAAAAAAAAAATTAATAAACCTTTTTTTTAATTTAATTCTATCCGCCGACTCTAAATATTATTCGTTTTGTTAAAAATAAAAATGGATTGCGAGATCGATTCACCCAACTTTGGTTACCGGCGTGTATTGATTTCACGTTATAAGAAGGAAATCCAGTGGTTTGAAACCGGCGCTGGTTATTTTACATGAAGCGAGCAACCAGTATTTCTTCCTATTTTTAATATGGCCGTTAACGACAACAATTTTTCGTTCTGAAATTCTAGTGCTTTACTATTAAGGTACTTAATAAAAAGCATTACGACAAGTCAGTTTGAAATCAACCATCAGAAATGAAGTATCCAAAATATTCGAAGATGGCCAAGTTTCTGTTTTATCGGTATTCATCGGAGACTCCAAGAGAGGGAGAACCAAGTGAACTGTTCTGCGGAGCTGGAGACACCGTTTAGTCAGTTATCCATGAATTTAAACATAAATAGGAGTGCCTTTAGAATCTGTCCGCCACTAAATTTAGTGTTTAAAATAGGACATTTATTGGGCGGACAGATTCTAAAGTCTAGCCTGCCTATCATCACAATGGAAGCGGGTCAAGTCGTCTCCAAGTCAACACGTCCCCTGGGCCAACTCCTTCTCTGGTGCATTTGGCCCGGTCTCATTAGTTATGCACCAGTCATTTGTATCCACTGTTCCCCTATGGGGATGGGCGGGAATAATGACTTTTCACTTTTCAGAACCCTAGTATGAGGCTTTGAGTGATTTTCCAGTACTTTTCAAGGCAGATTTAATTTCCAAGGACTTTTCAAGAAAGCCCTCTAAATTCAAGTACTTTTTAAGCCTGTGCATCTCTGTGGTTTATACTATCAACTTCTAGTCAGTCTTATCTAGTCAGTCTGTCATGATGATGAAGTTTTCAGACGGTCATCTGCAAACACTGTAGATACTGATCAGACTTCTAGAGGAGCATTATGGTTAGGATCTACAAGGTTTGCCATTTTGTCTGTGTGTTTTTTTTATAGAGTGACACTGTTAAAACTGATAACTGACTTTTGGTTTTACACCTTACTAGTTTTACTGTTTGTTCTCGATATATTGAAGAAAAAAAATTAAAGAAAAACATTTATTTCTTTATTATCGACTGATCATTTTCAGAAGCAAATATAAACTCCTGTGTATAGGCTTTAGAAATTTGCTCCTGTCCACTTATTCTTTACCTCTAGGCGGATGTAGTCTGATCAGTTGTGACCCATATTTCCCCTTCCTCTTCTTCAGAACATAGTCAAGAATCTCAAGATGAGTCAAGCCAGAGGTAGAGCCTACAAATAATTAAACTGCGGGCATACTAACGAGTAGAGGAGGGTTATCTCATATATCTACAAGGAACACGTCAGGCTGGACGAGGCACCCTTTTACTGTAAAGTTTGTTCAGGTGCACTGATGAAGAGTCCCTCCGGAGACATGTGCAACCTGAAGTATACCCGGCACATCATCAGAGGATGGCAGATATCTGAATGCAAGGGACAATCTTAGAGCCAAATCAAATACTGTTGAGAAGTTTAAAACCTAAACATCTCGAAGAGGGTATAGATTATCTTAGGCTCACTGCCAAGGAATCGGACGGTGAATGGCAGAAGAGGAAGAAGAACAAGTCTGGCCTTGCCACATCCCTCAAACTGGCCTCTTCAGAGAATCTCCAGGACCATCTACTAGACTATAACCCTGATGAACCATTTACACCTACGACTGCTTTTGTGTCGCCTCTTGCGCCCTCACGCCTCATCTCAATTCCAAAGTCTAGACATACAGCAACCTGGCAGCTTGGCTAGTGTCTTTCATTTAGAGAACTATAAAGGAGATAGCTCCAAAGACATAAAATCCCAATACATAAAATCCTTTTTAAAGAGATATGACCAGCACAAAGGTTGTACAGATATGAATGAGGGGCAGTTCCTACCAACCTTAGCATGGTACCTGTAGGGTACAGCACGGCTGTGGTTTGACATTAAGATCCACAGCCTACCACAGAAAATGAATAAAAAGAGGCCCTGGGTACAAAGAATACAATTGACAAGCCTATGAATATGAACTTAAACAAGACAGCTGTGAGACAGCGCAGGAATTCTTGATTATGGCACATGTCTAACAATAAGATTACTAATGATATTCATGTGCAAATTACCTTGAACGGTATGGATCAGGCAATTGGGTCAGCCATTAGTACCCATGCCTCAAAGGACCTCGATGAGGTAAAGAGACTGTGTAACAGAATGGGTTGGATAAGACAGGATGCTTCAGTGCCTCAAAACCACCCTACCTAGTAAACTGGAAACTGGGTGGATGTGCTGACTGCATCTATGGCACAACTTTTCTGGAAGTTGGAAGCCAGGTTGGTCCCACAGAAAAGACAGATGTCTCCGAAGAGGAACAACTAAGAATGTTAGGTGTTTCTCTACTTCTTCTTGTAGGACAATGGGTATAAAATGCTACACGTTTATTTCTGGTTCCTGTTATTGCAAATGTAAAACCTTGTACTCATTAATATTATATACTCCTCAAAATAATTGAAGTGCCAATGCTATCAATTATAACATTGATGCATTTTGTGTAGAACGTATTTTGAAAACCCATTTTACGATCTAGCTTAAATTTTTCGGACGTCTTTGGTGCCCAATTGCCAAGTGAAACGGCAAAAAGAAAATGGTAGAAAATGTTCCTAACAAGGATTTATTGTCATTTTGAAACGTGACCTAAATGGCATTCGAATGCCATTTTTTTGTGTGTGATCCATGGACCACAGAACTGCATGAAATGAATGAAAAATGCTATTAGATGCTGAAATCCCTGTCTTTACATGATTTTAAGGTGTTTTATTCCCGTCGATACTATCCACTTCTTACTGTGAGATAAAATTGCCCCTTTTGGCTGTGGCGTAATGGCCAGTCTATGGGTTCAGACAACTGGTTTTAGCGTTTGTTTGTGTTAATCTTTAAACGATTCGCCGGGACATCTTTCTAACACTCAAAGGCAAAAAATGACGAATGAAAATCTGATTCTTAATGGTCAAGTACACACATTGTTTTCAGAAAACAAAACAATGTCAAAACTCCATTGTCAGAGATGAAAATGCTTGCTTCCCAGTATATTGAAACTGTTTGAAGAAATGTTTTGCATGTAAGCTGAACTGTTTAAAACAACGTTTAATTTAATGTCACTTTCATTCTACTCCATTGACCACAGAAGAATTTCTTTACCCCACCCACTGCCTTTAGAAAGTGTGTTTTTGAGGGTATGTGCATTTGAGACACAGGTACGGCAGAATTAGGCATGGAAATCAGTTATAATGATTCTTGACTTATGGGCATAAAGAATAGAAAGCTTTGGGCCAAGTTTTACAGAAGTTAAATGTTTGAGCTAATTATACTCGCATTCCAAAATCTTGGTCCTTTAATTATTTTGAGGAGTATACATTGTAAAAATCTGACAATATTATATCAGCTGACAGGTTAGACAATATGTTTTTTTTTTCTTTTTTGAAAAGTGTTTACTGTATTTAACAAAGTAAATTAAGTGTTTCTTTGAAATGGGTTTAAAATGTTCCAGTAAAAGGAGTAAAAAGGTGATTTGTCAAACTTGTGATTTTTAAATGATTTGGCATTAAATCTAATTGACATCTAATATATAAAGGGCATGTACCAATATCTGTCCTAACCTTTGCCTTTCAGACCAACATTAATGCAAATTTTAGTTTGAAGGCATACCCTAAAATGTCATTTGAAGACTTGTCAATTTTGCTGGAATAAAGTGATGTTAGTCAACCACAACAAAATCAAATTGTGTTCAAGTTCTACGGTGGTTTCTAAATTTCCAAATCCCAGATAGCCTAGCAAGCATGAGAAATGTACAAGACAAAGACAAGTAATGCATTTGTAGCCAACCTTGATGAGGCAGTTTATGATACAGTGTGAGTACTGGGATATCTGGTTTCACATTTCCATTGTCAATGTAGCTTTATCTGATGCTCTGGATATGGACAAACATAATAGCCTGGGGTGTACAGGGGCTACTAGTTCCTGACAAGTTTGATGGTAATATTTTTCAGGTCATGGCAACAGTATACAATAGAATGGTGAAGCTGTTAGGAGACGAGTTCTACACGCAGAAAGAAAGTGGAAGGAGACAAAGATTCAGCTTGTTCTAGGGAATAAAGATTGGCCTTGGAACACACCCCTAGCCAGGAGGTAAGGCATCACTCCACATTCCGCCAACATGAGACAGAGATCCCATCAGTTCTTGGAATCTTTCCACAATCCGGAGAGATGGTGAATACGTATAGATGTAGAAAATGATTTGCGCAGTTGCCGAGCATGAGCTTATATGCGGGAACTTTTCCGCATCAGGGACAAGCAGTGTCCTTATATAGTCTATGTTTCTAATTTATGGTCAGTACAAGTGGGTTAATATAATGATTTGCTTTCATGACAGGAAAAAAAGGTACTACTTATAATAAATTCTAGGAAAGAATTTACTTGTTAAACACCTGGTTTCAGTTTGAGCATTAACATATGTTGGCACACAACACCAGGATTTAAAACATTTATGCCAGTATTGATACAAGGCTTTCAGATAATATGTAAAAGCAAAAACAAGGCATGAGAAGCATTGTTTTGTCAAAAATAAGCAACACTTTTGAAAGCAGGAGATTATCTGTAAGTCTGAATGCACGAATGCGACAGCTACCCTATTGTCTACATCTTACTGTTTGTGAACAACTCACTTGATCAGATAATTAAAACTGTTTACAATTGCTACAATATGTTAAGTCAGCCATCTTGTGGTTCAGAAATGGTTTTTGTGACGTCATATGGAAACTATCTACACTGAATCGAAGTTCTAAGTAGCCACTTTTCAATTTCTTTTTTTCTGACTAAGCCCTAGTGATATTGAAATGAATTTTTGCCTAAGTATGTGTATTGTAATGAACTAAAATTAAGCGGTGTTTTGGAAGAGTTTTCTATCACTTCACGATTTTTTGGTTCAAAAATGCAAAAATCAAATTTTTGAAGAAAATAAGCGTTTTGAGTGCAGTTTTTATCAAATTCAAGTACAGGTGATTGCAAACCTGCCTAGTCGACTTGAAAAACAAAAAACACTTGACATTTCGCTTATGACAGATTTTTTATGAATCTTTAAAAATTAATAATTTTCCGAATTTTCCGAAATTTTCGGAAATCATCAGCTGCACATACTAAAATCATTGTATGTGTTCTATTTTACGTTAATATGTTTGACAAAACACCATGCAACTTGACGAGCCCATTTTCTAATGATATGTTTTACTAATTTGGTATCCACTTCCGCTTTTAACGTGAAACTTTAAAGGTCATTAAATGGCATTTGTTAAAGATTTCTTTTAATTTTTAAGCAGAACAGTGACGCCAATTCATAATAAAGAACCCCTGAAAATTGCATTATTGTGCCGCAGATAATAAAGGGTACAGAGCAATGCAAAGTGTGTATGCAAACTGCATGGTTAAGCTAAAAAATCTTAGATTAAGTTGTTGACCGTGGCTGTCTTCATGTTAACGTAGAAGAGAAATGGAGTGACCAATTGTCAAAAAAACCTTTGATTCTTTTCATCTTATATCACAGCTGTTATAAATATCTTCAAACTAATTAAAATATAAATGGATAATGTATCTGATGAATAGTTTATATCACACTAAAAAGTGTGACTTTTTGAAATGATGGTACCTTTACTCGGACCTCGTCTGTGCAAGGTCTACCAGACATTTTGAAATGACATAATTTGCAGAGTCTCAACAAAGCCTTGGACCTTCTTATAGAATTTTAATTTTGTGAGGGCGATTTTTACTTTCTGAACAGGAGCAAAAATTGTATGGTGGCTACTTATAACTTCGGTTCAGTGTATAGTCTATGATTAAAGTCACTAACATTGGAAAATGGACTTGTGCTTTTCAAACTTTTCCTCTATAGTCTATGATTAAAGTCCTAACATTGGAAAATGGACTGGTGCTTTTCAACCTTTTCCTCTATAATCTATGATTAAAGTCCCTAACATACTAAAATAGACTGGTGCTTTTCAACCTTTTCCTCTATAGTCTATGATTAAAGTCCCTAACATTGGAAAATGGACTGGTGCTTTTCAACTTTTTCCTCTATAGTCTATGATTAAAGTCCCTAACATTGGAAAATGGACTGGTGCTTTTCAACTTTTTCCTCTATAGTCTATGATTAAAGTCCCTAACATTGAAAAATGGACTGGTGCTTTTCAACTTTTTGATTAAATTCCCTAACATTGGAATATGGACTAGTGTTTTCAACTTTTTCATCTATGGTCTATAGTTAATCAAACATGATTAAAGGAACTAACATTGGAAAATGGGACTGGTGCTTTTCAATTTTTTCCCTCTATAGTCAAACTTGTATAAATTACTTCCTCTATTTAGCATGCTGCTGCTGTAAGAAGTAACATAGTGGTCACGTTCATTCCTCCAAAAGTGATTTATAACGACAATTACCTATGCCAGAAAATCTCTATTAGTGACGGTTACATAATCTTTGAGATGGAGAATTGAGTTAAGTACTTATCAGGTATGCAAAAACTCATCTTATAAACATTTATGTGCAGCTACCTAGTGGGGTTAGAGGCTTAAATTCAGGCCTGAGTCTTAATCTACGTTGTGACTGTATGTTAGAGCAGCTAAGGGGCTGGAGAGACTGTGCATTTACAAAAACTTGTCTTAGTCATCGCTGCTTCAGGCCTCTAGACAAGAGTGTGTATTGTAAAACTTTTTTCGGTATTTCTCATCCAAAACATATTTTGTGGGTACTCAAAAGAACTGTCTCAATGAGACGTTTCTTTTGAACACCCAAAACACATGTTTTAAATGATGGGCAGGAAATAATTACAATTTTACGCTAATAAAATGTCCTTATCTGGATCTATGTGCTTGCACAAATGATAAATAACCAAATCTCAATAACTGGCTTATAAATATTACAACACAGTTTCTAAAATACTGTAAATTTAGGAAATTTTTGTGAGAATTCTATTTTTGTGAATAACCTTAAAAGACATTTCTAATGCACTTGATTTTGTAACACATCTGATTGGATAACGTCAAAAATTTGCGACAGTATATCCTGCGATTTACTGTTGGAAATACTTTGACGCTATTAATTATGTCATATTGTTGGATGACATGCGGCTTTATGCGGTTGCAACGCTCAAATTGGAGATGAAATGCATTAAAATGGGGATAACAATATTCAAAATTTTCATTTGGGGAGGTATATCGCCGGATATCACGTTTAAAAGCTTCGCTTGCACTTCGCCGTAAGCTAAATTTGCGACCATATATCCGAGAATATACTTCCCAAAATGAAAATTTTTAATACAGTTATCCCATAAGTTTATTATGTTAAACACTGGTGACTGAAGCATGATTAACATACATCAGGAAATGGCAGAGATAATTTTCACCATCTGTGATGTTTCACGAAAATATAAACCTTGTGAACATTTTTGTTTTGTTTGTTTTTGTTGCTTTACGTCCCATGTCAACAGCTATGGTCATTGGGGGACGGTCAGTTCACTTAACCACACTTTTTCCTGGGCAGGCTTGAGCAAGCGGTTAACCAGTAATTTGTGCACATACTTTCGTTTGTAACTGACAACAACCCTTCTTGAATAAATCAGCGGAAGGGAGGAGAATGACCGTAGAAATTATTTCATGATCAATCTCCACGAAAGTATGGTACAGGGCCGGGATCGAACTCGCGACCCCTGGATCTGCAGTCAGACATGCATCTGTAGCCAGACACGTTACCGACTGCGCTACGCGGCCCGGTTATGTGAACATTTTTGAATTTACAGTATAGCAATGTTATATAAACTGTATAAGACTTGATAAGACTAGCCCTGAGGTTACAAAACATTTTTCATGCTTAACTAAGCTGAGCACGAAATTTATCCTGCTGGTAAACATTAAAATGTCAACAAACATTGGCATTTTAACATTTATAAGCATGATAAATACAACATCTGAGAGATTTCAAGCAAGAAAGTTCCTTTATTTGTCGGTATTTTAGTTTTTATGAGCATTTGAAATTTCCTTCTCAGTTAAGTTGAGCTTGAAAAAAGTTTTATAACCTCGGGGCCAGGTATTTGGCTACCTTTTTCATATTTCTTGAATGAAGGCATTTATTGTGGGTACTCATTGAGCACTTCAACAAATGTTTATGTGGAGAAATTTATCGATTTTGTTTTGTTAAGAAATTATCACATGTTTTCTTATTTCGTGACTAACAGATGTAAGTGCTCATTAGGCATGCCTCAATGAGACATTCCACTCAGCACCCACAACAAATGGGCCGCGGTGCGAGAAAACCTGTCTTAGGGGTTTTCAATCAGGTCATACCAAAACTAGCCTGTTCAGCTACAGAGATTAGCTAGAATAGTAAAATTTCGCTTGTAGCAAGTTTTGGTATGATACTTTCCAATAAGCTGGTCTGCCCCTTTGTTGTTTGCAAACCACCGAACAGGGTTTCTCGCGGCAAGCAGCAGCCTAGATAAGCAGCGCATTTGCGTAAATATGCAATTAAAAATCATCAAAAAAGCAACTAAAATTAAATGTGTGCGTACCGAAAAGCAATTCCGTCGATCGGTATGCAATTACATGCGATGTCATTGCGTATCATTCGGTCCATTTCGTTTCCATTTGTGTGATATACAAATGCCAGTCGGGTATTGATTTTTTTTTACTAGCAAGCGCACAGTATAATTCCAATTTTATGAATAAATATCGGCACCAGTCAAGTATTTTAGCGGAAAATGAAACTTTGCAAAATGGATGCGAGCAACTAAAGTCAACAAGGCGATGAGATTTGCTTCAGGTACAATAAAAATCCGCTAGTTTGATACTCAGAAAGTCAGGATGAGAGTAAATATGTAGGCACATTCGCGATGGCTTCATTCAATAAGAAATGATTTTTAATCACTGCCAAAAAAGTGGCGCATTTGTTTTTGCAAGTACGCAATTGAGGATAACCAGGTTGCGTAAATACCCAATTGACCCAAAAGCTTATCTAGGGCGCTGCGTCAAGGCCAAAATGTTTTAAGGATAATGAGATGAACTATATTGTTTCAAAAACAAAACTAAACATACCCCTTTTCAAGCTAAGGAGCCCAGCATCACCATAAAGAAAAGGTCAGCTTGTATCCTGTTCAGTATACCAAATGACCTGAATATTGCCACAAGAATAATGTGACACCATTTTGATTTTCCTTTATTAAGGCATTGAATAAAAAGTTCTGCATTTAATTACCCAACCATGCCTACTTTTTGGCCCCCAAATTTAAAGCACATTTTTGGGATTTCAAAGGGATTTCCCTGTTTAGCCATAGTTTCCCTTCAAATTCCCATGTAAAGTATCTTAACAGAAATATTTTACAACCTACAGCCCCTGTCTTAATATTGCATGCAACTTTATAAACGCGTTTTTTTTCTAGGTCTGATAAGAACAAAGACATTGAAAAGCCACATAATTTTATTGTGACTCAAGTGTTAGTATAAAGTAAAACAGCTAATTCTTTTTATTTATTTATTATTATTATTATTTTTTTTTCATAAAGGTGAAATTTTGTAACTGTATGTCATGGCTATGACTGGTTGATGCTTAAATTAATTTTTATTACAGTTTAGCTAGTGTCCCCATTGCATTTGAAACTGGGGGTTCATTTGTTATTATTGCTTTAAAACTAATTTACAGCAGAATATTAACTCTTTGCATGCTGGGTAATTTAAACTAATTTTTCATGCTATTGTTGGCGCCTGCTGACTTTTTTCGAAATTAACTTTTTCATGATGCAATGTGGTGACCCAAATGGTTTTGTGAAGATAGAAAAAGGGCATTGTTGAAATTGGAAATTGTGTATCTTCTATGAGTAGAATGACTAGACTGCTTTGCCCTCAATCAAGATAGAATTTATCTTCAAATGGGATGATAAGGTTGGGGACTTCCAGAAAACCAGTTGAACCAGAGAGAACATGTCGTTAAAAGTTAATTTTGAAATAAAAGTCAGCAGACTACAACCAAAGCATGAAAAATTACCCAGCATGTAAAAAGTTAAATGAAATGCTTCCTATGTTGTATGCAGTAATCAGTACCACAGCACTTCCTTACAAGGAAAATAAGAAAAAAATGACTTATTTATGGTTGGAAAAAATCACCAAACCTTGCAAGCAACAATACAATTCAGCATGCATATTCCTGAATAATCGGGGTTTTTCCTTTCTAATCAAGAAAGTATTTCATGTAGTTTTTCATTGGAGACATCTTGACGAGATCTTTCCAATGAGACGCCACAACAAATATTTGCAATGGAAAATAAGAAAATTTAGATATTTGATTGATAAAAATCTTATCTTGGATCCTAGACCATGGAAGCAGCAACATTGTTCAGCAACTTTTCTTCTTGAAACTTGAGACTTATATATACAAACTGCTCTTGGCTGAATGGAGTTGAACAATATGGTTTATGATAGCATCTGATTCGGGATTTTCCTGGAAAAGATTAGTTGCAGAACTGCGACTTTAGATTTTTTTTTTCGATCTGACTGAATCTAAAGTCGCAGTGTTTTTGTGCTCTATCTTGACCAGTGATGGAGTCCCCTTTTGTTTTGGGAAAAAATCGTTTCCTTGACAATCCAACCTTTCAGACTTCTTCATGTGTTTTACATACACAACCAAAGTTATAAAAATGTTACCATTGACTTCGTTATTATGACATGATCAATGCAATCTGTAATATCATGTTCTTGTTGTTGTTTTTCGGCTCATCGCAGCCATTTTGCATGCTTTTCACGAGCTAGGGGTGATGACGTTTTTGCGATAAAATTCGGATGTTGAATTGATGAGACGAACTTAATAAAACGTTGAGAAATATTATAATAAAACCCTGTACTGGTTATACTCCCCATGACTAGGTGAGGTATGTCAGCGCTTTTTCAAAAACTCAGTACATTTTTATAATAAGATTAACAGTGGATTTTGGACATTATAAGAAACAAGTAGGTGTTTGAATTTTGAAAATCAGGGCAAAATTGTTAAAGCTATTGATTCTGTTAACTTACTCAATGTTGGTACGCTCGCAGCAGTCACGTTTCTGTATTATTGTGCATTGTAGCGCCCCCTATTTTCTATTAAATTATAACGAGTAATGACCTATTTCAGAAAATGAAAGTCGATTTCCAAGAATGGTTTGATTTCAATTTTATATAGCATGCCAAAGAAAATGAGATACCAGTGACCTATATAAGTCTTATATAGGTCACTGGAGATACTTACTTGACAGAAATCCTTAACAATCACATACCCCACCCGTATAAATCTAATTTTCGGAAAGGAAGCTTTGTCATGTCCCAAAATGTCATAATCAGACCGAAAATGGACTTTTCCAACAAGGCGGACAATTGTTATTCTGATCATGTGCTCACGTGACAAGTTTCCCGCCAAAAGTAGCAAGCTAACGCAAGAGTACATTGACCTTTGAACCGAGAGAGGGTCAGCTTGTTTACGACAAGAAGCGATGGATTGGAAAGATCAGAATCAAATTACTTTTGCACAGTGATCAGTAAGATATTAGTGAAAGAAAATATTTTTTATTTCATGGCTAACCTTGCTGCACGCTGAATAGCTTTACTATCACACGCTTATGTTCAAATAGGCTATCAGTTAATACACACAGTTGCTACCCATCGTTTTTAAGGCGCCACGTGAATCTTATATAGAGACATTGGGTGTTTTGACCTTCTTTTTGAACATGTGCGCAATGGTTTATGATTAGAATTGTATAATGATGTCATTGTTTGAATATGCAAAACCATTTGGATTTTTTCTATGTATTTCCTGTTAGCGGAAGTGGGGGAGTTCCTTATCTGAAAATAGTCAATTTTCAATCCAGTGACATCCGTCGGAATACAGAACCAGGGTGAAAAATTTGCATACTAGGTTGAAGATTGACCTTTATTCGTTGACATTCATCAAGATATTAAAAGAAAACCTATTACAAATGGTGAGAGAGGTCACCATAAAAATCAGCCTGTATGCACAAAAAAGGATCCCATCCATTGCCATTAAGAACTCCTCGGACACAGTTTGTACATATTCAACTGAGTAGTTCTCGATGGCACAAATGGTAAAAGGCGGCCCCAGTTAGATCGGTAATTGGTCATCTTTTTTTGCAAATATCTACATGTAACAAATGTATGGTGAGATGGTATTGGATTCTTTTAATCTCAACAGACCAAGTACGATCATTTTTAGGCCAATTATGATAATAAGGAAGGTAAAAGAAAACATTATATAAGTCTGATTTTGGTATTTAATGTTGTTAAAACATCTGTGTATTCAGAAAACGGAAAGTAAACGGGTCATTGTCGGTACATTAAATACCAAAACAAATTCGTGCGTGACTTTAGTACCCACAGAAAAAGCATGCTCTTCAGCCCAGAAGACAAAAATGACGCCATGTTTTGAAAACAAATAGTGTAAACATTCTGTGTGGACAGGAGTATTTTATCTTTTTAGAACTAATCAGGTATGCATCAGCGGCAAACTAAATAGCAAAATATAGATAAACCTATAAACATACAAAATGGAGTAGTGTTAGAGGAAGACACTGTTTGGAAATGTGTTTTCAACTTGGTTTACGTCCACGCTAACCGTAAGGGAAAAGATAGAGGCTTTAAAAATCAGGGCTATATGATAACATAAAATAAAAATCCATCATATCGCCCTGAATTCAGTGCTAGGAAAAGATATGACAGTTTTTCTATAATTTTTTAAGAAATTACGGTAAATTTTCTAAAATTTTTAACACTTTTCTCTTTAAAATGTTGTGATCAGGGCTGGAACTGACAAAATGTTTGTGAGAAAAGCATACAGAAAAGAGCTTGATCAGCCTGCTTCTTCAGAAGCAGTCTGATCTGAGTCTGAGCTATTTGTCTAGGTTTTTTTGGCAGGCGATTAGTGTTCCAAATTTTAGAACATTTACTGTATAGGGTATTGTGCTATGACTTCAATTTTAAATGTTCTATTTTGTAAAATACAATTATTATGGAATTTACCATATTTTTTAGCACAGTGACTCAGTTGGTAGTGTTGTGTAGACTTGGGACTGCATGTACATTAGTTAACACAGCAGCTGTCAATGTGTAGTTTCCATGAGTAAGATACTTTATCCTGGCTTAGTACTGGTTCAACCCAGGAAGACGGGAATACGGCCCCAGAAGTGTTGAAAAAGAAAAGTTTCTACTTGTCTACGGACAAGTAAATGGCCATAATGTACTTGTCCATAGAAAATTTTATTTGTCCAAAAAAAAAGGACCTCGGACAGTCTTAATGAACGATTGCCCATAAAAATGGCGTGAGAAAAGTTTCAAAGAAAACGATATTTTTTCCATGAAAATGATAGTAAGTTCTACCCTCAAGTTATCCGCAAAAGTGTTTTTCTCATAGAACAAGTACCAATCAAAAAATATGGGTTGAAAACTCTGTTTTTGCTATTTAATACATAGAAAATAGAAAAAGTTTAACTGAAGTGCTTGACTCTTGTAATCTACAGTCATACTTTGGTTGCTCGAACTCGCCTGTCCCGAACACCAGGGATCGCTCGAACTCGTTCGTCGGTCCCGGCAATTTCCCTATACATTTAATGTTAAAATACACCCCAGGCTCGAACAGCGATGGCTGGAACTCTCGAGCTCAAAGCACGGTCCGCATGTCGATTTTTCATGTAAAAACGCTATGATGGCTCGAACCAAATATTTCTTTTAAAAGATGAATCAGTCACACGCTTGATTTAAGTTCATTATTATTTTCATAAGCGCTCCGTGACAATGATGATTTTACCCTTGGGTTACCGAACATGTGAAGCAATTAGCGGCAAGCACTTCTATATGTTCTTTATCAGATCAAAGATGTGAGTAAGTTCTCACTTGTCACCACTTAGTAGGGCGGCCGAAAATGATTAAAAACAATTAATGAGATGTTTTGTAATCAAGAATTCGCATGTGAAAATGAGTAAAACACGCCTGGCTGGATAAAGACTGGCATCAGATTGTGCGGCGATACAGTCTGATCCGCGTCTTTGTTGTAAACATCCTGGGGAGTTTGTCTTTTTTCATGTTTTTATTCGTTGTTATTAATTGAAACTTGCACATTGTGAATAAATAAAAACACTTTTTTTTCTTTTATTGTTTTAAAGGAAACGATAAACAACCTAACATAAACTGTAGCAACACATTAAAAGGAACATTCACCCACAAGAAGAAAAACGGTACAGCTTACTCAATAGCAAAAACATTGATCAGTCTGCCCATACGCGCATTTACTTAAAACAGGTTCATATGCTAACACATGCGGCTTATCATTTTAACTCTAGCGTGCAAAGGGTTATTGATCAGTGACAGGTGTCACGTGCGCTTTGAAACTTTGGTCGAAAAAAAGCGTGGTGTCCTTGATGACATAAAGTACACATGTACCAGCTTGAAAAATGTCAGGCTAGGTATCGCTGGAACACATGGATGGGTCGAACTCGCAACGACGGTCTCGCCGAGTTTAAGTTAGAGCCATCGAAGTTCGACTGTATTTAGTTTTTGTATAAAACATGTATTTTTTATGTACATATGTATAATGTATATACCATTACAGAGGGCCTCATGGAAGATTAGCTGTTACATTGTGCTTGTATGTATTTGCTAAATGTTGTAACCCTCTTTAAATAAAGTCTTTTCTAACTTACTTTACTTAATATGACTGAAAATTGTTGTCTGGGATGTAAAGCATCAACACATACAAACTAGAAAAAATTAGGAATTTTGTTTTCTTTGTACAATTGTCTCTGAAGCTTCAGTCCCACAGAATACAAGGTCTGATCAAGGTCTCCACTGTTTGCTTACAGAAAATTCTATCAAAATTTAGATAAAAATGAATCATAGCACCCAACATCCCTTAAAACAGAAATGGACTGTTCAAATTGATAAGGGTAGGCAAGTCCATTCGTATAAAATGGGTTAAGTATGTGTACATACCTTCACAATATATCTGATTGGAGTTGATTTAAGTAGAGGTAGAAATATCTTCATGGTGGACGAATCAAGAAATATAGAATCTGTATAACAAATATATAACACAGCCTTCACATCTATCATCTGGCAGTGGGTCAATACTGAAATAAATGGAATTTAGGCCAGAATTATTTTATTTGTAGATTTATGAACCCTCCTACTGTAATTTTCCAGAAAGTAGAAAAAAATTAAATATAATTTCTAAAAAAACTTTTTATTTTATCTGCCGACTCTAAATATTATTTGTTTTGAAAAAAAATATTTTTGAGGTTTTTGAGAGTGTCACTGTTAAAAGTGATTGTCCTAGGCAGGATTTAAAGATTTTATACAGACTGCTGGTTTCCTTTACTAGTTTAACTGTTTGTTCTGGAGATATTTAAAAAAAAAACAACAAGTAGCCCAATGGGCAACGATCGCTCACCATGGCGCCAGCATAATGTTTGGAGACACCATAATTTACGATGCTCAAAGGCAGATAACTCTGAACTTGAAACAGTGACCAAGAATTAATTAAAAAACATAAGATATTATGGCGGTTCTAGTTATCTGCAAGTATTAAAAAGATCTGACTAAAAATTGCATTGGAAACCTGGTGAAAGTGTTGTTTTCAGATACTCAAGGGCAGCTAACTTCGTAGTCAGTTATGGGATCTGAACGAAATTCAAACTCATCCATACTTTTATGTATGTCCTGGTAACCTACAGGGATGAAGAAAATCAAATGAAAAATGAAGGTGCTAGAGTGGTCACAACATTATGTAGTTTTATTTTAGATGCTCAAGGGCAGCTAACTCTGTAGCTGGTGGATGGGTGTGGCGGAAAATCAAATTCATTCAAACTTTTATGGAAGTCCTTGTTACCTACAAATGAGGAAATCCATTCAAAAATGAAGGTGCTAGAGTGGTCACAACAGATCTCCCGCAGATTTTTTATGATGCTCAAGGGAAGTTAACTCCACAGTCTAAAGTTGGTTCTACTTTAAATTAAACCCATCCGAGCTTTTATGGTTGCCCTTGTTACCTGAAAGAATCGTATATTCAACCACATATTGACTTTTGTAACATTGTATGGGGCAGCTCTTCGGAGTCCAATAAGCTGAAGGTATTTAGATTACAAAAACGTGCATGTAAGGTTATCTTTGATTACAATGTGGATGACTCCATTGAAGCAATGAACTCGTTGAAGATTATGTCTTTATATGATCGGCTTTATCTAAGAAAAGCCAAATTTATGTTTAAAGTCTATAATAATATTGCACCTGCATATATTTCTGAAAATTTCACTCTAAGAAATAATGAAAATACCAATATTCAGCTAAGATCATCTTCTGCTGGTTGTTTTATCCCGCCTAAGCCTAGGACAGAATGCTTCAAACAAAGTCTGAGGTACTCTGGATGTCTGATATGGAACAGTCTGCCAGAGGAAGTAAAGAATGCCCAAACAATTAGCACCTTTCATAATAGATGTTTAAGATGGCTAGTAAATTAAAACATGAATCAATAATTACTGCACATGTACATTTTATTTCTCAACTTCTCTGTTTTGTTCATAAAGTTCTTATAAAATGAGCACCCCAATTCTGATTTTGTTTCTTGACACATTTGTAGTATATAGCTATTGCCTGATAAATGCATTTTTGTATCTGCTGATGTGAGAAATCAGAATTCGTTATATGTATAATTCTTTGCCTACTGGAAAATCGTAAGGTGTTTTTTTTTTTTTTTTTTTTTTTGTCTGCTGTGATAGAAGGATGCTTTCGGGGGTGCTTGTCATCAGGTTGTCAAACAGTTTGGATCCAGATTAGGCCCCGTGTTGTGTGGGGTCTGATCTGGGTCCAAATTGTTTACAAAGATTATCAGCAGACATCACTAGTATGTAAAGGGTTTAAGTGTTTGCTTGAAGTCTGCTTATTTGAACCTTACTACAGTAGTACAATATTTCTTCAGATCTCATATTCCATTTAACAATGAAAACTTTTGTATTGCAGGATTTTGATGCTCAGACTTCAAATGGGCACATATATGATTTTCAGATATCAAAATACCATACTTAATCTTATAAGCACACACTGAATGCTTGAAGGTTTGTTTGCACTATATAAATATCTGATTTCCAGTTGGTCAGATGGTGCAATGCCATTAGAAGCATGGATGAAAAATTGCTGATCTTGATAGGCTGGCTTCTTCAGAAGCCAACTGGTCTGGATATTCCATGTTTTTTAGGAGGATATGGATTTTAAAACTGATAAGTGAAGAGAGTACTTATAAGGTTAAATATGGTAACTGTAATTTATTGTCTGTTTATTTATATACATGTATATTTATGTAAAAATGAAAATAGTGAGGGCCTCATGGAAGATTAGCAACATGTACTTATGTAAATATATATATGTGCTAAATGTTGTAACCCTCGATAAATAAAGTCTTTACTTACTTACTTACTTACTTACTAAAGAATGAAGAAGATCCAATAAAAAATGACGGCACTAGAGTAGTCACAACATTATCCATCATTTTTTAAGATGCTCAAGGGGAGCTAACTCCAAAACAGGTGATGGGATCTTGACAAAATTCAAACTCATCCAAGCTTTAATAGTTGTTCTTATTGTGTGCAAGAATGAAGAAGATCCATTCAAAATTGAAAGCACTACAGTGGTCACAACATTTCTCCCATTATAAGTTTATAGGGATTTTTTCAAACGCTCAAGGGCTGGTAACTCATAAGTCCCTAGTCAGATCATGCTGAATTTCGAACCCATCTGAGATATTATGAGTTTACTTGTTGCCTGCAAGAATGAAGAAGATCCAGTCAAAAATGAAGGAGCTAGAGTGGTCACAACATTATTCATTAATTTTTAAGATGCTCAAGAGGTGTTAACTCCAAAATAAAATTATGTGATGGGATCTTGAAGAAATTCAAACTCATCCAAGCTTTAATAGTTGTCCTTATTGTTTGCAAGAATGAAGAAGATCCATTCAAAATTGAAAGCACTAGAGTGGTTGCAACATTTTTCCCATTATAAGTCTATAGGGATTTTTCCAAACGCTCAAGGGAAGGTAACTCATAAGTCCAAAGTCGGATCCTGCTTAATTTCGAACCCATCCGAGATATTATGGGTTTACTTGTTGCCTGCAAGAATGAAGATCCAATCAAAAATGAATGAGCTAGAGTGGTCACAACATCATTCATTAATTTTTAAGATTCTCAAGGGGAGCTAACTCCAAAATGTGTGATGAGATCTTGACGAAATTCAAACTCATCCAAGCTTTAATAGTTGTTCTTATTGTATGCAAGAATGAAGAAGATCCATTCAAAATTGAAAGCGCTAAAATGGTCACAATATTTCTCCCATTATAAGTCTATGGGGATTTTTCCAAACGCTCAAGGGCAGCTAACTCATAAGTCCTTCGTCTGATACTGCCCAATTTCGGACCTGTCCCAGATTTTATGGGTGTCCTTGTTGCCTGCAAGAATGAAGAAGACCCAATCAAAAATGAAGGCGCTAGAGTGGTCACAACACTATTCATTGATTTTTCAAACGCTCAAGGGCAGCTAACTCCGAAGTCAGTGATGGAATCTTGCCGAAATTCAATCCCATCCAAGCTTTTATGGCTGACCTTGTTACCTGCAAGAATGAAGAAGATCCATTGGAAAATGTAGGTACTAGAGTGGTCACAATGTTTCTCCCATTACAAGTCTATGGGGATTTTTCCAAACTCTCAAGGGCAGCTAACTCATAAGTCCTTCGTCTGATACTGCCCAATTTCGAACCCATCCGAGATTTTATGAGTGTCCTTGTCGCCTGCAAGAATGAAGAGGATCCAATCAAAAATGAAGGCGCCAGAGTGGTCACAACACTATTTATTGATTTTTCACACGCTCAAGGGCAGCTAACTCCGAAGTCAGTGATGGAATCTTGCCGAAATTCGAACCCATTCAAGCTTTTATGGTTGACCTTGTTACCTGAAAGAATGAAGAAGATCCATTGGAAAATGAATGCACTAGAGTGGTCACAACTTTTCTCCCATTATAAGTCTATGGGGATTTTTCCAAACGCTCAAGGGCAGCTAACTCATAAGTCCTTTGTCGAATACTGCCCAATTTCGAGCCCATCCAAGATTTTATGGTTGTTCTCGTTACCTGCAAGAATAAAGAAGAACCAATCCAAAATGAAAGAGTTAGAGTGGTCACAAGGTTTTCCCCATTATAACCCTATGGGAGCTATCTGTTGCCATGGAAACCAGAGTCATGATCCGATCTGGCCCAAAACCTAATGGAGTCAATCCCCCACCCCAATGATGCTTCTGATGAAAATTGATTACGATCAGCCAGCTGATCTCAGAGATATTCATGTTTGAAAGTGTGGACAGACCGACGGACGGACAGACGCCAACTCGACTCCCATCCTATAAACTCACCCTGAGCCTTCGGCTCCGGTGAGCTAAATAGCTCTGAATATGACGGGAAAAAAAGCTCGAAAATGACCAGTCAACTGGTCATCTTCAGAGCTTTTTTTTCTTTTTTTCCATCCCCCCGACCCTAAATCTGAAAAAAATGAAAAAAGTCAATAAGCAATGCTTATTAGATACCCCCCGCACAGTAAGAGTCAGTGAAAAAACTTGGCAAGTTATAGTTCGAACAAGAAGACCTTAGTTTTGATAAGAAGATTTCAGTAGAATCTGTGCAAACAAAAATTATAAACTCCTTCATGCATATGTTCAATGTGTCTACATTGTATCCGCAAAGTATCAAATTGCTCCATCAAAAGCTGTAGTAGGAGTTGATTGGCCCATAAAGGCACTATCCATGCATATACAAAAGCCATATAAGGGAATAATTGTCTAAGTTCTCACAGTTGTCATTTTGTCAAAATTATTTTTTGTGAACCAAACTCCTTCATGCATATGTTCAATGTGTCTGCATTGTATCGGCAAAGTATCATATTGTTCCATCAAAAGCTGTAGTAGGAGTTGATCAGCCCATGAAGGCACCATCTATGCATATACAAAAGCCTAATAAGGGAAAAATTGTCTAAGTTCTCACAGCTGTCATTTCGTCAAAAATTATTTTTTCTGAACAAAACTCCTTCATGCATATGTTCAATGTGTTTAAATTGTATAGGCAAAGTCTCAAATTGTTCCATCAAAAGCTGTGGTAGGAGTTGATCGGCCCATGAAGGCACCATCTATGCATATACAAAAGCCAAATTAGGGAGAATTGTCTAAGTTCTCACAGCTGTCATTTTGTCAAAAAATATTTTTTCTAAACCAAACTTCTTCATGCATATGTTAAATGTGTCTACATTGTATAGGCAAAGTATCAAATTGCTCCATAAAAAGCTGTGGTAGGAGTTGATCGGCCCATAAAGGCACTGTCTATGCATATACAAACACCTTATTAGGGAAAAATTGTCTAAGTTCTCACAGCTGTCATTTTGTCAAAAATTATCTTTTCTGAACTAAACTCCTTCATGCATATGTTCAATGTGTCTACATTGTATAGGAAAAGTATCAAATTGTTCCATCCAAAGCTGTGGTAGGAGTTGATTGGCCTGTATATGGCCTATAATAGCATAAGCACAAAGCACAATATTAAAAGCCATTTAGAACTACAAAGGGAAATAACTCTAATAGAATTGGCCCCTAGCCCTTACTTTTTTGTCTCAAGTATTTGTCTTGCATATATGAACATGTTTGCAAGGTTTGATGAAAATCCAGCAATGACTCTTCCAGTTATTAAGGAAAAAGCACTATATTAAAGCCATTTAGAACTACAAAGGGAAATAACTCTAATAGAATTGGCCCCTAGCCCTTACTTTTTTGTCTAAAGTATTTGTCTTGCATATATGAACATGTTTGCAAGGTTTGATGAAAATCCAGCAATGACTCTTCGAGTTATTAAGGAAACAAAGCGTTACGGACGGACGGACGGACGGACGGACGGACACACGGACGGACGGACAACGTGAAAACAGTATACCCCCTACAAACAAAGTTTGCGGGGGGGTATAAAAATCCTGTGTATCAACTAATAAAAAAATTCTGGCCTTATCTCACATTCTTGAACTAGAGCATAGACTTTATTTTTTGTTTGTTTGTTTGTTTGATTTAATTCTTTAAGCCCCAGTCAACAATTTTTCAATCACCTTGGGAGGGATCTTCCTGGGTTGAACCAGTACTAAGCTGAGGACACAACACATTGCCTCCAGTGAGATTTGAACCCGCAACCACTAGATCTCGAGTCATGCACTCTACCACCGTGCTCCACTATCAATACTTTAAGCATGCATACAAAGCTATCTAGTGGCGTAATTAGGTCTCATATTTCATCGACATCCCTACTTTGTATGTGCAAGTAGTAATAGCTCTGAATCAAACGCATTTTTATGCTATATATATTTTTTTATAATCCTTAAAGAAACAATTGCCTCTATGGGTCGATAATGATAAAGTTGAGTGTCCTTCTGTAATTAACTTCTTCAAAACATTCTTTCACGAACACTATCAGAGTGTCAATTGTTTGTTTGTTTTGATTCTTTACATCCCAGTTACACATTTTTGAGTCATGTAAGGACGGGTCTTCCTGGGTTGAACCAATACTAAGCTGCAGATAAAGTGTATACCTCTATGACACCGCACTATGACTCAACTTGTGGTGAGACTCCAACTAGCAACCCATCCATCCCCAGTCTAACACTCGGCCAGCTAAGCCAATGAAGTCCCTTAACAGTTTGTATTCAGATCAGGACCCACTGGTTCCAAACTGCTTGCAAAGGTTATTAGACAACAATAGTTGCTCCTAGCAACGAAAGACCTAAGAACTTTTCAAACCTGAAATGACTTACATTGAGCAGGCAGCCCTGAGACTAGGTTTGGTTGTTCCAAGTATGGACCAATCGGAGTTCCTGGAAATTTTGTTGTTCTTAAACTTCTTAGAAATGGTGTTTCCATTTCTGATATTGGAACTTCACTTTTGTACTCGCTAGTGGAATATGTTGATAATATTGAGACATAAAATTCTGGCGCTTCTGTATTTATTGATGAAAATAACTGAAAGAAAGAACAAACCGATCCTTAACCTTTAAAGCGCCAATCCAAAAGTCTTCTGCAAAATGTTTTAGAAGCATTTTTAACAGTGTAGACCCAGATCAGGCTGCTCCTATCATGGAGCAGTCTGATCTGGGTCTACACTGTTTGTCCATATACTTACATAAGTTAAATGAAAAAAGTCAATAAGCAATGCTTATTAGATACCCCCCGCACAGTAAGCGTCAGTGAAAAAACTTGGCAAGTTATAGTTCGAACAAGAAGACCTTAGTTTTGAAAAGAAGATTTCAGTAGAATCTGTGCAAACAAAAATTATAAACTCCTTCATGCATATGTTCAATGTGTCTACATTGTATCGGCAAAGAATCAAATTGCTCCATCAAGAGCTGTGGTAGGAGTTGATTGGCCCATAAAGGCACTATCCATGCATATACAAAAGCCATATAAGGGAATAATTGTCTAAGTTCAACAAGAATTATAAACTCCTTCATGCATATGTTCAATGTGTCTACATTGTATTGACAAAGTATCAAATTGCTTCATCAAAAGCTGTGGTAGGAGTTGATTGGCCCATAAAGGCACTATCAATGCATATACAAAAGCCATATTAGGGAATAATTGTCTAAGTTCTCACAGCTGTCATTTTGTCAAAATTATTTTTTGTGAACCAAACTCCTTCATGCATATGTTCAATGTGTCTACATTGTATCGGCAAAGTATCAAATTGTTCCATCAAAAGCTGTAGTAGGAGTTGATCGGCCCATGAAGGCACCATCTATGCATATACAAAAGCCCAAGAAGGGAAAATTGGTCTAAGTTCTCACAGCTGTCATTTAGTCAAAAATTATTTTTTCTGAACCAAACTCCTTCATGCATATGTTCATTGTGTCTACATTGTAGAGGCAAAGTATCAAATTGTTCCATCAAAAGCTGTGGTAGGAGTTGATCGGCCCGTGTATGGCCTATAATAGAATAAGCATAAAGCCCTATATTAAAAGCCATTTAGAACTACAAAGGGAAATAACTCAAATAGAATTGGCCCCTAGCCCTTACTTTTTTGTCTAAAGTATTTGTCTTGCATATATGAACATGTTTGCAAGGTTTGATGAAAATCCAGCAATGGCCTATAATAGAATAAGCATAAAGCCCTATATTAAAAGCCATTTAGAACTACAAAGGGAAATAACTCAAATCGAATTGGCCCCTAGCCCTTACTTTTTTGTCTAAAGTATTTGTCTTGCATATATGAACATGTTTGCAAGGTTTGATGAAAATCCAGCAATGACTCTTCGAGTTATTAAGGAAACAAAACGTTACGGACGGACGGACGCACGGACGGACAACGTGAAAACAGTATACCCCCTACAAACAAAGTTTGCGGGGGGGTATAATAAGGTTGGCTAAAGTTTGTAGCAAATAACGGTAGCGTTTTCAGATGCATTTATTCTGGTGCTTTAAGGGTTAAGATTTTGGTACTCAATATTGCATATGCTTAGTCACTAAAAACTCACTAACTGCTGTGTAGTTTTCTTTTTCACTGAATTTTTTTTTTTTTTTTTTCGAAATCATTTTTTTTCAAAAAAATTCTTTCAATATACCTTCAGACTGTTAAACAAAATCCTGATCAGGTCCAATGGTTTGTCCAGCCTGTTCTCGCAACTTCTCAGCCCAAAGGGTTTGCAAAGTTGCAAAGCCTATTAGCAGACAACACTGGCAGATTGAAGAGTAAAAGGTGAGTGCTTAGCTACTCATTGGTACAAAAGGTTAAATATTTGGTATAAGCCTTCATCTAATGCCACTTTTTAATTCTTTGCATACTGGGTAAGTTTTCATGATTTTTTGTCGTCTGCTGATTTTTTTTCAAAATCAATTTTTTCGAAAATTTATCCTAGGAATACCATCAGAGTGTCAAATAGTTTGGGTTCAAACTGTTTGCAAAAGTTTTCAGCAGACGTAAATACATGAGCATTGAAGGACCTGGTAAAACCTGTGCTATGCATAGGTTGATGGAGTCTTCACAAATGGCACCAAAGACTTGCATGCTGGCTTAGATAAAAAGTTAAAAACATTTACATGTATGCCAAAAGTCTAAAAACCACCCTGCAATCATATTATATGAAAATTCAAAAAACTTACAATGGAAAACATTAAACTTGTCCTGCAGTCTGAGGCTTCTATAAATAGTTTGCAAATTTTTTGAGTCAAATGATTCTTTTTTGTTTCTTTCTCAATGTGGTTATATTTCAATTAACACTTGTGTCTACGTACTTGACATGTGACCCAATGTTGTTTTGCTAAGATTAATATAAGAAAAACAAAAATTCATTAATTACACCTTTTTTCGATCAGTCACAACTTTTGTCGTCTGCTCCTTTTGTCTGCTTATGCACATAGCCTATATTGCACATAGCCTATATTGCAAACACAGGGTTGCCATTCAATATCCATTTCAAAATTCCCTGACTTTTCACTGACTTTTCCCTGACTTTCAACCGTTTTCCAGACCCTTTTGGAAGGCCAATTTTAGCCATTTTTATCCATCGACTATTCAAAGATTTTGCACAAATATTTGAACTTGCTGATTTAATTGTTAAAGAAAAATCTTAAACCATAAATTAGTGTAGGGGCCAAATCTCAAATTTTGAGTTCTGTTGCACCCCCCAGGAAGAAAAACTTGGTCACTATCTTCGGTCAGGGACATGTCTTGGGGCCTTGGAAACCCATGTTTTACTAAGTTTTCTGTGGTCGATTTTCTGTAAATGGCATGTAACCAACGTTACCCTTCTAACATAGAAAATGGTAGTATACAAAATACAAGACTAATATAGTATTTTACAAAAGTATCAATAAAATTATTTGAACTTTTAATGTTTGATCTAGTCACACAGATCAATTGCAGACATCTGTGAGATATATTTTTGCTCAACAGCGTGACGTATGTTACATTTTATATGAAATTGCAGATAATGACCTTATAGATTGCATATGAGAATGAACCATGTTCCCTAACCGCAGGAAGAAACACTTGGTTACTATTTACAGTCAGGGACATGTCTTGCGGCCTTAGACACCCATTATTTACTAAGTTTTCTTTGGTCAATTGTCTGCAAATGGCCTGTAATCAATGTTACCTACTGGCTTTAAAAATAGCAACACAAAATACAAGGCTAATGGGATATTTCCCAATAGTATTAATGAAATTATTTGAGCTTGAAATGTTTGAGCTAGACTTAAACACCAATTTGAGACATCTGTGGAGTGTATTTCTGCTGGTCAGAGTTACTTATGTTACATTTTTTAATGTAATTGCATATTATGACCATATAGATTACACAATAGAATAAACCATTTTCCCCAACCTTAAAATTCGTGATAAAGATCTCTATTCAAATGATGAATGTCCATTCTCACATATAAAAGCTACTTATAACTTGTAACTGGCAATAGAGGTAGCAAAAAAAACGTTTAAATATGCTTATAAGCACGTTACTTCTACTGGCGTACATATTTTCTATCTGACGTGATTTACATTGCATTGGAATGTACAATGTCTTTTTCATCTCTGTCAGAGTGAAATAAAATAATAACTTAATACACAGAGTCAACGACGATTGAAAGTTTGTTGCTGTTGGTGTATAAAAGGTAACGTAGGTAACAGCATAGTCCTTGTCATAAATAGATAAAAACACTAAAGTGTGGAAAGTAGACACAAATTCTTCCTTAGCCTGACGACAGAGCCTGTCGACAAGGTTATATTTGAGTCTACTCTCTATCTTTTTTTTTTTAAATAACTTCAATTATAGTCAAATTATTCTAAATAGACAATAAAATAAGAGAGTTTTGCAATTTTGATTGATTACTTTGATATGACAGTTTGCAGATTTTTCACCAATGGTTTGTAACAATAAACATAATATCTACTTCATGATTCAAATATTGGACTGAATGTTTTATTACGTTTCCTGTTGTCAAACTCATAATAGGCCTGTAAATTACTTTACCATATAAAATCAGGATACAAAATATGTAAGCCAGTACAAGTTACATGCTAGTAAACGTATTTAAATATTTACTACAATTACAAGTTATAAACAGCTGCACATATGTTAAAATGGTAATTTACCATTATTGTGGAGACCAACATTATAAAATTAAGGTTGGGGAACATGTTTTATTCTAATATGCAATTAAAAAGGCATTATCTGCAATTTTGTATAAAACGTAACATACGTAACGCTGACGGGCAGAAACCTATCTCATATATGTCTGTGATTAGTGTTTATGTCTAGGCCAAACATTTAACGCTCAAATAAGTTCAGTGGTACTATTGGAAAATAGCCTATTAGGGTAAGTGTGTCTTGGTTGGTCTTTCGGTGACAAAGGCTCTTAATAAGGTTATTCAATGATGTAAACATGCTACGCACGCAGCTGTCATTCAACACATTGGATCAGCTGACAGCTTCAGTGTATACCCAGTCTTTCATCAGTTAATTAGAGGTCATGTCTCATGTTTTGAGAAATTCCATCAAGAAAGATTTATCTAATACGAATTTACAAACATATCTAATTGTTTTAATATTTCTGATTTGCATGATGTAGAAAACAATCCCTTAGTTGGGATGCTCGCCATCCTAACATATAATGAATCTGTTTTTCAACCATAACAGTTTGCTGAAACTGTGATTTGTTGCATATAATGTTTGTCTTTATATTACAGTATCATATTGAATGTATTAACCAGTGCAATATACGAGATTAGCTAGCACTTGTGACTGGCAACATACAGTACCAAATATTTGTAATCTTAATATGACACTACACTTAAAATTAAATGGAAATGATTTCCTTTCACTGTAGACAAGACAACCCTCAAACAATATTAGTATTAACGGATGGGTGCAAATATGAGTCAGTTTATGACTAAAATGCTGTCTACAAGCTGTTATCCGCAGTTTTATTCAAATTTTCTGATGGCTCTGCATACAATAAGCCTAATTCAGTAAATCTTTGAAACCAACAAACTGATCATAAGTCTCATACTTTTCATTTCATCGATCATGTGCAAACATGTATAATCGAAACAAATAACTCCAACGGTGCAAAAAACAACAACACAAAACTAAATTATTAACAATGTAAGAAAGCCAATTGCTGTGTGTTAGTTGTGACACCTTTTTTCAACTGACACTCAATTGACAACTTAATCTGTGAGCTTCAGAGATTCAAACCATGTTGCTTAATTTTGTTGTGTCATGTTTATGATTCAAGTTGTAACTCCTGAAAATGGACTTTCAAAAAGATTCAATAACTGACAAAAGTTTGCAATTAATGTTACCATGAAATATCTTTATATCGTCAAATCTGACCAATCTGCTACCCATTCGCTCTTGTTAAAAGAAGGCTTAACCAGAACTTTATTAGTTTTAAAATTTATTTTTTTCTGTATAAAATCAACAGAATGCCCCTGCTCTGGAAGACACCGCACACTATTATCTCTGCCCTGCCACCAGATGCAGGAAATATGGCTTTGATATTTTTTTTAATCTTTAATTGGTATACGGTATCTTCAGTTCAATATTTGATTCATGAAGTAAATATCATGTTTATAGCCGTGAACCATTGACAAAAAAATGCAAATAGCCATATCAAAGTAACAGAACCAAAAATACAAAACTCTTATATTAGTGTTTATTTAGAACAATTTGTCTGTAATTGAAGTTATTAAAACATGTTGAGAGTAGACTTAAATTTTACCTTGCCTGTAATTGGGCAAAGGCAAAAAAATTGAGTCTATTCTCCACAAATTATATTATCTTTATCCATTTATGCAAAACATCATTTTGTTACCTACGTTACCTTATTTATATATTGAGAGAAATTAAATATCCATGGTAGTTAAACCTGTTTGTTTAGTCGCTATTTAATTGCATTGTGAAAGAGATGAAAGAAGACAGTGCCCATCTCAGTGCAATGTAAATGGACGAAAATAAAATATGTACGCCAGAAGAAGTGAGACGCTTTTAAGCATCTTGAAATATTTATTTTACTACATTTTATTGCCAGTTGCAATTTATGAATTGCTTCAAATATGTGAAAATGAAAATTCATTATTAGAATGGAAATCTTTATAACACATTTATGGTTGTGGAACATGGTTTATTCTGATATGCAATCTTTTATGTTGTTATCTGCAATTTCATAAACAATGTAACATAAGTAACTCTGGAGAGCAGAAGTACATATGACAGATGTTTACAATTGATATTTATGTCTAGCTGAAATGTGTAAAGCTCAAATAATTTCATTAATACTATTGGAAAATATCCTGTTGGTCTTGTCTTTTTGTTGGTATTTTTAATGTTATTAGGGTAACATTGATTACAGGCCTTTACAGACGACTGACCAAAGAAAACTTAGAAAAACAAGGATTTCTAAGGCCCCAGGACATGTCTTTGACTGAAAATAGTAACCAAGCTTTTCTTTCTGTGGTTGGGGAATATGATTCATTCTTATATATTTTCTCTAAAGTCATTATCTGCAATTTTGTATAAAATGTAACGTACGTAACACTGGTGAGCAGAAGTACATCTCACAGATGTCTGCAATTGATGTTTATGACACGATCAACCATTTAAAGTTCAAATAATTTCATTGATACTTTTGTAAAATATCCTATTAGTCTTGTATTTTGCGTACTACTATTTTCAATGTTAGTAGGGTAACGTTGATTACAGGCCATTTACAGAAAGCTGACCACAGAAAATTTAGTAAAACATGGGTTTCCAAGGCCCCAAGACATGTCCCTAACTGAAAATAGTAACCAAGTTTTTCTTCCTGGGGGGTGCAACAAACTCGCAAAATAGCCCATATATATCAGTTTGGCCTCTAGACCAAATATTAGAATAGGAATGTTTCTGAACATAAATTGCTTGCAATTTATGTTCAGAAACATTCCTTCTTTAATATTGCTTGCAAATTATGGAAACTAAAATTTCCAGATGCCTGTTAACTAGCATCTTTTTAGGAAAATTTTGAAATTCCCTGACTTTTCCCTGACTTTTTTCATTTTTTTTAAATTTCCCTGACTGAAAATGTAATTTCCTAACTTTTCCCTGACCTGGAAATTTTTTCATTTTCCAGAACTTTTTCCCTGACCGTGGCAACCCTGAAACAATATGGACCCAGATCAGACTGCTTCAACGAGGGAAAGTCTGATCAAGGTTCATAGAGTTTGCCTCCATGGTAAATTCTAGTCTGAAGTGAGTTTGAATATATGCAGCAGATGTAAAAAGCAGATGTCATTTTTCAGGACAAAAACATTGGCGTGATAAGGATTAAGTAATACCTGATTAACCCAAGAATATGACTGTTCTGGTTCCACTTCCGCATTACATAAACATACGAGCACCTGGGGAACCGTCCGGGATCGGTATATGTAACATGATTTGTCTGTTGGGGACATCTGTGTCAGAGTGTTTATGTCCCTCTCATTCATGCCACTGAACAAGGCCCCGATCACTTCAAAACCTTCTTGTATAATATATGCTTGCACAAAACCTGTAAGAAAAGTATGAATTAACCCTTAAGTGCCAAGAAAAAAATGCATCTGAAAATGTTGTCGGCTGAAGTCGTCTGCTGCAAATAATTGCCTAACATTACTGATGAATTAAGTATAGAAGCAAACAGCGTGGACCTAGAACAGACTGCTCTTATAGGAGCAGTCTGATCTGGGTCCACACTGTTTGCGATAGAAGCTTCTTAAATATTTCAGCAGACGAGAAAAGCAGACGACTTTTGTTGCGATTGGCGCATTAAGGGTTAAACACAGCTTCATAAAACTCTTTGCCTATTGAGTAATTTTGCATGTTTTTTGTCATCTGCTGATATTTTTCAAAATCAAAGTTTTTGAAATATTCCTTCAGGAATACCTTCAAAGTGTCAAAATATTTAATAATTTTGGATACAGATCAGGCCCGACAAAACGTTGGGCCTGATCTGTTTTCCAAAAGGTTACTAGCAACCGATACAAGTAGGCAAAGAGTTACTTGCATTGCCATTGGCTACTTAAGCTGTCTACTTTGTTGTAAGTTGTTTATTTTGAAACCCCCTATTACAAACAGTATGGACCCAGATCAGACTGCTCCATATGCAGCCGTCTGATCTGGGTCCATACACTGTTTGCACGCAAGTTACTATTACTCAGTTATTTAAGTAAAAAACTGCAGCAGATGACAATAGTTTTTTCTTGTTATGTGCAAGTATCCTCTGCTAATTATCTTTGCAAACAGTTTGGACCTGGTCCCAGATCAGACAGGACAAAATGTCGAGCCCAATCTGCAGACTCTGATGGTTAACATTTTTTTTTTTTTTTTTGAAAAAATCAAAGATGACAAAAAAAACATGAAAAATTCCCAGCATGCAAAAAGTATGTTTTAATTGAGTACTAAGAAAAACTTGAGGCCCAAGTGGGCCAGATTCCCTCACCTGGCCGTAAGTCGGCCAGAATCCCTCACCTGGCCTCAAGTGGGCCAGAATCCCTCACCTGCCTGGCCTCAAGTGGGCCAGAATCCCTCATCTGCCTGGCCTCCAGTGGGCCAGAATCCCTTACCTGCCTGGCCTCAAGTGGGCCAGAATCCCTCATCTGCCTGGCCTCCAGTGGGCCAGAATCCCTCACCTGCCTGGCCTCAAGTGGGCCACAATCCCTTACCTGGTCCCAAGGTAATAAAGCTTTTTTCATGCCCAACTCAACTGAATGAAATTTTTGACTACATGTATGTTGTCTATAGAAGCATGCCTGGTGCTGCATCTTAAATATCCTAAATTAATATAATTATTTCCCAATTGTTCTCGGAAACGCCGAATTAGGCGTATTTTTACGCCAACTTTTGGTTTTGTATGCATACTTTTCCTGCTGGGGATTCTAATTTACGCCAAGTTTTTTTTCTGCTGATGCGTCTCAAACTCCTTAAAAACACCTGAAGACGACAGCGGGAGTCCAAATTTGGCTTCCGCCATAAAAGATCAGAAGACCGCCGCTAATCCGATGCCCCAGGGTTGTCATAAAATGTTCAGTCTTTCGTAGGCGTGATCTCATTTAGCTCTCGGCCAATCAGAACGTCACACAGCGACTGCTTCTTTATTGACAGGACAATAATTACGCCTATGCAAATTTGAGAAGCACATGGTCGATTGGTTTTAACTTTTCCGAGAATGATAGTCGCGCATTCATGACTGTCTGTCTCAATCAAATCTTGAAATGTTTCTTACTTTTTTAAACACATGAAATCGCTTCCACAGCTCGAGTTCCACATAAAAATAAGATTTGCTGAAGACATCGGTAAACCAAATAGGATAACGTCCGATGAGACAACGTTCCAAATGAAGCGTCATTAGCAACATATGAGTGATGCAATCAATTATCGGTGTGTTTTTTCCACCGAATAAACTATTCTTATGGTATTAAATGCAAACAAATGACTTTCAGCAAGAAAACCTATTCATTTTAAACCATTGAAATCGTCTCGCACCTAGGCAGGAAATCAAAATAATCATCTTAATTTTGGAACAATCGCCGTAGACTAGGTGCGCAAAAAGCACTTGCATGCAAATAATTAAATAATTGAACTAGTCTAAGATCTATACATTGCAAAAGATCTATCCATCTGTCTGTCCGTTCGTCTGTCTGTCTGCTTGTAAATGAATAAAACAACTACATGTATCAATAGTATAAGCTTTTCATTTTTAAGGCCAAACATAAAAATATGTGTTTCATGATACATGAAATTTTAAAATATGAAAATATTTTTATTTTGATGTAGAAGATGGCAAACCCTTTTGAAATCCCCAACAATATTAAGAAAATATTTTGTAGGGGTTGACGAAGAGGGGGATTTAGGGTAACCTATGTCAAACTTTCATTTTTGGTCTAAAATCTTTTTTGTTCACAGCTAGTCCTCACAAGAATTTTAAAATTGCCATTTTGCAGGATAAAAGACATTACATCCGTAAATAAAACTTTCATATTTCGGCTAAAACTAAAAACTCCAACTTTTCCAGGTCAAACTCCAATATTTCAATTTTGACTCCAACTTTTTCCAGGGATGGATTCTATGAATCCTGTTTTCAAAATCCTAGTGAGAACTCTGATAATCAATTGGATTATACTTTCCAGTAATTGACAGTGATGTTAGTGTCCTTCACTGAACACTAGCAAGTATATAGCATTAGGCCAAGTGCGTTTCGGGTAACAGGTCTGAAAATTTTAGGTAGGGTATGCACACATATTTTTTGTAAATTTTTTTTTTTTTTTCAAAATGCATAAAATTATTTTTTTTCCCAGAAAACCTGAAAAAAAATCTAGGTTTCACCAGTAAATTTAGGCAGGGTCAGGTTAACCTAAACACAGGTATCTTTTATTATTATTTTTTCTGGAAAAGAAAATATAATTTTATGCATTTTGAAATTCGCCTTTCAAAATGCATAAAATTATATTTTTTCCAGAAAAGCTGAAAAAAATTCTAGGTTTCACCAGTAAATTGAGGTAGAGTCGGTCGGGTTACCCTAAACACAGGTATTTTTTTTTACTTGGCCTTACCTGCTGCAGCAGCACCCACTGCCACTATCATTATTTGACATGGTAACTTCCCATCTGGAGTTTTCAACAACTCTGATCGTATCAAGGGCGACCAGCGAATTCTTGAACTGAAACAGGAAATAAGAAACATAAAGACAGAGCCTAGATGAAACTGTTTGACAATCGGTTAGCAAAAAGAAAGATTGCCAATCTTTTGCAGTTTTCTGTTTGTGTTTAACCCTTTATAGAAATCCCTAAACAAGTACTTTAGCAAACAGTGAAGACCCAGATGAAATGCAGCATAATGTTGCATTTCATCAGGGCCTACACTATTTTTGTAAAGAAACCGGTCGATTACCCTTATATAAGTTAGAAACGGTCGTCGATAGTTGTGTATTCTGGTTTCCCTTTTATTTTTGTAAAGGTAAAAAAGATCTTCAGAATAAAAAAAAGAAAATTATAACCTGACACCCCTAAATATATACAATGGACTATCCCAAATTTATCATATCAAACCAGAAGGAAGAATCCATTAAGATACAAAGGGACTAATGGGTTAATGTCTTTTATACAAGTAAATCAGAATGATTAGCACAAAAGACTTCTTTTTGGATTAATCGTAAAGGCCTGTTTAGACGGCATGATTTTGTCAGCCTGACAAAATCATACATCATGTATGATTTCTCTGTTTAGACGGCATTACAATGTCATGTGTGATTTCTTTCAACAGTGGAGAAACTGGCTGGGCACCTTGAGCCATCTCACCATGCTCTACATCGTTTCATTGCTAAAGCTAAGAACATGTGTTAAAACTCATTCCCGCAAGCCACGACTTTTGTCATCTGCTATCTCATCTGCTTATGTTCTTAGGAAGTCTTTATGGAGAACAATATCGACCCAGATCAGACTGTTCCCTGGAAGCAGTATGGTCAGGGGCTATATTATTTATTTCCATGATAAGATCTCCTCTGAAGTGCACTTGAATATATGCAGCAAACACCATTTTCAGGACAAAATACTGGCATGTTAAGGGTTATCTATTTTATCTTGCTCCGAAAGCTATTAACCCCTGTGACCTCAAAGCTGATTGGCTAATTCGCCATGATTTTGTAATGGCAAATAGAACCAGTTCTATCCCCCATGACATGTCGTCCTGATTCTAAAATCATATATGACTCTGTAATAGCAGCGTTTACACAAGCTGATTTGTAATGTACGACTAAGTCAGGACGACTAAATCATGCCGTCTAAACACCCCTTAATTCTGATGGTCCAAATTTACCAATGCAACTTCAAAGTTTATTTCAAAATACACACATCAAATCAAGAATCGTTGTCAAAATTGTTGTCTTTAGCACATTTAAAAGCTTGTTTCATTCTTGTTTTATGTAATAATACAGGCCTTTAGTTAAAAAGTGCTTAGCAGAAAAATAATCTTCTTCTTTCTCAACCAAAACATATGGTGTGGGTACTCAAAAGAACATCTCAATGAGACGGTTAAACATATATGCTAAAATGTATGGGAAAGAAAATATTTACAATTTTACAGCGAAAATGTTTGTTGAAATACATATTTAAACATAAATAATCGCTGAGTTACTGAATCGGAAAATATATGGGTTGGGGGGATTGCGTGCCACAGGAAACAGTTAGCAGTCGTTCTCATATATTTTCTGAAGTGCATTTGATTATATACAGTAACAGCATAAGTAAGACTCAGATGGCACGTTCAGGATGAACAAATATTGGCAGCATCAGGGTAAGTAAACAATGTAGATTCAATGTACAGTAAAACTTGTGTAAAACAGCCACTCTCAAAAAAAGACCAAAAACTGGTCTTCAAGACCAATTACCACTTAATGCAGGTCAAGAGTTGCAGAATGCTCCAAGGGGAGCATTCTGCAATACTTTCGACCTTTATTAAGCTACCATTTGTCATTAAGATCTTTGTTTGTTGATTTTTGACTGGCCGTTTTACACAGGTTTTACTGTATCGAGAGCCGACCTACCCTTATCCTGCCATTATTTTTAGATCATATGGGGAGGAGTAAACATATATTCACATCGTCGGCCTTCTTATTATCATGGAACTACACTGTAGATATAGGAGCCGTGTAGTGTAGTGGATTAACCACTCTCCTTGTACCCAGGGGTCTAAGAGTTTGATCCCAAGCTCCTCCAGTCTGTTGGAAGAGACTTTAAAAAATGGTCTTGTCTCCATATGACCTTAGCGATTGGTGGGGCGTTAAACACAAACACACTCACTCACACTGTAGTGATCAGGGACACACATTTTGCAGTGCACATGGTGAAAGCATCAAGTCCAATGAACAAGTAAATAACATAATAGTAATATACTAGTCAAAAGTTCTAACCGGCCACGTGTGTTTTTACCGATTTTCGGAGAAGCTATAAGGACTATATCAATTTCATTTGCATTCCCAAATAGGCCAGCCTATCAGTCATCGGTAACAGAAAACGGCTAAGCATAACTTTTTAAGTTGTAACCAGGAGACTTTGCCGAATACATACCCTCAAGGACCTCGGACAGTCTCAATGAAGAATTGCCCATAAAAATGACCAGAGAAAAGTTTCAAAGAAAATGATATTTTTTCTATGAAAAAGAAATTAGGTTCAACCCTCGACTTATCCACAAAAGCCGCTTATTCATTGGGTAAGTACCAATTGAAAAATATGGGTTGAAAACTCTATTTTTGCTATTCAACATATAGAAAATAGAAAAAGTTTTACTGAAGTGCTTTCCCCCCCGTGACCAAACTAATCCTTTTGCATACAGTTGTAGTTTTATATTTTACACATCATATAAAAACGGCATGATTGGTCACGGGGGGGGGAACGATGTCAAAATGCTCAAAAACACTTTAGTAAAAAAACGTATGAGAAACTTGTTTTGTAAAAACCTGTAGGTAAATATCAATTTGCAATGGCATGTATCAGGGGTTTAGTTATGAGTGCTTATAAAGTAATTAATTGTTTCATTTCTCAACCAAAACATATGTTGTGGGCACTCAAAAGAACCGTCTCAATGAGACGGTTCTTTTAAGCACCAAATTATAGGTTAAATCTAATGTGTTAGAAAATATCAGCGATTTAAGGCTAAAAATGTGTTTATCTAGACTATGATATATACAGTATGCAGATATGATACACCTCAGTGCACAACCTTGAAACATTACAGGTAACAGTCAAAAGTAATTGACAGCACAGTTCTTTAGATGAAACAATGAAATCTTCTCAACCCAAATTTAATGCAAACGCATCACTTTTGTCTCAAGTTTATGCCGCAAACATAATATTTACATGTATTAAGGTGAATACACGACGAAACTTTGACTTTCTGCGAAATAAAATTTGGTCACAAAAAATACCCCCACCCCCTAAACCCTAGAGTCCTGGCATAATTATGCAATATTTTCAAAATATTTTTATTTTGCTAGGTGCACTAAATGTACAGGTTTTATTTAAGACCAAAACTATAGTTGTCAGTCATGCATTATCCTAGCCACAGGCTGTCAAAATTTGGGCAGATTGAATAGGAAACTGTCCGAGGTCCTTTCAAAATTCACAAGAATTTGCATTGGATGGTGGGGTAATTTTTGACATTTTAGCCAATAGCAACGAGTTTCATGCAGATGGAGTGTTCATTTCAGCACTTTAGTGTTCAATATCTGTTTGGCTTTTGAAATGAAAACGTTTTGCTTGTGAAATGGGGTTATTTCAAAAAGTCATGACTCACAAATTGTGCCAATATGCGAATTTTGAAAATGGGGGTACCACTATTCAAGTTAGCATCCTGCATGTACTGTTGAACATTTTGTCAATATCTTCACTGCCAAGGGTACATGACACGTCTGTCAATTTCGAGATGCAAAAAGAGTAGTCATTTCATTTTAAGTTTTGAAGAAAATTAATAAAATGCAGGTGGCCGGTTAGAACTTTTGGCTAGTATATATGACAGTAATGTTAACTCTGCCTTCTAGCAGCGACTTTTGTCCTCTGTGCCTATACATTTGCAATCAGTTTGGACCCAGATCAGGACCGACCCTGATTTAGATTCAAACAGTCTGACACCCTAGTTGTGTTCCTGAAAGAAATTTTTAAAAAGGTTAATTTTGAAAAAAAGTCAGCAGACGACAAAAAAAAACATTGAAAAATTACCCAGCATGCAAAGAGTTAATGCATAGTGCATGGTGCAGTTAGTTACGTTATATTGCTTGAAAAAAAAAGTTTCTCAGCGAAAACATTTGTCTTGGTACTCCTGGCCTCAAGATAATAAAACTTTTTCATGCTCAACTCAACTGAGCATAAAATTTCAATTGTTTATAAAAACTTAAATGCTGACAGGTACAGTTTTTACTTGCTTTTAACTAGATTTTGTATTTTTCATGCTAATAAATGATAGGATGCCAACAATTGTTGACAGTTTAACATTTATGAGCATGAGAGATACTAAAAATAAATGTTAAAATACCAACAATTGTTGGCATTTTAACATTTCGAGCATGATAAATTTAATTCTCAGTTGAGTTGCGCATGAAAAAGTTTTATAACCTTTGGGCCTGGTCTCTACATAAGAACTGCTTAGTTTTCTGTCTATTCCTTCATCTCCTATAATTTGTGTATGCAGGCTGGGAATGCAATATGCTCAAGAATGTAAATATTTTCTTATCTATTTATTGTGGCATATATGTTTTGGGTGCTCAAAAGAATCATCTCTGTGGCGTTTCTTTTGAGTACTCACAACATATATTTTATTGAGCAATAAGAAATTTGATGTTTGATTATGCACTCCTATTCGGCGGCCTAATGTCAAAGTAAACATTGAATGCTCATGCAAGCCTGACTTGTCAGTGTCTTCAGGCCAATTTAGTACAAAAATCTCATGTGCTCGCATATCTAAACCCAGCTGGGGTAAAAGGTGGTAGGAACAAAACATTCTAGTGACAAACTACAGTTTAGTCCCTTTATAACGCTATGTTTGGAGTCCATAGGAATGCACAGTGATATAAGTGAATTGTGTCAAAAACGGTCAATTTTAAAAAGGAATTAAAGGAAGATGACCACTTTATGGTCATTTTCCTATAATACCTTTCAAAAAATCCCATAGTAAGAAAAAATGGCAACCAGAAGGAGATTACATGTATATCCAAATCATGTTATAACAAGGTTGTGTTTAACTGTTATAAAGGGATTCTACTGTATTAGGATCAAAATATCTCACATAAATCTGGCCCTAAAGTTTACCTTTTTGTCCTGGACAAAAGTTTCCTGAAATAATCATTAAAGCTTATAAATTCTAAACACACCCAGGGCATGCTATACTTTAAGAAGATTTCTTATCTGGAGCTCTGGCAGCCTCTTTATCCAGTCGAGGGGAACCACTTGTGCAATTTTGGTTAAGGGCAAAATGAGGAACATTTGAAATAATGTAAACGGTTACACAAATTCCCGAAATTGAAACTATTCCGTTTACAACAATTACCATACTAAATTTTTTCAGTATCACAGATCGGTAAAATCGCCAATATTTTTCCTAAAAAAAAGAACTCTTCGAAAAATGATCCATTCATCCTTGTGCAAATATTGGAAATTGTTTGGTTAAGCCCTATGATAGATCTCATTTCGCGCCATCAAATGTGTTCTAGTTTCTTGTCATTATCGATCAGCTATTCCACTTATAGTGTGTGCTTTCTATTGAATATACATCACGCTTGCCCCTATATTTTTCCTTTACAGTAAATCACTTTACACACATTTTGCTTGGGATAGGGCCATTAGCCCCCCCCCCCCCCCAAGACTTTTTAAGTGTGTTTCAAGTTACATGAAATTTTCAAATAGGGACGGTAGGTAGAATTTTTTATTTTTATTTTGTTAAAAAAACCGAAACCGGGAAATCCCTTGGAAACCCCCTAAAAATACTTAAAAAAAAATTAGGGGACGGGGGGGGGGGGGGGGGGGGGGGGGGGGGGGGGGGGGGGGGGGGGGGGGGGGGGGAGCAAAAATTTAGGCAATGTCAGGTAACCTGAAACACACAATCTTTATTTTAGGACTTATAGATATCCCTTTGCCCTACAATGGGACAACCTGTAACGTAGGCTGCACATTTCTAAATTTAAGTTTATTTTGTCGAGGAAGCCCTGGTGGTTGACCTGTTCTGAATCCCACTAAATTTACAGAGAGATGCATAGTTTTCAATAAAATTCTGTTCTGTTCCTAAATTAGTTAAAAGTTTCTGTTCCTAAATTAGTTAAAAGCACAGCCAAAAGATTTTTTTCAAAATTCTAAAATTTGCACTCCCTGGCGTAACGATCAAGCTCAATCGAGCCAGTAGATAAAGAAAGATATAATTCAGTAAAATTAATATAATAAAATAGGATAGAAAAGGAAGAAGGAAGAAGGAATAAGTAAGAAAGAGAGCAAAGATCAGGAATCGATACAATCAAGTACCACACCTGTCTGAGGATACCAAATGCAGTGTTCGCGTTTACACCGTAATAATATCTAAATACGAACCGAAAATCGTTGGTACGCAAAATAGACAAGTAGCCTGCGTATATGGGACGCAAGATCAAAAGCAGACCACTTTCAACAAATTTAAGCCAGCTCAATAGTGAAGAGAGTTAAAACCCTTGAATATCGGTTTATAGTACTTTGCACCGCTTCAAAATCACAAAGAGACTGCTATAAATAGTATACAGTTGTGGTTTCCAAGATCTGTTGTTCATAGCAACGGTTGAAATCAGAACGAGGCTCTACTATAAATAATGATTTACGGTTTTCCCAAAATCAATTTGCTGGGTAAAACTGGCGTTTGCCTCGAGGAATCACACTAGAAACATTTGAATAACTTAATTAATGTGTTCACAGACAGGTTCAGCGATTTTCAACAGACTCATGTAAAATAATCTTGATCTAGAGCAACAAGTAAACACTTTTTAAAAGCAAAGAAGTTTAATAATCAAAGACTCCATCTCTGCTAAGTATGCTTCTTTCTTGCTTTTTTAATTGATCGTTAATCACTAAGTGTTTCACTGAAAGTATTTGAGATAAAGTAAATTGATAGTTTAAGTTAACTTCTTTGTGTTTAACATTGCTAAATAAAAAAAAAAATATCAGTTTAGAAACTAAACTTTCCGGGACTCAGTAAAATTTACATGGGACTCAAATTTTGTTGATGGCCTGGGTCCCAGGGACTCAATAGAAATCAAGCCTAAATCTAACACTGCAAATGGGAAAGTCAAAATCACAATAAACATCACAAAGAAGAGCCACGAGGTCAGCCCTTTCGGTGACCACAAGGCAGGAATGAACAGACACAAAAGCATGACAAATGCAAGACATAAATAACACAAATGATCCACAAAAGAAGTACTGCCTTGGAACAGTCAGTAAAATGTTTTACTGGAGGGCTTAAACCAGTCTCATGGCATGCAAACCTCACCCTTAGTTCAGATGTGGATCAACACAAAAATATTTGGCTTGCATGAAAGACCCCTAACTTATCCATGCATCACCTCCTAGAACATAGTCAGAACAAGGGCAAAGATCAGGAATCGATACAATCAAGTACCACACCTGACCCAGGATACCAATGGGAAAGTAACAAACTCACAATTAGACATCACAACGAGAGCCAAGAGGTCAGCCAGGATATAAAAAGGAGATAAAGCAAAGACCAGGACTCAACAGTACATAAAACTGAATACCAGAGAAAAAGAAATCCAACAGGTAAACCCAGGTGGGCCTGACAACAGCCAAAGCAGTAGGCTCCTACCATCTCATCAATAGATAACTCTTTAAGACGGAACTGTCATAGAGTATGAAGTCCGACCCACCGGCGTAGTTTTTCCAGTTGCATTTTCACCAGTCTAGATAGACCAATTCGACTTCACTGTTTTTTTATTTTATTAATTGTATATTGTTGCCCCTTGGGGCGGTTTCTTGTTTCTTGTTTTGTTGTGACAGTAATTCGTATGGATCCTTTCTGGTCTTGCAGTCGTCTTGATGGTGAGGAGTGTTGATTGCTGTGCTTTGCTTTTCTTTCTGGTGTCTTGTGGTCACTATTGTCCTGCCGCTTACCCTCATGATGCCATCTGTTGGTCTGCAGTGTGTGATTGTGGTATATCCTGTTCATATTCACTTTCTTTTGGTATTTTTATCACACGTTATAGCTATGGTTTCCCCCTTTCAGACTGTGGGAAACACTATTACTAATTAATCTTTATCTTGGTGAAAGAAATTGTGTTGTATACAGGTAAGTCCCCTTTTGAGGCCCCTTTAATTTTGTGAGATACTGTAACTGTTACTTATCTGTTAATCATTTAATGATCTCTATTGGACAGGGATACAGGTCTTTTAGCCTCCGAAAGTTTTCGTGAATTTTTTTTTTTTTTTTTTTGTGAAGTGTTTCTATTCGTTCGTGAAGTGATTCTATTCGTACTTCAGGTTGTACCGGCGGATGTTGACCTTTACAAATGGCAGTGACAAGGAAAGACAAAACAAAACAATTTGTAATCGATTGAATTGGCGAGGCTTTTAACTGCGACTTTAAATAAAGTCAAAGATGAAAAAATTTAAATTCGCAGTTCTGCAACTAGCTGGTAATGAGATCTCTCAGTAGTTTTCAGCAGTATATATCTACTAGTATTACTTGTTTGTGGTTGGCACGATGTAAACCTAAAATCGCGACGTCTGGGTGAAAAATTATCGCAAGGTCTTTTTTCCTTGTCGCTTGCCAAAATTTTATACCCCACCCACTATTTTTGATCAACTTGTATGGTAAATCTATCATATGACGCGACTAAATTCGCCTGTCAGTAAAACACTTTTTACTCGATCTGTTGCAAACTTTCCTCTTCATCGTCATCTTCATCAACTGCACGAGAAGAGTCTAAAACAACTTCACCAAAAAATGTCGCCATGAGGATGACTTTTTAAAAACCTGTTTGTTCGACTGTCGTGTCTACGTACTAAGTCGTGTCAAATCAACTAAAGGGTGCCCGGGGAGGGGGCACTCACTACACATCACAGGGACGTTTCAATCAGAGGGGTCTTATTTTTCAAATCTGTATTGAATGGGATGTGTTTCATCACTAAAAATCTTAGAAGGGATACAAATATACCTGCCATGTCAGTGGTTAGCGCACATGCCTCTGGTGCTAGAGGTACAATGTACACTGGGCCTGCCGATAATGCTCGAAAGCGAGCGCCAGGCAGTAGGCCCTATATAGAGAAAGAAAGAAAGTTCCTAGGTTCGATTCCCGCTCGCGGCGAGGAAAATTTCGGAGTCCGAACACGCTTTCTCTAGTGTCATTTGCAGGGATCAGTGCACGTTCCTTCGGATCGTGACCAGGTGGCGTTAACTGGATGTCCCCCCAGGGGGGTACTCTATTTTTTTCCGCATACGTAGGCTCGGACCCAGCATCTACCGTTCACCCCCAAAAAATATCAGGAATTACAAGCACCCCAAAAAAATATTTGAAATTTTAGCAACCCAAAAAAATATCCCAATTCTGTACCTTGACCTTAAAAAAGACCATAAATTGCATAGAAATGACCCTCAAACTAGCCCATTTTTGTGATGACCCCAAAAAAATATTCACAAAATCTTCATACCCCTAAAAAATATTAATTTTTCTGAAAACCCAAAAAAATATTGAAATTCAGAACCAAAAAAAATGGGCCGAGCCTACGTATGCGTGAAAATATCAGAGTACCACCCCCCCCCCCCTGGGGATGTCCCCTGTGCAGGGAAAGTCACCCCTTGTGCAGGTTAAAGAAACCTACGGTTATTTCGATATGGTTACTTGTAGGCTTTCATCCTGCAACCCGGAGTGTACAATGTACACCTGCCGATAATGCTCGAAAGCGAGCGTTAGGCAGTATATATAGAAAGAAAGAAAGCCTGAATGTGTGCCAGGAAAGGGTGTGGTAAAATTTTAAAATTAAACAAAGAATGAACGGCACTACAAGTGGTTGTTGCGTGCAAGCGTGCGTGCGTGTGTGTGTGTTGAGAAAGCAGCATTTGTTTCCTTTGTTAATTGTGAAACTGTTATTTGGTTCAATGCTCCAATGTCTTAGGGAAAATAAGATTAAAGACTTTTGCTCGAGAGGATTGATGTTTATTGGGTGGTAGCTAGTGGGCTATGTGTATAACTTGTATAATATGTTTGTTTGTCGTGTTTTGTGGAGCTGATGGTGGTTTGATGTGTTTGGTGAAGTGTTTCCACGGAGCTATACCAATGGGCTCCAGAAATTGATTTTGACTTTAAATTGAATCATAGCCTAAATCAAATGTAAGCTCACCAGTGGTTCTTCCGCCTGATTTTAGAAGCTAGAAACAGTGGCAAAGGCGGCGGTATATTCCTTCTAGTGAGTACATGCTCGGATCCAGAAAGTTTTGAAAGAGAGGGTCCAACCTTGATATCGTTTTTTTTTTTTTTTTTTTTTAATTTAGTTGATGAGTGGATCCAAATACCACTATAAGCGGGCCATCGTCGTCCCGCCAGCGAAACGCCATTTTTTCGCTGATGGCCCAGCATTGAATGCTGGCTTGGTAGCTTTGTTATTTTTCAACGGTTCGGGACAAGTATTGCTAAAAAACCCTATATTTTTGTGATTTTTCAGGGGGGGGGGGGGTCCGGATCCCCTATCTCCCTCTGGATCCGCGCATGGTATTCAACCAGTATGGCAGCTAAAGCCTGAGGAATTAAAAATTAAAAGAGTGGGCTAACATGATGTGTTCGCTCTTTTTTGTATGCTGGCACAGTTTATGGACTTCTTATAACACACTTACATATTTTTAGTATTCTCGTTATACATGTCTTGAGTTATAACGTTGTATACGTAACTTAGCGCTTCATATGTTATTTCCAAGTCTCATTTTAGCAGTTATTGACTATACATGTATTACATCTGTCAGAGAATCTAGCAAATATATAAGGTTACTCCTTTAATGATTTGAAGTTCCTTATTATGGTCGCTTACTCTATTTTTACAGGCCCATGTTACGTACGTTACCCTCGAAATAGTATTAAACGTTCAAATTGATATCCCCATCACGACCTGTTATAATTTGCATACTGCAGGCACAAGTACCTATTTTAAGTATTCACTATATAAATGTCTTGAGTTATAACCGTTATGTATGTTACCAAGTGTTACATATGTTATTTCTGAGTATCTGTATGGCAGCTGTTGACTATATATGTATTAAATCTGTCAGCGAATGTAACAATTTCATAGGTTCAAATAAATTGAAGTTGCTTATTGTGGTCGCTTAAACTATTATTATAATGTGATCTATCAACCTTCCCTGTTTGCTCGCATAAACAGTAGGCAGTGGGAAACCTTCAGCCACAAAGAACCCTCTCATGCACACTAGAACATTGATTTTTCACTCTGTCTTAGAGAAGCAATAAATCAGTAGACTTTAGGAATTACCTTGAATAGTAACATGCATTCAAATCGGATGTTCTGAAAGACAGTCTCTGTTAAACAGCTCATTTCTGGGCAAGATATATGGATATTATTCAGATGGTGTTGACACAGATTAGGGCCACAAGGAAAACAACTTATATCAGCTCTATCTGTATGCCCTGTGACTACACTGCTGAATTTGTCTGATCCACATCGCAGATGCAAATAACATCTTGAACAAAATGGGTTTAGTGCGTCACAACCATTGGTTCTTTGCTTGAGAAATGCTTTTGACATCTCTATCAAGCAAATAACAAACCCCTGTGCCAAGTCACAAGAAAATATGGTTCAGCAGCTAGAACTACGCTTCGTACTACAAATAGACTGGTGTATTACCCATCACATCATAGCTTGATATGTTGAAGCAACTCTTCAATGCAGTGAAATGAAATATCCGACCTGCTCAGATGTAAAGTAGTAAGCATGATGTGAAACATGTACTAGAGGCAGTTTCTGGCTTCACTAACCCTTTCAGTTCTAATGTCGAAGACAATGAATTGTACTTTTCTCTTGAGTGTTCCTGGTAAATCTGACATAGCTAAAGATCTGCTTGAGGCTCAGGACATTAGCAGGAAGGCTGTGGAAGACTTCATTGACTCACTTTTAGCTGAAAATCTGTCTTTCACAGCCCCATTTAATGCTACAAGCTAAAAACTGTTGTGTCAGTGCATTCACAAACGCACCTTTTCCATTAAATCAGTCTGTTGATAAGATTTTCATTATCTTTAAGGGGTGATCTACAGCACTGATTATAATTCTTATAAGACACGAGTTCACAGGAACTAGTCACAAACTTTTTAAAAAAATGAAGCCGTGTATCTCTAAATATTTAGAACACTATAGTTTTGATTATATAAGTTGAGTTTACCTACGTTTTTCACCAGCCAAAAAGGGACCCTACCAACTAGCGTTACAGTCCTTGTCTATAAAAGTATATATAGGCCTATTTTTTTAATTCTAAGGGTTTGTGACTAGTTCCTGTGCACGAGTTTTACGCGATTTCGTTGTTTGCTGCGTGAGAGAGATTGGTTTAAAGCAAACTTACATGAATAAATTGTGTTTTCAACGCGTGGTGCTTTTTTATGGACAAAAGGGTGTAGATTTATACTCTAAATGATTTCTGTCAAAAATTCGATATTTAAGTGTTGCATAGTCAGATATGATAAGTAAGTACATTATAACGACGCGATTTTAAATAATTCGAAATATGCAACTTTCAAAGATATTCTTCCAAACCGTTTGTCCAGAGCCAAACTTTATGCTGAGCATCCATGGGTACATGTAACATAGGTTTGTTTGTAACATCTGGGTGCCATGGCCAAGATGACTACAACGCCCATACACACGTACGGTAAAACCATTTTTAAATCTTCTCCAAAACAAAATACATATGGCATTGAAACATGGGTATGTAGTATTGTGTCCGTTATGGTTTGTTTGAACGATGACCCAATGTTGATCTTGACCTATTTCATAGCTCACCTATGATTGTATATGAGGTAAACTGTTAGAAAGCCATTGACCCTTAAAGCGCCAATCGCAACAAAAGTTGTCTGCTTTTCTCGTCTGCTGAAATGTTTAAGAAGCCTCTATGAAAAACAGGATGTACCAAGATCAGAATGCTCCTATAGGAGCAGTCTGATCTGGGTCCACCTTGTTTGCTTCTATACTTAAATAGGTCAGTAACGTTAGGCAATTATTTGCAGCAGACGACTTTAGCAGACGTCATTTTTCATATGAATTTTTTCTTGGCGCTTTAAGGGTTAAATAAAAGAAATTTACAGTAAATGAATAGAGTGAAAAGGATTTAAAGTATAAAAACGCTGACCCCATGAGGATGTCTTCTCCTGTCTTTGAATATATACATATAACTATAATTATTATTATCAAACAACGTCAAAACCACTTGGCTAATCACGCCAAACAACATGTGAAGCAGCAATATTGTTTGTTCATTGTATCTGGGAACATGGCTTTATGGCCACAATGCCCATATACGTTAAGACAAGACGGCCTAGAGGCCCTGGTGCGCTCACCTGAGTTGTGTTGCTTCTTGTATATGTATCTATTGGAAACTGACACACCCCTAGCAGCGTGTTTTTCGAAAGATCAAATTAATTTAAGCTATTTTTGTAGAGTGTCACCAAATGGCTATTTCTGCCAAATGATTAAAAACACTCTGATCATCCATTTCTGAGAAGTTTTTCTAATATTTCCTTAGTTGCAGTATGGCAACCATACTTTTAGGGACTAAGTTCATTTTAGCTAATTTTGTAGTGGGTATCCTAGTAAACATCCCTGCCAAATTGTTTTTAAATCTGACCACTGGTTATAGTGAAGAAGGTGTTTTAAAGTTTCTTTTTCAGGTATACGAGGGGCATTTTTATGTTCGTGGAACTGTAGATTTAATGAAATCAGCGAAAGTAAATACATACATTGTATATATATTCGGAAAGATTAAGGTTTACATTGCATTAGTTAGATGGCCTCCATGCGAGCTGAACATTTCTTGTACTTCAACAACAGCAGCAGAATCTAGGGCGAAGATTTGGTACCAGTTAAATGGATTATTTTTATGATCCCCAAGAGAGAAAGATAGACCTATATACATACTGGACACTAGAAAATATGGTAGAAATATGACAATCGTCGAATCTGTTTCTGACAGAGCGTTAAAACAATTGCATGAAAATGGGTTGATTTCCATGTATGGCTTCTGAATATTCGTCTGTGGTCAGAATATACATAGTGTACAATATTCTGTGGCACTTATAGCGTATTCGCAACAAGTATTGAGTATGAAAGATTTATTTGTAACCTAAGCAAATTGTACAGTAGGTATTCTATTAGAAAAAGGTGTTACAAATAGCAGTTGGCTTTTGAATATGAGTTAATACCTTAAATGTAAAGTATTATTATGATTTTTCTTGTTTTTAAAGTAGATGGAAGTGTTATTGTAACTCTCATCCACAAACGAAATTAATAATTTTGTATTTATTAGAAATGAACCGTAAAACAAATAACCAAGAGTTTACTAAAAAAAAATGTACATAGATGACGTCACATAAATGACGTGAAGCGTTACTATATTTAGAAAATACATCAAAACTATTTTTGTTCGCCTTAACACAGGGTTGCCAATCACGTGATACACAATTGGTAATCTCACATTTTTATGATGGTTTTCTGATCGATTCAAGGTGAGTCAAGCTTTTTTCGTGGATTTTAGATTGATTTCAGAAAAGACACTAAGTGCAGAGTACCCGGGCTATACAGCGGATCATTCTATCGTTTAACATTTTCAGCCAAAACATGCAATTCTTTTGAAAAGCCGTCTAAAGTATTTAAGAATGAAATGGCAGGAATCACATTTTGTCAGTACAGTGTCATGACGAAAGCTTACCAGCTAATTTATTCAATCTAAGGCTTATTTATACATTTCGGTCATTGCCTTTAGTGAATGGTAGTCAGTATTCCAAAAAATGAGTAAAATATTGCTATTCTTTGGAGATGAAAGTGACAATGGAAGACAATGATAGGAATCACACGGTAAGGTAGGAGTCACACTTGAATCGACGATAGCAAAATAGTTAGGAGTCACGCTCTTTTTTGCTAGCTCATCTAGCATTGTTCGAAGTCAGTTTATGATATGCCATGTTGTCTCAGTGTTATTGATCTGCTATTGGTCTGGCTCAATCATTAACTTAATATATTCTGCATCTGCTCTAGAAGGATCAGTTAAATTAAGCTGAAATCATGCGAGGAATCAGGCCCACAAAAGATAGGATTTGCTGAAAAACTCACATTCTTATTTGCAAAATAACCATCATGGTGGCCATATTGCAATCCTTCAAATGTGTGTAAAAACATACTTAGGATTTAAATGAAGCTTGGTATGGTAGGAGACATAAGGGATCAATTAGAATTTAGACACCATGTCAACATGGCAGCCATCTTGAAATTCTTTCAACAACATTTCATCCCAAACAATACATTTTAATTAAGCCAAGCCTTGTATGGAGGCTATGGGGAACATGGTGTCTTAGATCCGACAATATATCTTTTTCTGGTATATTATATGGCAGCCATTTTGAAATACTTAAAATTTTATCTAAAAACAGGTACTTTGAACAGTTCTTTTGTGGAAGGTATCTGGGCAATAGGGATGGAAAGTTTTGCAAAAAGAATGTATGACCACCATGGCAGCCATATTGAAATTCTTAAAACTGCTTCTAGACCTGGACTTTCTCAGGGAATTTAGTTAATTAGGATTTTGTAAATCTACACTTATATCACACGTAAATCGACACATGAAAGCACTCTGGCAGTTGGGAGCTTTACTGTGTGACAACCATGTTAACTGCATTTAATACCCAGCTACACATCCTTCTGTGCAAGTACAAAGCTATATCTAAATTTTATTTAACATCATGCTAATTGCCTTAATTCACTTAACTAAGTGCTGCAAATAGGTGTTAGGAAATAAACAGCCTAAGTATATGGTACTGCAGTTATATACGTTACTTACTTTAAGTTTATACCACTATCAAGTGCTGTGCTATCACTAGACCAGAGGCTGCAAAATATATCTGAATGGGGGTTTATACACTTTGATTATCTAAAACCACATTACATAAGCCACAAAATATTTAAATAGCAGAGTTTGATACACTGTCCTAAAATAATTAGAAAATTATAGTAGATATATCAACTGTTGGTTATTCTTACATATCAGTTTGATCTTGAAATTGAAAGTATATATGACTATCAGTATAATTTTAACTCTTTAATTTAGCTTTTATAGCTGTTACATCTGTTACATTATTCTAGATACATTTGGTACGATCAGTCTTTGGATAATTATAACAAAAAACTAATTTCACTTAATAGTTAACCATTTTAGACTTAATTTTATACTGTCTTTGACAACATTTTGGACACACATAGTACTTTATGATAATATATGTTATGTTAACAGTTTTGTCTGTTTTAGAAATTGTCCCTTATCAGTTATTACGTAAGAGCTATATTTCTTATTTGCTAGTGAGGTTTAAATCTATAAATTTTGCCAAATTGGTATAAATATTTTGTAATTTTCAAAAGCTGAAATATGCAAATATGCTTTGACAATTTGACATAACTCCCTCTCTATATGAACTAATCAATTCGGTTTCATACTTATTATTATTTTTATTTGGATTTAACACAACCCTTGTATTTAGTATTTAGGTTATTAAGCACTGTTTAGAATGCCTCAAAGTTTGTAACATACTTACATATTTCCTATCAAACAACACAATTGATTTTCACACCAGAAACAATGTTTAATACCCCCATCACTCTTTTTTTATCAATGAAATACTCATATATATGATATTTTAAGCATATAGATAGGATTACATGCTTTATCTTAAAATGAAAAGATTCCCATTCTACATAACGTTTTTCTTAAGGTTGTAACATAAAAGAGCTTATTAATTGTGATAGAAGCTAACTGTTAGCACTTTTGAAATGGTTATTAAATTGTATTTTAGATACATGCTATTTAAACATACCATATTTATTAAAAATATATAAAATGAAACTATCTAACAAAATATCAATGATTTTTGGGGACTAAGTTAAAAATATAACGTAAATTACACCATAATGAGTCATTGAAAGTCCACTGCATTATCATAATGGTATAAGGCTTATGGATAAACTTATGGATAAGAAAAAAAAAACAATCAAGATTTTACACTTTATAACTTGTTTATCACCAGAATTGACATGCATTTGTTGTTTTAAGGTTTTATTCTAATTTTAGCTCTGGTTTGTCAGTGTTACTTCTAAATGAAACAAAATACATATTAGATTCCCGCTAATTATATTGTGGCGATGTTGTGTCATGTGTATAATAGGGTTGTGAAACTTATTATATGCAATATATTTACATTTTCAAAGCAAGCCTTTAATGAATCTTTAGATGTTTGCAATCGTTCATAGCCTCATGATTCACATAAATTTGATTGACAGCTGCTAAGCTTACTTGCCCATGCAATATGCTTCGAACATCGAATTCATTCGCCAGAAGTGACACTGGTGTTGTGATTGACAGCGAGCCACACCTGAGTCACACATGCAAAACAAGTCTCTTGTTTGCTCCAATGGCTGTTCGTGTTTACACTGGCTGTTTTGCTTTTTCATTTTACACTCCAACAAAACTGTTACTACAATTGCATATTAAAACAAAACAGTTTTATTTCCTAATTATTAATAATTTCTACATTTTAGATATTTATAATAAAATGTAAATATAAGCAATAAATTCAATTTTTGGAATCAGCTTTGCAAGAGACCGTAGTATTCATGATTCCATGAACATTCCAAAAATCAAATTCATTTCTTAAATGGTAACTACAAACCTTACTACATGTATGTGGATCAAGCATAGGGTAGCCCATTTAAGTAATAAAACATTTATAATGCGTGAGTATATTTTTCGTTGCTATATGACTTTGGTGGAAGCCTTTGAATGGCCAGAGTTACCTTACATATGTGTTTACAAGGCCAAGGGGCGGGTCAATACTTATCTGAGGGGAAGGTTATGCGACCATATACTGTAGTGTCACGTGATGATACATTTTAACGTATAAAAGATACTATATAGACTATGCAACTTCAAACCTTACAATACGATATGGGAATAAAGTGATATTTATATTTAATAAATCACCCTTGGTGGGTGAACATGCTTTTCCTCTGAAAGAGATTGTTAGCCGGATGGCTCACTCTTCAATAATATTCACGAACAGAAGCTGTGTAGCATAAATCCATGTGATTTTCATTTAACACTTTACAAGTGTGAGGCCTATCCATTTTGATTGAACTTACGTGTGTGATTCCTACCAACTCAAATAGCACAACCTTGCGACGAATTTCAAGAGAACTATATCACCCAAGGATAAAAAGTACAGCATCATAAGGAATAACATCCTAGTCCGGGTACTCTGCACTATGTGTCATTACTGCACTCCACCAAAAAAAAAACAACAACAACAAGAAAATAGTTGTCAAACACACCTTAAGGTAGACAAAACGTGTGAGATTACCACATGTGTGTCACGTGATTGTCCCCCGTGTAACATGTGTTATGTATATCTGATTTTTATCAATGTTTCCACGTGGGATAGATTGACCCCACCCACTTATTTATTACACGGGGTATGACATCACCGGGAGTTGCCAGGTACACGCTTTAGTCTATTAGTAGTATAGATATATAGATAGATAGTAGTGTAGTATATATGTGATCATATCAATACAGGGGTAACAACCTACGCCATAGCATGGATGTTGCAAACACGTAGTATGACGTCATCTTTGATTTACAAGGTAAGTTTTTCCCTTTGTAAATTTATACAAATTAGTGTTTGTCAAAACTTCGCAGTGCAGGCGGTGCCTATCATCACACTTGAACAGAATATATAATGGTCACGCCCAGAAATGCCGTTACCTTTACAAATATCGAAGCGAGTGACTGCCAAAATTATCCTCGTGTCTCCCGCTTCGATACTTGTGGGTGAATGATTACAAAGGCGCCGGCGTTTCTGGGCGTGATCATTGTATGTTCTGTCCAAGTGGGATGTTAGGCGCCGCATGCACTGCTTAGTTTTGACAGACACTTATTTGTATAATTTTACGAAGGGAAAAACTTACCGTGTAAATCAAAGAAGGCGCCATACTTCCATGCTATGATGTAGGTTGTTACCCCTGTATTAATAGGATCACATACATACTCGTCAAAAAATGAAGGACCAATATTATCTGCATTTGGCGTAGAACGTATTTTGTAAATCAATTTTACGATCTGGTCTTAATCTTTGGACATCTTTGAAGCCCTATTGCCAAGTGAAGCAGCAGAGAGAAAATGTTAGAAAATGTTACTGACTTGAATTTTGTGTCATTTTTAAAACAACCCAGGGCTCGAGGTTATAAAACTCGAGTTCGTTCTCAAAGTCAAAATAAAGCGCAATGATTGGTTGCTGTTCGTTCTCAAACTCAAAATAATGCGCAATGATTGGTGTCCGCAAACCTCCAATTGGTTTTATTTTGAGTTTGAGATTGTACTCAAGTTTTATAACCTCGAAGCCTGATCCAACTATATTGGAATGTCATCTTTTATGTCAGAGACATGGGCCACGGAACTGCGTGCAAAGAATGAATGATACTTTAAGATGCTGCTATCTCTGTTTTCGCATGATATTTACATTGTCAAATCAATCCTTAAATGAATCTTTAGACTTTTGCAACCGTTCATAGCCTCATGAACGACACAAAATTTGATTGGCAGCTGCCAAGCTCACTTGCCCGTGCAATTCGCTTCGAACACCGAATTCATTCGCCAGATATGACACTGGTTTTGTGATTGACAGCGAGACACACCTGAGTCGCACGTGCAAAACAAGCTTCTTGTTTGCTCCATTGGCTGTCCGTGTTCACACTGGCTGTTCCACTTTTCCGTTTTGCACTCCAACAAAACCGTTAATACCATTAAATATTAAATATAAAATTGTTTTATCTCCTAAATTATGAATAATTTCTATATATTAGTTGTAAATGTAAGCAATAAATTCAATTTTTGGAAGGTTCATGGAATCATAAATACTTCGGGTCTCTTGCAAAGTTAACGTGAAACCCTTCGGACTTCACTTACTTTGCTGGAGACCCGAAATATTCATGATTTCACGAACCTTCCTAAAATCGAATTCATTTCTTAATTTATTCCGTCCAGTAAATTATCCGTTTTGTCTGTGAAGTAATGATCAGCCTATGTGTTCATACAGTATGTTTTTGGCGTTTGCCTGTTACAATTTTCGTACAATTTACCAGGACATCTTTCTAACCCTCATAAGCATAGAATGACGATAGAATGACTTGTGAAAAAAATAAATTATTGTTATCTAGTGTTAAGTGATATTGTGCATGTGACGTTATATACAGCTCAATAAAAGTTTGGCACCGACTCTAAAATCGCGTCCACGTTTGAATATTTTAAACTTACAAACGGCATTATAAAAAATGCGTTAGTGGATCACGTATAAATTCATCTTTGATACTAAGTCAGATGCATAACCTCCAAAAGTTAAAAAATCATATCACTTAAAGCATATAATCATTTTTGCAACAAATCAAAAGTATCCTGTCTGAGTGAAAGTGTCTTTTTTCATCTACATATTCTCTCAGACCCAATATATGTATACTGGGTCCGAGATATTCTGGATTTACAGTAATATTCATGATCATGTGTATAATCTTATTTGAAAGACCTATTACGTAACTTTACAATTGTGCAATAAAATTCCTTATGCATCGTCTAGAAATGTGTACGCAGGGTCATTGAAAAACAGAAAATAAGCTAATTTTTAACTTGAATAAGTTATACTTTTGAGTTTGTAAATTTGACCTTGGCCTAAATAATTTCAGATATAACCTATATAAGTTAATTTCTGTAGCCTCGCTTTGAAATCATTTTTGAAAATACACAATTTTAACTTCTTCAAGTGATAAATATTTTTAACTTACATAGGTTATGCCCCTGACTGATACTTGGGCAAAACTTTTGTTGAGCAGTGTTGAATATGATGTTCCAATATGTATCATGATTGTGATGTGTAAATGCCATTCTAAATAAAGATATACATGAAAAAAAAAGAAAAAAGAATGACGATCGAAAATCTGTTTCTTGATGGCCCAATACAAATATTTGTTTTCAGAAAACAAAATTAATTTGATATCACTTTCATTTTGCTCGAAGGGCCCACAGAATAATTTCTTTACCCCTTACACTGCCTTTTGAAAGTGTGTGTGTGTGTTACGACATAAAGCCGGTCAGGAAGGAAGAGGGGAAATCTTATTGGAAAATTCCTTCATGCGATGATGATGCTACCAGGGAAAAATAATGCACACAACTAGTAATAACTTTTCAGTACTTTATGTACTAAAAAACATCGACAACACATTGATAATACAATGACGCCACCTACGCTATTATTTCTGGCTAGTTGACCATCCTATACTAGGGCAAGTTGCCACTCTAAGATCATTTCAATTAGAATCAATCTTAGAGTGTCCTGCTCTAGATGTACGCCAACTAGTCAGAAATAAGAGACGTAAAGAATATGATTCACATACAATCCAAGCTCTAAGGAAAAAAACCTGGGCCCTTTGGTACTTAAGTATCGCGGTGTTCAGAACTTTTCTTTAGTCTTGGCATTTCGCGAACACTATATCTTCTTGGCCATGGTTTTGATCGTCTCTCCGTATTGGGACGTCAAATTGATTCATATGGGATTTCTTATAAGATGGTTTTGATCGTCTCTCCGTATTGGGACGTCAAATTTATTTATATGGGATTTCTTATAAGATGGTTTTGATAGTCTCTCTGTATTGGGACATTAAGTTTATTTGATAGTCTCTCTGTATTGGGACATTAAGTTTATTTATCACAATTCCAGCTGGTTGGCTAACAACTCGTTCTGGCTACGTAGATAGTCGCGAATATTGGGACCTGATCCCACGCTGTTCGTGGCCTGAGGGGACAGCTACTAAGTGCCCTCAGGTACTAGATTCTGTGGTTCACCAACATTCGGCCTCCAACGTAGGAGGGGACACAAATCAGAGACAATTCTGCAAAAAACAATCTACTTTTAGAATCTCAGAATCACTCTGTTGCGTCAAAAATGGAGTTGTTCGTTTCAAGTTTACAAAAATAAAATAATTTCAGTGGTCTTATTTTTTAGAATTACAGCCTAACCCTATAAGCGAGCGATTAGCCCTCACCCGTGGGTGTATGGCTAACGGCTCCCATGCGGTTAGGATGGATCGGCTCTTCTAAATATCCACACTCAAAAACGTGTAATAGAGAAGTATTTTTAGTGACTGGCCTATGTCAGCGCTAAACAATACCTCCCATGCCAAACGAACAAACCCATACGTTACAAAAATTTCCAGTACGCTGTTGTAACGTCACCCTGGTTTGAGACACTATCACAGCCGAAACATCAAGAACCCGTGGCCTTTTTCCCCTTTCAGGTCACGTAATCTAGATAGTTTCGAGGTTTACAATTACTGATACCAATTCTCTTGAAATTCCAGGAAAATGTTGAGCAGCGCGTACTTGTATAACGTATCAGTTGTAAACAGCTAATTATGACCCCTCATCAAACATATTTACATCAATATTGAGAGATTACATTCTGCTGTTTTATGCACGAAAACGTACAATATTTCTACATGTATTTTGGTGAAAAAACCCTACCTAATCTCTAAACATACATGTCAGCTATCACCTTATTTATGTAAGTGTGTTGTAGTGTATGCACCTAACCCTTATTCTTATATGCATTAGATATAACTCGATGTGACACATACAGGTCGCTACAGAAAGTCGACTATCACTGGCAGTTCAATCGTCTTTCAAACAACACAATATAAATCACAACAACTTAAAACCTAGCTGCTAAAATTGTTTATTCACCTATCCGTCTCAGGTAAATCTTCCATCATACAATTATAGTTTTATGTGATAGACCCGACATGGCCTGCAACCACCTTTGGCCGAAATAACCCTTCGAATCCATCCGGACAGCTTTACTATAGCCGCAAGAACGATCCCAAAATATTTTTAGGCACTCACATGTGCCTAGATTAATACGCAAGTGCGTAACAATCGCTATTTTTGCAAAAAGAAAACGGGACGTTATTGATAACACCCGATAGAACTCGTACACGGAATGCTGGCCGATTCAACAGACGACAAAATAGAAAACGAGTGGCTTATCATTTCAATACAATGTGACTTGCCAGAGACATCGCGATTCAATGCAATAACACAAATCGCCATAGCCCTGTCATGTACAATTTCAACACAGTCAAATATATATAACTTCACGTACCTTTCTGTAATAATGAATAGCGTCTCTATATCGTACCTCGCTACGATATCTTTATAATGTCCCCTAACAAGAACGGGCAATTCCACCCTTTATATAGTGAGAAGTGCACAAGATCTCCAAGATCTTCAAGAAAAGTAACAAAATCATGCAAGCGTTACTAGATAAAGACACAATGAATTCCATCTCAGACAAACCGCCCTTATATTGGACTAATAGTAGAAAAGGTACCGTGCATACCTAAACCTTTGCGTATTTGTGCGTATACGCAACCATCACTGATTCTGTTGTTCCTTACATTATACATCGTAACAGTGTGTGTGTGTGTGTGTGGACATGTGCATTTGAGACGCAGTTATGGCTGAATTAGACATGGAAGTCAGTAACAATGATTCTTGATTTATGGGCATTAACAGTAGATTAGTTTGTACCATGTTTTGCAGAATTTAAATGTTTGAGCAAATTATACCTGCGTTCAAAAGTTCTGGTCTTTCAATTATTTTGCTTTTTTGATTGGTGCTTTCAAATTGCTATAAACATGATGGAATAGCAAATATCATGCTTATATTTTAGTTATAATTGCTCATGACTAGCGTTTTAACGAATAACTTTGATGGTGCAAAAGTTTCATGAGGCTACTATAATGCAGACGCGAATAATATCATTGTGAATACATGTACTGTTTGTATACTGGAAAATGCAAACTTTCAGTGAAAAGTATAACATTTTACCTTTTGAAAAGTGTGCACAGCATTAACAATAGTGCATGAAATTATATAATTTTGTACCATTTGGTAGGCCACAATCTGTTACAGTTATTATACAATTGATGACCGAGATGGATGTTACTAATAACTAAATACAGGAACAGCAACACCATAGCCGTCTAGAAAGCAAAGTAATGTGCTATTTTTTTGACTAAAAATCGCATGTCACAATGCACATATTTTGGTATTTTTGTCAAGCACACTTTATCCTCTTTGTATTGAAACCAAAATAAATTTGTAAACCAGAACAAAGGGAATATAACTCTTATAATCTTCCCATGGGGCAGAGTAAGTTTAGCTATGAGTTGATGTTCTGGTTCATTTCAATTGAAAACGGTGTCAAATTTCCCCATGCACTTAATGCAAAAACGTTCATGTTTGTTTTATCATAACTTATTACTAAATTTAGATTTTTGCATGATATTTTCAGCGTAATAGCAGCAATGTTTCTGCTCAACAGGTGCTAGGTTTCACTCATATTGATACATTTTCTATAGAGCTTCACACATTTCAGTAAATGTCCCGTTTAATTCCCTATCATCCCTACAGAAAAAAAATGGCAACAAATATTGGTACTCCTGGAAAATTTAGCACATGTCGAAAGAAAATCGGAATTTGCAATAAACACTTTGTGACTTTACACCTGGGATAGTGTTTGCTAACTTGAGTTAAATTAGAGTTTTCAATTCTTTCAGATACTTTTGAAATGAAACAACTAAACTTTGGAATCTTAACTTTAGGCCTATGGAAAAAACTTACATGGAGCTTAATATATTGTGACCAAAGAATACGTCAGAAAATAATAGCTAAATATATACATGCATGTTATCTTTCACGTGTTTAAAATGAAGGCGGAAAATTATGAAATGAACATTGAATTTTGGAAAACAAGGGGAAGGAGTGAGTCAGTACAAGAAACGATCATCACCCGAAAGGGCATTGATCACTACATCATCCTACATATATGCAACAGTGCTGACAGTTTTGAACTCGAAGTGAGTGATGGTCAGTACGTCAGTGATGTCACAATATAGAGCGTGATTGCCCTGACCATGACTGTACTGATTTTCACACATAAATTCTTGAAAAAAAATCTTCGAAGCTAGAAAAATCTTCTGTCTGCATTCCCGTAAAAAATTAACGTCACATCCATTAAAGTGTCAAAATGTTCGTGATTACACTGACAGTTGAGGGAATGACACTCATTTTTTGACAAACTTGTGTGACATTTTATCTGTAGGATATGAATAAGCCTAAATGTGTTCTTATGTGTTCCCAACGGGGGTCGTTGTTGGCGAAATTTCGTCATTTCAAACTTTCAAAATAATAAATTGCTCTAGCCAAACCCAATTTTCTATAACTACAACTGCAGTGCAAAACCCATGTTCTATAACTGCAACTGCAGTGCCAAGCCCCATTTTCTATAACTGCAGTGACAGATTCTCAGGGGACAGACGAAAAGACATGATATCGCTCTGAAATAGTTTTTAATTACTGGCATACGTTATGGATTTTAATTACATACAGTCAGGTGTATTAACCCATTAAATTGTAAACAACTACATATTGGTTTCTGTAACAATGAACGATGATGGATACGAACCACCCGGTCAAATTCGGAGAAAGTGCGATTGTGTCAGCTTTTTTTTTAAACAACATCGTCGGGAACGTGACAAAGTATTTTGTACTTGTGGCACATGACGCCGTTAAGTGTTATAGACAGCAAAAACAACAGAGTGGAAGTCACAGGTGCGAGGAAATCATCAAAGACACAGATTCCTCCATTTTTTTTATAATGACCAATATATTCATGACTGAGCCGCGACATGTGATTTCCAACAATGTGGCATTTGACATGTGTAGACTCAGACAGGCCTGTGCAGCCTACCTTTAAGCTTAGAAACCCCACATGATGTTCAGTCAGTAGCTTAACAGTCGAAGAATATTCAAGCGACTAGCAAAGGCTCTGATCAGACTGCACGTATGTGCAGGCTGGTCTGAGCCATTGGTGGTCGCACATACCACATTGTTGGAAATCTCATGTCATGACTCATGTAAATTATTCAAAATAAACAGCATGGATAAGAGCAACTGCTAAGATAGTTTGGTTTCTGTAGGAAATACAAGCATAATTGTCAGTTGAAGGATCCCAAATACATCTACTGGCTGCCTCCATACCCTGGTCATGAACCTGACCAATGATCACCTGACACACGATCTTGTAGCGCGGCATATTTAAATCTTTCACCCTCGTTTTGATTTTAAGCGCCAAATCACGTGCCATATCGCCACAGATGAAAGGGTCATATTTAAGATCTCCAATTTCGGTTTCCATGACCTCTTCCGCTATCTGTCTTACTTTAGAGCCACTGAACACTTTTCCTTTATCAGGAGTCATTTTATAGGTATTTTCTAATCGCACAGCCGGTTTGCTTGTTTTAGTAAGAGTTTGTCGTCTGAGTGCAAACAACCCCGTCATGGTATGCGAAATACTTTTTAGTGTGCTGCGCCTGCGTGAGTTGTTTCCATAAGAGAGTAATGAGTCGCTCGAAATCTTCTTCTGAAGTATGGGGTGTGCAGGGTTCATTGTAAGGTTTGTACTAAAGGAGGCCTTCCTTTTCGGCCGCCACTCTGTGAAGTCTTCATTGCCTCTCTCCAACTTCCTCCCAGTAATAGCTTCTACTTCCGAAGACTTCAGAGAAAGCTAAAAAAATAAGATATGAGCCGTGACATATGATTTCCAACAATGTGGCATTTTGACATGTGTAGACTCGGATGAGCCTGAGCAGCCTCGTTTTAAGTTTAGACACTCCAAATGATGTTCGGCCAGTAGCATAAGAGTGAAAGAATATATAAGCGACAAGCAAAGGCTCTGGTCAGACTGCGCATATTCAAGAAAGCTTACCAGCTGAATAGATGTTGCTAAGTTAATTATCTAGTAAAATATTTTTGAAAATATCCTATGATTTTATATAAGTTATTGCTTTTTGAAAATTTGGAAAATACAGTTTTGTAAAAGGTGTTCAGACTAGAGACTGGACTCTTAGTCAGCTTATTGCTGATCCTGGTAAAAATTCTGTAAAAAATCATTTAGTTTTTCCGGAGTTATTGCCCTTTTTGGAAATCATGACATTGCAACCAGAGGTCTTCACTATTTTTTACAGCTCCGGCGTGTTCTTCGAAGACATTCTGGCCATGTTTTATGTTTTTGGGGTTTATCACTCAGTGTACATTGGAACAATCTGCATTTAACGCAAGAAGAAAACGTGCCAGGAAACAAAAAAAGACCTGTCGTTCCGTTTTACTGTTCGTACAACCGTTAGGTGTGTGCATGCGTGCGTGCGTGTGTGTGTGTTTAATCTAATCAACAGATAATGCCATATGCATCTCACGTGAATCTTTTGCGTAATTTGAGAAATTACAATTTGAGACAGTGCTTGAGATTGCCAACAATGAGGTATGTGCGACCAGCAAAGCCTCAGATCAGCCTGCGCATACGCGCAGTCTGATCAGAGCCTTTGCTAGTCGCTTGAATATTCTATGACTGTTAAGCTACTGGCTGAACATCATTTGGAAATTCTAAGCTAAAAAAAGAAACTGCACAGACTCGTCCGAGTCTGTACATGACAAAATGCCAAATTGTTGGAAATCTCATGCCACGGCTCATTTAAAAAGTAGACGGTTGGCATTTTTGTTAACTCTACGAATTATATTGAGGTAATCATAGCTGCCATTTTGTCAAAGACCAAATGAGCCGTGACATGCGATTTCCAACAATGTGGCATTTTGACATGTGTAGATTCAGACAAGCCTCTGCAGCCTCCTATGAAGCTTAGAAACTCCAAATGGTGTTCAGTCAGTAGCTGAACAGTCATAGAATACTCAAGCGACTAGCAAAGGCTCTGATCAGACTGCGTGTATGCGCAGGCTGATCTGAGACTTTGCTGGTCGCACATACCAAATTTTTGGAAATCTCATGCACTGGCTCAAATGCTCTTTCGTGCATATGTTTAGTATGCCAGTCTTCATTATGTAGATAAAGAATTATATTAATTCATAAAACGTTGATCGGCCCGTGTGCCCACTATCAAAGCATAATACTGAAATAAAGGCCAGTAGAGTTTCAAAGGGGATAACTCTAATAGAATTGGCCCCTGTTCCTTGACATTTTTGTCAAAATGTTTACAGGGTTTGATGAAATTCCAGGCAATAACTCTCTTCACCGTTGCTGACGGAGGGACGTACGCACGCATGCACGGAAGGACAATGTGAAAACAGCATACAATCCACAAATACAGTTTGCGAAGGTATAGCAATGCTAAAACCCTGCACATTAAAGTTGAGAGAGAGAGAGAGAGAGAGAGAGAGAGAGAGAGAGAGAGAGAGAGATAGATAGATAGATAGATAGATAGATAGATAGATAGATAGATAGATAGATAGATAGATGTAGTTACCCGTTTTATCGACGAAGCAACTGCTTCCATTTCTTCTGTTTTCAACCTGGAAGCAAATATCATAAAGTCATTAAAGTGGTCATCTTTAATTTACCAAGGCATGTCGCATTTCAAGTACAAACCCATCCATATCTCTTCTATTCAGGTCTCAATTTACTCTGAGTCTGCACCGACAGAAGTAATTCAATAATGCCATGAGTTAATAGACTTTAAAGCATTTTCACGTTTATAAGAAAAATTACTTTGCTTCTACATTTTCTTGTTGTTTTTGTAGTTTCGCTGGAGTGCCGATTATGGCCCAACTTTAAATGCTGGTTTCGTAGCTTTGTGATTTTTCAAGGGATCAAGTGCCAGTATTGCAAAGAAACCCTATTTTTTGTGAATTTTCAGGGGGTGGGGTGGAGGTGGCGAGGGTCCGGGTCCCGTGTACCCCTTTGTTGTTTTTGTAGTTTCGCTGGAGTGCCGATTATGGCCCAACTTTAAATGCTGGTTTCGTAGCTTTGTGATTTTTCAAGGGATCAAGTACCAGTATTGCAAAGAAACCCTATTTTTTGTGAATTTGCAGGGGGTGGGGTGGAGGTGGCGGGGGTCCGGGTCCAGTGTACCCCTCTGGATCCGCGCATGCCACCAAGGCAATATTTTTAAATTGTTCAATATCAATATTTGAGCTTTACATTTCATACGTACAAAACTTTAAACAAGATTTTGCACAATGTCGCATTTTTAAATTTTTAGTAAAACATGGGTGGATCCAGATTGGGGAACAGGGGTCCGGACCCCCCCTCCTGGGAAATTACACAAGTGGGTTTTATCTTTTCTTAGAAATTCTGGTATGGACCCCTTGGGGCATGCAAAACAAATGTGAAAATGCATTTTTAAAAAAAACGTGAAATGGCATTATAGTCTATGGGAAATTATTTTTGTGGGGTTTTCGTTTTCACGCCAAAACTATGATTTCAACATAATTTTAATGTACTATGATACGTGCTCCTGTATTATTGAATTTATTAGCCTCGTTGCGAAAAAGAGATAAAATACTCGGCTGGTAAATAAATGAAGTTTTCGTGTGAAAATCTTTCAGGAATATCATCCGAGTGTCAAACAGTTTTGATCCAAACCAGGCCTGCCGTTTTCGCCACTTTTTTTCGCTTAATTTCAATACTAAATTTTAAGAAATAATTCTAGACTTAACTGAGATGTAACAGAATTCCATTTTACTTACTCTCAATAAATCCAAATCTTGTGAATGAAAGAAAATATTGAACACAAATGTTTGATGTATAGAATTGAGTAATTGTATCATTGAGCCGTTCCAGAAGAAAACATATTTGTCACAGCCGTGTAAACAACAACGAAACAGATAAGCGTGTACATTGACACAGTCTGGTCAGCTTCTATTATTATATGCTGCATACTACGAACATTTGACTTTCTGTGCGCATTTGTTTCTTATATTCTAGCTAGTCTCTGTAGCTGAGGAGGGTCTGAAACCCCAAAGAAACGTTTTCTCGTGATGTGTATACATCTAATGTTGAATAATTATTTGGTCAAATGTTGCAAATTTTAAGGTAACACTTTCTTTCACCTCCTTTCATTTCTTTAAGAGTCGGGATTATTGTCGAGCCTTGTCGCAAGAAAAGATGTCATCGACATTTGCAAAGCATACTTAAGTTACATTGGCTAGCTAAAGGTTTAAAAATATCGTAGAAAGCATTGCTATTATATTTGGCGGATGCGAAAACTGATTAGTGGCTTTTAATTTATTTGTTGTTCGTTTGTCTGTTTGTCATTGCAGTTTTGTCATGGTGCGGTCTTTGTTAGCCGTAAAAGCGCTCCACTATATCGGAAAATTTGTAATATCTAACGTTTTGGTAAAAATATGCTTGATATTTCATGTGAATCATCTGCCAGCAGATGATTCACATGAAATATCAAGCCTATTTTGATTTCTTAAACACTTTTTTTAAATTTCTTAAAAACGCAACACAATTTTTTCACAGCACTTAAGGGTTAAATAGATTGCGTCACAGCTCCGATAATGATTTAGTGTATTTCAGATATTAAGCTCCTTAGTCTATTAGTAATCAAAGTGTCTGTTGTTGTTATTTTTTTCTTTATTCTGCTATGTTATACTCTATGACATCATTTATTTGAATTAAAAATCGACACACGAAAATGGCCCGTCTCTATTTCATCCCTGTGGATTTTCATAGTTATACCTTTTTAGAATAGCATTTTCCATAAAAGGGGTACGTGCATTAAGGGGTTATTTTGGCCCCCTCTAGAGCCAAAAACTGAAAAATGCTTTTCGCCAATTTCTTTTGATTGGTTTATTAGAAGAAAAACTGAGATGTAAAATTCTGGCATTTATTTTAAATTTTATCGTTGCTATGGTAACAACAATTGCTGACAAAATAGGCCTAAAACAGAGAAATTGCCATTTTGTACCAAATTTAAGGCTTTTGGAGACAGATTATTTTAAGAATTAGATATCAGCACAGCTTAATACAAAAAAAATCCTTTTAATATGGTGTGTGCCATGGTAATTCTCATCTTCTGTTAAAATATCTTTTTGGTATTTGCTTATGCTCTATGTTAATTTCTCTGTCAAACCTCTCAATTTTGCTAAAAAATAGTCAATTTTCTATTTCCCGCCTATTTTGGCGGCCATTTTTGTTACCATAGCAAAGGTAAAAGTCAAAGTAATTTGAGACTTTTACTCTTTTATTATTATTCTATTAAACTAATAAGAACAAATTGGTGAAAAACAATTTTTATATTTTAGCCTCAGAGGGGGGGGGGGGGGGGGGGGGGAGCCAAAGTCCCTTAATGCACGTAGCTCTTTGATACATATATTGAGGCTTCCCAAATAAAAATTGTACTTCTTATTTTGTCTGAGCAATTAGTGTAGACAAGGATGACATGCTGCAAATTTGAGATGGTCCATTGTATATATTTGGGATCACAAGTCATAAATTTCAAATAAAAATGTATTTCTTTTTCCGAAGATTATTTTTGTCTTAGCCAACAGTGTTGATCTGATGAAATGCCGCAATATGCGGCATTTCATCTGGGTCTTAACTTTTGGCCGCATTTAGGAGTCACTGGTATAAAAAGGGCTAATCTACCTAACTAAACATGCATCTTTTTTTGCTGGATTGCAAGGACTTTAAAAATGCCCAGTTTGCCCATATATTATTAGAAAGCTCATGAGGTGGGCGCATTTCGGGGACTTGGATTATTTCTTGCCCTCTTGTTTTAAATAGACAAGATAGTACGTACACAATGCATGTCTGTGTTGCTGAGTGCCACACCGGAATGGTTGTAGCAGAGTGTCAAAACTATCGTCTTCACAAGCTAAGGTTTCGTCGGGATATACCTTTCTTGAATCGCAACCCTTGGTAGAACAAGATGCAAAATTGACTGCAAATGTCATCAGGAGGTGACTCTGGCTGCTGGCAGGTAATAATGAATTTACGAATATATTCTTGAAGAGATCAGAAAGGTCGTGTGTTATAATTTGATCGAGTCAACAAGTACACGTACAACTGCCAGAATAAAGTAGTCATTGACCTTGGTCCTGAAGGAACCATTTTAAATTACAAAGCTCATTTCACACAATAAGACTTGTTAGTATATTTGTCAACGGAATCGCGTCAAACTTTCAATTATCTCCATTGAAAGTGTTTCAAACTCTTTGCCCGCTGGGTAATTTTGCATGCTTTTTTGCCGTCTGCTATTTTTTTTTCAAATTCAACTTTTTTTTTGATAAATTCCTAGAGTAATACCATCCAAGTGTCAAACAGCTTGGACCCAATTCAGGTCCGACGTTTTGTCAGGCATGGCCTGGGTCATAACTGTTTGTTAAAGTTATCAGCAGACGACACTAGTAGGAAAAAAGTTAAAAAGTTTTGAAACTAACAAATGTCTTCTAAATAACTGCACCTGAGTCTAAGCAAAGTACTCTATTTACAACTGTTACATTAACCTAAATCATCAGGGAACATGTATTTGTCTTTCTTCAACAAATTATTTGTTGATACTTGGATGGACTTGTCCAGATAATCATCTTGGATAGTTCATTTTAGAAATTCAACATTAACCGTAAAGCTCCAATCGCAACAAAAGTCGTCTGCTTTTCTCGTCTGCTAAAATGTTTAAGAAGCCTCTATGACGAACAGTGTGGACCCAGATCAGACTGCTCATATAGGAGCAGTCTGTTCTGGGTCCACGCTGTTTGCTTCTATTCTTTATTCATAGGTTATGTTAGGCAATTATTTGCAGCAGACGACTTCAGCAGACGATATTTTCAGACACATTTTTTTCTTGGCGCTTTAAGGGTTAGAGAAATTCAACATTTAAAGCGTTGACACGTGTCCAGGCTCTGAGGTTATAAAACTTTTTTCAAACTCAACTCAGCTGAGCATGAAATTTATCCTGTTCATAAATGTCAAAATGCCAACAATTGTTGGCATTTTAACATTTATCAGCATGATAAATACCACATCTGAGAGACTTAAAGCAAGAAACTTCTTCATTTTACGGTATTTTAATTTTTATGAGCAGTTGAAATTCGTGCTCAGTTGAGATGAGCAAGAAAAAACTTTATAACTTCGGGGCCCGGCAGTCACTACTCTTGTCTTCTGCTCTCTTATCTGCTTTATGGTCTTATGTAGCCTATGTTGCAAACAATATGGACCAATAACAGACTGATCCCAGGGGAACGGTCTTATAATGGGTTCATAGTTTTTGCTTCCATAAAAATATCTAGCCTAAAATGCATTTGAATATATACAGCAGACGCAAAATAAGACGATATTTTCAGGACAAAAACTTGTAACACCAACACAAAAAACAACCTGAGATGGCGCGCCATCGCAAATCTCCACGCTTTCGAAGAAATCTATTTTGACCCAAACTCAAGGTCAACAGTTTGACCCTAGGGTATTTTATTTTTTACTTGTATCCTGTTCTACTCATCATGCCGTTTAATTTGGTATGACACATGACCATGTCCAGAAAAAACATTTGACCCCAGCACACCAAGTACATCCCCTGGAGCATGACCTAGGCGACCGATTGAAAATCCTGTACGAGATGTTTTATATTTTCATCCCCACGCTTTTTTTTAAAAAAGCGTCGGGGATATTGCAATCCCCTCCGTCCGTCCGTCCGTCACGCTATCTCCTCCTAAACCTTTAGACGAAATCCAACAAAATTTGGTGTGTGAGTTGCTCACATGAATGGGGCGCGCAACGGCACATTTTTTTGGCCCCGCCCCCTGGGGCCCTGGCAAGGGGCCAAAAGGTCAAATATCATTAGATATCATTAAATTTCAATTACAAAGTCAATTTCAAAGATTTTTAAACCAAACATTGTGTGTCTTCTCAGAAATGAAAGATATAAAACAAATCAGATGGGATTTTCATTTGGCCACCTTGGTCATGCCCCAGGGGTGGGACTTGGGGGTACCGTGGGGGTTGGGGGAGTCAATTTTTTTTTCCAAAATTCAACCAGATTTGGTGTGTGAGTTACTTACATGAATACCACATGCAACGGCACCATTCTTTGGGTCCCGACCCCCTGGGGCCTTGGGGAGGGCCCAAAAGGTCAAATATCATTAAATCTGAATTACAAAGTCAATTTCAAAGATTTTAACACCAAACTTATGTATCTTCTCACAAATGAAAGATATATAACATATCAGACGGGATTTTCATTCGGCCACCTGGGTCATGCCCAGGGGCGGGACTTGGGGGTACCGTGGGGGTCAACTTTTTTTTCCAAAATTCTACCAGATTTGGTGTGTGAGTTACTTACATGAATGGCACATGCACCGACACAATTTTTTGTGTCCCAACCCCATGGGGCCTTGGGGAGAGGTCAAAAATTTAATTGTCTGAACATGGTCACGAGGCCTATCAAATATAAGGGGATGAGCAGTAGACAAGGGTAGGCTGAAAATTTTTAACCTATGATCAAACTGGTGACCTTGGCATGGGGTCAAAGGGTCAATTACCATTAGATTTTTTCGAGAGCATGGGGATTTGCGATGGCGTGTCATCGAAAGTGTTCTAGTTTATATTTGAGAAGACACACAATGTTTGGTTTAAAAATCTTTGAAATTGACTTTGTAATTGAAATTGAAATTGAATATTATTTGACCTTTTGACCCCTCCCAGGCTCTCAGGGAGTGGGCCTCCACAAAAATGTGTTGTTGCACGCCCCATTCATTTGAGTAACTCACACACTAAATTTGGTTAGTTTTCGTCCTATGGTTTAGGAGGGGATAGCGTGACGAACGGATGGATCAAAATGATTTTTGACCCCCCTGCACCCAAGTCCCTTCCAATGGCATGACCCAGGCACCCGAATGAAAATCCTGTTTGATATGTTTTGTATAATTTATTTGTGAGAAGACACACAAAGTTTAGTTTAAAACTCTTTGAAATTGACTTTGTAATTGAAATTTAATGATATTAGACCTTTTTTATTCCTCCCGCTGAGCCCAGGGAGCGAGGCCAAAAATATGCTGTTGCACACCCCATTCATGTGAGTAACTCACACAACGAATATGGTTGGATTTCGTCCAACGGTTTAGGCGGAGACGGACGGATTAAAATAAATTTTAATCGCCAGCGCCCCCAAGCCCCCCCCCCTCCCCCCGGGGCATGGACCAGGCGACCCAATGAAAATCCCGTTTCATATGTTTTAAATCTTGTGAGTAGACACACAAAGTTTGGTTTAAAATCATTGAAATTGACTCTGTAATTGAAATTTAATGATATTAGACCTTTTTATCCCCCCAGTACCCAAGGGGGCGGGGCAAAAAAGGTGCTGTTGCACGCCCCATTCATGTGAGTAACTCACACACCAAAGTTGGTTGAATTTCGTTCAATGGTTTATGAGGAGGTAGCGTGGCGGACGGAGGCGATTAATGAATTTTTTCTAACCTGCATGTAAAAACTCCATTATAATCCATCAAAACGCAAGCAACTCTGTCTTGGGTGTGTGACCAGATCATGCTCTAACCACAACCTCCTGCTCAGCTACAGAGACTGGCTAGAATCTTGAATACTATCTGAAAAGGCGCTGAACAGATTGCGTGGATGCATTGGCTGATTCGCGCCTTCGTTGTTTACAACAACAAAGCTAGGTGGCCTAATTATATCAGTTACAAAAATGGCGAGCTGTTTAGTATTTTGTATTTTCACTTTGCTGTTATAATATGCGAAAATGCCAAAAACTTCAACGCGCATTTTCATTAAACTTATATACCGATGCATCTCTATAGTCTTGTAGAACACTGTCCTGTATTAAAATAATATAAAATAGATCACTGGCCAGAATTAATGCGAGAAATCTGAATATTCAGTGACCTTTACCCCTGTTTTCAGGAAACTTCAGGAAATATATCACAGGAGCTTGAAATTCGATCCTTATTCACTCATTTACCGAAAGCTCATAATGTCATTACGTAATGCCATTTGAGCTTTTGGTTATGATGCTATATATGTAATGTAAGGACCAAACTTCAGGCTCCTGTGAATATATACAGCCACAGAACACACCCACTCGCCACCCAGTGACGTTGCCAGATGTTTTTGAAAAAAATTGTCCAAAAATTATAGAAGCTACAATTTTGAAAAACGTACCAAATTAAAGCAAATTGATTTACGCAAATAACATTTTTATTGTAGCTTCTCGGTTTCTGTTGTTTTCGTATGGTAGTAATTCAAACGCAAGCACAAATTAGAATGACAGTTTTCGGTGACGTTAACGTTAGCGTCTAAGGGAAAAGTGATATTTTAAGTTTTACATTCAGTTTTAATTTAAATGCGTTCTACTTGAGAACCAAAAGTGTAATTATATTAAGCGTTTACTGTACATTGCTACTTTCTATTTGCTCTTCATCCCTGTAAGTTTTTAAAATTTAACCCATAAAGTTTGTCATTGAATTGTTTACAAAAATTCCAGAAGGTTCCTGTTCCAAGCGGCGACGTCGCAAAGTGGCGAACAGCTATGTCCAAAGACTGTACTTCATATTGCTAGGTATTAGTAATAGTCAACTCATTGGAAGCCTTACGATGAAAATGGTGTGTCTGAAACTCAAACGTGACGTGCTCGAATCTCAATTAAATTAATTTCTTTGTAAATCGCATTTACTACCCAAAATAATAGTGCTTACCTGGGTATACCCTACTTTTCGTAATTCTACTCGGGAGCATGTATTAATAAAACCATTTAAAACTTAACCTATGCTTTTACATAAATATATAACAAAACAAACTTTTCATCTGATGATTTTACAACTGGGCATGTATCCTTAGAAATATTAAAGCAATGGAGATCGCCTCCCTTATCTGTGAAAACCCCTTTGTTTGACGTATTTAAAGAAGTTTTGACGTTACACAAATTAACACCAACATCTGACGCAACGTCAGTGTGAGAGTGATAGATTTTCATTTACACTGAGTGTAGAATATTTAATCAATTCTAAAATTACTGAAAAGTATGTTAGAACATTTCACCTGTCAAAAGAGAACTGAAACTAGACCGCGAATTTAGAAACAGATTCAATTACTGCTCTACGGTAATAGCACTCTCTCTCTACAGGCAAATAGTGACATATTTGAAGCAGTACAACTCTTTTCGAAACAAACTAACAGATTCTAGTCTAAGTACAAGTACGTCACTGAAAGTGCCCCTCCAGTAATATAATGTGTAAATATGTTACTGGAAACTTGGAGGCATACTATACTATTATATGTAGTTAATTTAAATTACTGAGCTGCATCCCGGAGCTCAATTCCCTTCCACCCAACCTCTTGCATTTCTAACCTCTATATTTATTATCTTCATGATATATTTCTTTTTTCCAAATACTATCTCATCTTTTCTCAAATCCTCGTTACTATATAGCTACCACTTCATGTTTGAAATATTAAATGCCATGTATGTAGTACAATATATTTATGTCTTATAAGCTCTAGCTTTCGTTCTAATCCTATTTATAATGTTTGTAATTATTGTATATGTATGTATCTATTTGAGGAATAAATATGTTTAAACCAACTATGAGGGTCTGGATGGGGTATAATGATTAGTGAATAATGGCCCCTTTGTATAATGAATAGTGAATAATGAGCCAAAAAATAATGAATAGTGAATAATGAGGGCCTAAAAATGAATGAATAATCCTATTTTTTAATGAATTGAAGAAAAAATTAACGAATAGTGAATAATAAGATTTCTTTGCCACCTTCTTACTTGTAATGAATAATTGGTCTTATTTTAATGAATAACCCAAAATTTTAATGAGATGAATAATGGGCTAAACTTTTAATGAATAGTGAATACCAGACCCCCCCCCCCCCCGTCCAGACCCTCACCTATGTTAACTTACATGTACATTGATAATCTGACTGACATGGATTATCTATCCAATTGCGAATGCACACACTTTTGGAAATATTATTATTTTTCTACCTACCTCTGATTCAAGTTGAGCAATCAGCAGTTGTCAGTTACTAGCGAAATTATGTATAAAACAATGAATGGTATGATATCTGACCGTCCTGATATGACTGAAATAATGATGAAAGCGACACTGGATCACCCAAAACAGCTACCCATAACATGTGCAAATACACACTTATATACCCTTTATATATGAATGTAAATTTACTCAATTGGTCAAGATATATTGCGCCCACATAGAATTGCATTGCTATGTTGGGTATCTTAAGCTTTTAACCGCCATTTCTAAAGGATTTATATGACTGAAGGTGAAAATAGACAAAGCTCTGTTTATGATAAGTCAAATGTTACTTAAACATCCACATATACCTAAAGACTGTATATCCATCCTTTGGTTCTCTGTCGATCATAGCTATTCATTATCAAAGTGATGTGTCAAATTAAAAAAAAATCAAATTTTAAACCAAGCTCAAACAGCAAGTGAGTATGATCAGGAATACCACAATCACACACTGCAGACCAACCCAAGGCACCAAGAGGAAGAGCCACAGAACACTAACAGCCACAATACATTAGGAAGACAATTATAGTAAAGCAGCTAGCTCTCTCTTCCCTATCATGATGAATGCAAAACTACTAAGACGTAAAGTACTGAGTAACACAAAATAAGGACCAAACAGATAACCCCTACAAAAATGGAAGTAAACTACTTTATGACCTCTGCTACGAAGAGAGAGAGAGAGAGAGAGAGAGAGAGAGAGAGAGAGAGAGAGAGAAAGAGAGTTACAATAGGGAATGTTGCTAGCGAAATGAAATTGTTTCAGTGCATCACTGCAGTACTGGTACCTACAGTACTGGGAGCTATGTGATGGCCTGGTAAGTTGGGGTCAGATTATTGGCATAGTCCCACATATAGCTCCGTTGATATCGTACGTGCCAATGGCAAGCGCAATAGAAGTCAACAACGGCTCTTTCAACCGGCTGAAACAGCGACATCTTCATAAGGACCATCAGAGAGTGGTACCTGTTACCAACCATCGTTATAGATGTTGCCACCCTGGATGAATTCTGAGTCGACCTAGCTACCCTCCTACCAGCTCTACAGCCGTAACCTACTCCAGCGACCTGTTTTCACAAGTTTTGATTGTATGACCTATATAAAGACGTTTTAAATCTTGGAAGGGGTTGACTGTCTCTTTCCCTCTTTGCTGGTCAAAAGTACATTTTGAGTAGAATCCTAACCATTTTTCGGAAGAAGAAGAATAAGAAAAATAAAAATTGACAAGGCCTCTTCGCTTATCTTGTTACGAGTGTGTATTAAAAATCTTCTTATTTTTCAACCAAAACATACTCAAACACTGAAATAGTTTGCCTATCTGCACCTATGAAATCCTCTTTATCACGAAACCCATATTAAGCAACACAAAGTAGTTTGAAAATTTCACAATGAACAATACAATATTACATGAGGAATTACATGAGTGCTCGTGTTTTATTGAATTTATTAAACGAGATGGGGAAGGGATAAAATGAGGGGCTTGCTAAACCTTCATGTCTACACACACTGCATCTACGAAGAAAATACTGTCTACTGTCGGTGATCAATATATGAATCATATATACAGACCATGATCAGAATGTACATCTTCATGAGCTAATCTTTGGCTTTAATATTCACGCACTGTGTCGTTTGCATGGTTTTGACATTGGTGCTAAGATAAACATGGAAAATAACATGATGCATAAATCTATACTTTAGTAAACTTTGAGTTTTCGCGGCTAATTTCATTATTCTCATTTCCTGCATCGGGAAACAAGGAAAGTTGTCTGGGTCCTATCTTTCGACCATTTACGAATCCAGATCAATACAGTTTTCAGAAAATCTTATGTCAGATTGATATTTCCACATTTTCTTGACAAAATAAAGTAACTAAAATGTGTCCGAAATATCTATTGACCCTTGATCAGAACTGATCGTCTTAGTACCAAATACAGATAAATAGCACAGGCAACATCAAACCATGTAAAAAATTTGAACCTATCTTTTTACCCTGTATGGTGGATACTCTGATTAACTATACAATATGTATGGTTATTTCAATGCGCTCACGACCTGACCTCGTAGCCTAGTTGTTAGCGTGTCGGACTTTGGAACCAGAGGACCAGGGTCGATTCCCGGGTGGGCACCTATTATACATTGTTTTTTCTCTTCTATTTTAGAGTTATATTGCTGAATTACTTCATACAAGTAATATGTGATGTATAAATGACAAAAAATCACCCTTTAGCGTTTTATATTGAATCGTCCTCAAAATTTGTGGTGGTTGGGCCCTCCTGAAAGATAATTAGTACGGTGACATCATTTTTTCCTTTTTCTAAAAGGTAAAATGATAGTCCATGAAATAAAGACAAAAATTTAAGATTTCAATGTCAGATTTTTTAATATAAAATTTACTCTAAAAATCGCAATCCTGTTTTGGGGCAATTACCAAAATATATTATGCAGTATCTTGTTACCGTTTGGGAAAACAAATATTTTTATACGTTTTCTAACAAGCTTGAGGTCATGAGCAATAATTAAAATTAAAATAAAGAAGCTGAATGACGATTTCAACTGTTTTAGCTTAACATTTAAGACTTAGGTTATGTCCAGAAAATTGGTCAAATGCGGAAAACTTTTATATGAGATTATGAAAAAATGGGCACGGTGACATATCCTTTTTATTTTATAATTTGACATTCCCTGCATAAAACAAACTGTATGCAAAGTATTGAAAATATTTCAATGTGGGAAATATTTAGTAGCATATGTCCTTAAATGATTAAATTTTGGACTAAGACTTAGCACATGCATACAATAAAACAACGCCTAATACATGCATTCAGTTGTATATTTTAGTAAGTATGATAGGAAATTAAGTTTGAAATCTCTTGAAAATAAAATAACTTGGTCGTTTTCGATTCATGAAATTTCTAAATTTCCTTCATAATTAAGTCATATGGGTAACGCATGATTGAAACAGTTCAATGATTGCCCACCTGTAGGTGTGCACTATAATCTCTGTGTGATTTCGTCAGTCTGTCCATCCATTCATTAGCAGTAAGTAAGAATGCTTATAACTCTTTCACAGCATGATATATTTAGATACAATTTAGCATACTGTTTATTTTAACATTGTCCAGTCACCAGTATGCAAAAATGGTGACAAGGCTTTGCGGAGCATCATTTTGGCTGGTTGAGGCCTTTTCGCAAAAATGCTCATCACTCTTGTACCCAAAGGTATATTGTGGTCAACTTTTGCATACTTAAACATTGTAACATTGTTTAGATACTGGCAGTCTTACAAATAAACCCAGATTTTCCTTGAGACCCCAAAACCATACAGTTCATGAAAGATAATTAAGTGGCTATAAACGCACAGCATGTGTTTCCTCTGTGGCAGTATATGATAATTAAAAGATTCATGCTTAGAGCAGCATGTGGCACCACCATACTGATGTTCTCTTATCTGTTTTATGCAAATAACTAGTGTTATCTGTCTAATTTTCAAACATGTAAAATATACCTAATAAGCATTGAACACAAATGTCCTGTTATTAGTGTTTTTGAATATATATATATATTTTTTTGTTTTTGTTTTGTTGGTTTACGTCCCAGTCAACAGCGTTGGTCATGAGGGATGGTCAGTTCTTAACTTCACCTAACCACACTTTTTTCCTGGGCAAGCTACCTGTAATTCGAGCACATACTTTCACTTGTAACTGACAACAACCTTTTTTTAACAAATCAGCGGAAGGGAGGAGAATGACCTTAGAAATAAATTCATGATCAATTTTATGACAGTATGGGACCGGGCCGGGATCAAACATGTGACCCCTGGATCTGCAGTCTGACGCGAATCTGTAGTCAGAAACGTTACCGACTGCGCTTTTTTGTGACATGATGATGGAAAAATGGAATTTAATACAACTAAACTTTATTTTATTTATTGACTAATTTTCTTGACATAATTGAGCTGCTTCATGAAACCCCTGTAATTTCATGCATTAATCATAAACAAATAACATTGTTGCAAAAATGTATTAATCATTATCATCAATGCAAAAAAATGCGGTATAAAAGTTTTGGTCTCGCCCAATCCAACATTGTTGTGGGTACATGAAGGAACCGTCTCAATGAGACGATTCTTTTGAACACTCAAAACAAATATTTAAATTGATGGGCATGAGTATCGTTACAGTTTTATTCTCCTAAAGTTTCAATCTCTCGTCCTTAAGCGTTCTTTAATTTATATTCAATAATACCACAAATACTAAGATCTGGGTAGCATGTTAAAATATGAGCCCACATGCTAGAAAACAAGATGGTGTTGGATGCGAAAAACAAATGAGCAAAACAGCCTCGCGCTCAGTTTGATCAGGGCATTCGTTATTCTTTCTTTGCTAAATTTGATAGCTAAAGAAGCGAGGCCTGAAATTTCACCTTTGTAACTAGTCCCTGTAGCTGGGCATGCTGGTTTGAGCTTGACCTGATAAACCACCACTGAGCCTGCGCAGTGCAAAATATTCATATTATTCATTTTAAACCCCCCCATTCCACTGGACAGCGATTCCCTACAATTTTGAAATTATGGTCAAAATGACGCGGATCGCAGCAGAAACGGCAAGAGCGTAGTAGAAGCGCCAAGGTCGTAGTAGAAGCTTATTGGAATCTTTATGATCACCACCTCACGACGACTGTTTTGAGTTGCTCAAAATTTACGTAGCGACATCGCCGTGGACTCGAAGCGCAACAAAAGCGTAGGCAAATCGTAGTAAGATCATCATGAGCGTAGCCGTATCGCGGCGGCATCGCGAGCACCATAGCACAATCGCCGTCACATCGTAGCGAAATCGCCGAGTTATTCATCCGCGATGCAGCTACGCTTATGCTACCTGTACGCTCTTCGCCGTTTGGTTACGCTCTGACGCTCTCGCTACGACCAACGCGCTTCCGCGGTGACTGTGCTATTTAGGTATATTCAACATTGGCGCCTCTGACACGCTCTTGGCGTCCTGGCCAACTCCAGGCCTGGTTCAATTGTCCTCCTAAAGTTGGTGTCGCTCTTTTGCATTCTAGGACTACTCTGGGCAGTTCCATTCTCGTGTAATTGAAAAATGAAGAGCTATCTTCCAGCCTCTTTGCTCTTATTAGTTGGTCATAGTTCCCAAAGTGTAGCCGTCTGTCTGCGGATAATCATGGATGGACCCAGGACCTTTTGGCCCTCCGCCTCTGTCATGCCTGGACCTCATCACCCAACATAATAAGTCTGTGATTCATAGCTGAAGCATAGCGACTTGAGCGTGTCTATCGTAACATACTTCGGTTGGACTTCAGATTTATATAGAAAGGATACAAAAGCATAACGAAAGCGTAGCTCCATCGCCTAGGTCGTAGCAAGGTCACTGCTACATCGCCATCAGCGTAGACTAAGCGTAGCCAGATCTACATTGTTGTAGTGGGATCGTAGCAGCAGGGTTATGGAAGCATGGTAGAAACGTAGTGGAAGCGTACTTGAAGCGCCAAGTCTCCAAATTGTGTGGTTGTCTACGCTTCCGATGCAATTTAGAATAATTTTAGAGAAAAACCCTGATCGCCATGAGCGTAGCGGAATCACCGTCCAGTGGAATAATAATATGAAACATAATAATACTCTTTTGTTTGGGTTGATGCTTAGCACCCAAGTAAAACAATTTCAGTCATGTCGGTATACCTAGTACTTCAAGCAATGAGGAGGAAATGTCTTGCTCAAGGACATAATACCGGGCCCCTGGTGAGATTCAAACTCACAACCTTGCGATCATGAGTCAGTAACTTTACTGACTGGGCTAACGGTTGTCCATTAATTTACTCTGCAATTAAATTTGAAGGCACAAAAGAGCAAAAAAGAGTACTTTCAAAGCATTGCTATGTATTTCCCCACTTAATATGAGCCTGGTGGTAAGAAACCTATCTTCGATGCTTCTGGCCTGTTCCGATACAAACCGATCTGCACAGCTACAGAAGATTGATTGAGGCTTGAAATGTTTATTTAGAAATTAGTGAAGGCTCTATTAAATAACAAAAACAAAGCAAATGGTAAGATGCATTCATATGCAAAAAGTAGATTTTCTCATGACACGGTATATGTTGTATTTCCATTTTTTTGGCATAACAAAAATATTTACTCGCAAAGCACAAAAAAAACCCAACTGGCCCAGATAATCTGTAAATTTAAAAAAAAGCTATAAACTGCATTTTGATGAAACATCAAAGATTTGAGGGCAAACTCTCTAGATCCTGGTATAATATCATTATTTTGAATCTGGACCAATAGATAAGAAGTTGTGAAAAGAGTTCTATCTTAAGCTGTGGTTGCCATTTTGTTCAGCAGAGCAAAACTGATTGGGCAATTTTGCCCGAGGGCCTAAAAAGAAATATTTGTGTTAATTTATTTTAAATTTAGACCAGTGAATCGGGAGAAGATGCCGTTTAAAGATATTTCTTATCTACAGCTCCGGCATCCATCTTGTTTGGTGGAGCAAAACCATTTAGGTAATTTTTGTAAAGGGTATTATGCGGAACATTTGTGTGAAATTCTTTTGCAGTTAGACCAGTGGTTCAAGAGATGCCATTTTAAGATAATTCTGACCTAGAGCTCTGGTGGCCATCTTGATCTTGTTCATTTAGGTGATTTTGGCAGAGGGTATTATAAGGAAGATTTCTGTGAAATTATTGCATTTCGGACTACTTGATCAGGAGCAGATGTCATTTTAAGCTATTTCTTATCTATAGCTCTGGTGACCATCTTCTTCGGCGTAATGGAATAAATAGGTCAACTTTGGCAAAGCGCATTATGGACCAACACTGGACGTGCCAGTGGAGTAAAAATTGCATTACCTGTAGGTGTGCACTATAAACTCTGTGTAAGTTCATCCGTTTGTTCATCCATCCGTCTGTTAGCAGTTAATTAAACTGCTCATAACTATTGAATGGTATGTTTTTATTAAATTCTGTATACATACGCATGTCAACATTGACTAGCCACTGGCATGCGTTGGACAAGGATTGGCCGCGCATCAGTCTGTTCAGTTAAAATCTTTTAGTGAAAATGCTCGTAACTCTTGAACAGCAAGGTATATTTAGATCGAATTTTACATAATGATATACATTTTAAAATTGTCTAGACACTGGTAAACTTCTAAAAATAAGTACATTGACTCACTTCGTACCTTGTGTTACTCCCCACGGGAGTAAAAGCCTGACATAATAGAAATAAAGCAACTATGGCACAACAATGGGTGCCAGTGGTGGGTTTGTTATATCGCCATCAACACTTTTTCAATAGTAAAAGTACGCTTAAGCTACCACAATTTGTATAGAAACCGAAATTTTTCTTTGCAAAGTCTCTTGGCAAATAGAACAATTTTTGTGATCATTCAAAAGCTGACTACTGCAGCCAACGCAATGCCCTTCATCTTAAGCAGGGCTGTATGATATAACCTTAGTTTCACTTTCCATTCCAACTTGTAGAAACACCCATCCTGCAAGTCTCTTTAGCTGAACTATATGATCATGATTTTAAACTCAAATATGATATTTTGGACACCTATACAAGAATATCTTAAAATTCGCCCACTCCCAAATTCGAAACTATCCCCTATTTCCCTTTCTCAACCAGATACAGCAAGAAAGAAAGCTTATAATTTTTGGTCGAAATTTATAATTGCAATTGCAATTTATCACCAATGGCGCTCGCCCTTTCTTCAATCTGAGCGCAGTCAGGTCAGTACAAAATGATAAAAAAATGCTGTTTCCAAGATCTACGTTCACCACAGGTCTTGAACATTATGGTTAGTTGATTACCATGTTTAATTGCATATATCAGGTTGTAGGAATGAAAAAAAAAGACGCCAGCAGGATAATTCTTGGCATGAGTACATACACACTGCAATAATTTAAGAGACTAAATTACAAACCTGTCTGATCAATCATATTTCGCGAGCATGCACCACGTTTGTATATAGCAATGTATGCTTGACATTTAACACAAATTTAATGAAAGTTGCATTGCATGTCAGTGCTTTTGTATGGGTCACACCTTACGGCATTTTGGCCTTATGTTGAATCTGATCATCTTCTCTAATTTATAAAATATTATTATGTATTTTTGAACATGCAAATTACACGGATGCCTGGTATCAAAAAATCTTGCGACTTAAGCAGTGTTTGCAGAATAACGCAGCAGGGGCACTTTACTTAGTGGAATAAGTTGGAAAATTGTTTAACATCTGGTAAGTAGTAGGATAAAGGCATTTTGGTGCAGGAAATATAAACAATCAAACTTTTGATTTTGAGGAAGACTTAAACCAAAAAGGTACCCACTGGGAATGCCACATTGTTTTCTCGTATACCAAATTTCTGTGAACCCAACCTTGGCACAGAAACATCAGGGGCCCACTTAATTGGGACTGTTGGATATCAAAAGCAACTCCCTTCCTGCGAAAATATACTGCTGAAACAGATTACCCCACCTTTTAAAACAGTATAATAATTCATTTGTGTTCAACAAAAGACAATGATCCGTACAAGTTTTTTTTTTATTTATAAAGGGTGTTAAGAAAGTTTTTTCCACTCTAAATTTGTTTTTCTGTTAGTTTAGTAATAATGCGTTAATTATATAAATTGCAGTGATATTCTTTATAATGGACATACAACGAAAGAAATAAACAATAGGATATTAAATCCACTACTCTGCTACGAAAAAGAATGATCTGCAAAAAATATAACAGTATCCTATTGCAAAGTTTGGGCTCGAAGAGCAAACTTTGGGGTATACAACAAACAACTACATGTACTACCATGCAGTGACTTTAGTGATCAGAAGCTTTTCAAACTGGTTAAGTAACTCGCCATGGATGTGTATTTATCTTTTATAAATATTATGCACAATTCTAAACTGCAAAAGCTAAAAAACATCCATCCAAAGTCATACATGTCACAAACTTTGGAAATTATCAGATTTTCCAGAACCTTTGAAACACAGCGCCCTTAGAACATACAATTTTATGACATTATTTTATGTCAGACACGATGTCAAACGTTATAAAATATCTCAGGCAACGACAGTTTCATGGAAAATGCATATTTTTTTTCAGCCTCATTTCCTTTTCATTATTTAAAATTCGATGATGAACTGCGAAAGGAACTTTCTTACACCCTTACATACAAGATGCGTTTGGGGAAAATAAAATAAAATGCAGATGTAGAAATGACCTGACAAATTCCATCATATCACAGCTTTTTTTATAAACCTTTGTGCAACGGAAAACATATCCCTAATTAGGCGGTGTGTACATGTATATAATTCTGAAGACCATTGTGTGATCGAACCCCACTGTAAAATTAATCGCTGAAAAACGATGTTCACTGAAATCTTGGAAGCGCAGTAATATTCTGTCGAAACCAACAAAATGATCGCTGCGTCCAGCTAATATCTAGTTTACGAATGGGATTTGGAACAATGAATAATGCAATGTGGTAATGATTGGGATTTCTTCGTGGTCAACACGACCAGATAACAAGATTGATATAGGGTGTTCGGAATGCTTTCAGATGGTGGAATTGCAATTTATTTTTCACTAATATTCTGCGCCCGGTATACAAGCGGTGTGTAAATGCACAGCTCAGGCTCGGGCTCAAGCTAGGTTTGTACCCAAACTCGTTGTCTTTTTACATCCATCTGCTGAATCTGGGCGACTGAGCAGTGATTCTCCGTCGCCTGAGTTAAGAAGCTTGGCACTCCTCTAGGTTGCATGCTGATAATTTCATTAATGACTGTGCTTACGGTAGTATAGGTTTTATCATTTTATATATGTCATGTAAATGTGTTTTTTTTTTTTTTTTTTTTTTGTCATATATGTTGCGTTTGTTACTGGGGGCAACATGGTATAATAGTTCTATGTTAGCTAAATTCCACCACTTTTGGTTTAAACTTACATTAACTTTCTGGCTACAGCAACTTGAGGCCAACGTTTCTCCAGTGATAAATATCAAACATTTCTACCTATTCTTGTTGATGTTATTCTCAGAATCAATTCAATCGGACAACATAATTTTTGAAGCTGTTGAAAGGTTAAACCAAGACCAGTCGCCAAAATTGGTGTAAAACAAAACTGATATTTTACGATGCACATGAGCGGATCCAGAGAGGGGTGACATGGGGTCCGGACCTCCCCCCACTGAAAAACCACAAAAATGCGCAATACTGGCCCGGATCCCCTGAAAAACCACAAAGCTACAAAGCCAACATTCAAAGTTGGGTCATCATCTGCCCACCAGCGAAACGCCATTTCAATGGCGCTTCGCTGGCGGGCCGATGATGGTCCAATTAAAGCGGTATTTGGATCCTCTATCCCCCATCAACTACAAAAAATATCAAATTTAGATCCCATCTGACAAAACTTTCTGGATCCGCGCATTATGCATTTACATTTACAATGTGGTAATGATTTGAGTCTCTTCGTGGTCAACACGAGCAGATAACAAGATTGATACATGGTGTTCGGAATGCTTTCAGATGGTGGAATTGGTATCGTTGAAGCACTCTTACGTCATTTGTCTTGTTTCGGGTTGTTGTGTTTTTTTCGATCGCTATAAACGAAATGTTTGCTACCCGATCGGAAGTACGTTGAACAGCATGGTGACCCCTTAATCTCTAATCCTTGATCTTTTTATCTGATTACTGATTAATGAAACCTTGGCGAAGATACCTCGTCAGTCTGTGCGAAAATAGTTCATGTACCCTCCTTAAGCGAATCAGCGGTTTCATTCATAAACTCACACTTTTACTTTATGATCGTTTATTGCTGTGGCTACACCACCACCGAAAAGTATCCATACTGCGAACAACGGAGACCCTGATCTGTCCTGCGCATATAGGCGCAGGGCAGATCTGGGTCTCCGTTTTCCGCATGTGCATAAGAGCCATTGTCTCCTGACTAGGCCCACAAGCAGTAAACACGATTTAAGATTTATTTTAATTTCATTGTTAAAGTCCAGTAAAGTTTTAATTCGTTCAATTTTAAAGTTAAATTACGAGTGTTTGAAATTAGTTTTGATATTATGTGAGAAATATTTCTAGACAATCAAGGAGCAAGTAGGTGAGTGTTTAAATGTATATAAGGAATCGATAGAGACAGAGACAGAGACAAATCTAGGGAGATTATGTAGACAATTTAAGAAATATAGAGACAAATAGGCCAGTGGTAATGAAAAAAGTCAATAAGCAATGCTTATTAGATATCCCCCGCACAGTAAGAATCAGTGAAAAAACTTGGCAAGTTATAGTTCGAACAAGAAGACCTTAGTTTTGATAAGAAGATTTCAGTAGAATCTGTGCAAACAAAAATTATAAACTCCTTCATGCATATGTTCAATGTGTCTACATTGTATCCGCAAAGTATCAAATTGCTCCATCAAAAGCTGTATTAGGAGTTGATCGGCCCATAAAGGCACTATCCATGCATATACAAAAGCCATATAAGGGAATAATTGTCTAAGTTCTCACAGTTGTCATTTTGTCAGAATTATTTTTCGTGAACCAAACTCCTTCATGCATATGTTCAATGTGTCTGCATTGTATCGGCAAAGTGTCAAATTGTTCCATCAAAAGCTGTAGTAGGAGTTGATCAGCCCATGAAGGCACCATCTATGCATATACAAAAGCCTAATAAGGGAAAAATTGTCTAAGTTCTCACAGCTGTCATTTCGTCAAAAAATGTTTTTTCTGAACAAAACTCCTTCATGCATATGTTCAATGTGTTTAAATTGTATAGGCAAAGTCTCAAATTGTTCCATCAAAAGCTGTGGTAGGAGTTGATCGGCCCATGAAGGCACCATCTATGCATATACAAAAGCCTTATTAGGGAGAATTGTCTAAGTTCTCACAGCTGTCATTTTGTCAAAAATATTTTTTCTAAACCAAACTTCTCCATGCATATGTTAAATGTGTCTACATTGTATAGGCAAAGTATCAAATTGCTCCATAAAAAGCTGTGGTAGGAGTTGATCGGCCCATAAAGGCACTGTCTATGCATATACAAACACCTTATTAGGGAAAAATTGTCTAAGTTTTCACAGCTGTTATTTTGTCAAAAATTATCTTTTCTGAACTAAACTCCTTCATGCATATGTTCAATGTGTCTACATTGTATAGGAAAAGTATCAAATTGTTCCATCGAAAGCTGTGGTAGGAGTTGATTGGCCCGTATATGGCCTATAATAGCATAAGCACAAAGCACTATATTAAAAGCCATTTGTAACTACAAAGGGAAATAACTCTAATAGAATTGGCCCCTAGCCCTTACTTTTTTGTCTCAAGTATTTGTCTTGCATATATGAACATGTTTGCAAGGTTTGATGAAAATCCAGCAATGACTCTTCGAGTTATTAAGGAAAAAGCACTATATTAAAAGCCATTTAGAACTACAAAGGGAAATAACTCTAATAGAATTGGCCCCTAGCCCTTACTTTTTTGTTTAAAGTATTTGTCTTGCATATATGAACATGTTTGCAAGGTTTGATGAAAATCCAGCAATGACTCTTCGAGTTATTAAGGAAACAAAGCGTTACGGACCGACGGACGGACGGACGGACGCACGGACGGACGGACGGACGCACGGACAACGTGAAAACAGTATACCCCCTACAAACAAAGTTTGCGGGGGGTATAAATATGTCGTAATGAGAGAGAGAGAGAGAGAGAGAGAGAGAGAGAGAGAGATGCTAATCTTTGGGAGAAGGGTGTCTAACCTAACTTCGTCTATACTAGCTTCGTCAGCGTGCGGTCTTGGCGCCGCATGTATTTCAATGTGCCTGTGGTAATGACCAATGTCTCTGATGCGCGCAGCATCACGCTTTTCCGACATATGCATGTTGGGTACACACGTCCTCGGTCAGCAGTTGGGAAGACTGAGAGTGAGAGGATGGTGACAATTGCCTACCACACGCTTTGCAGCGCGTGAAACACAGCTAGCTCACAGCCGCTACCAGCTGAGGAAATATCACCGCGGTAGCAAAGCTCCGAGACGACTTCAAGTTTGTCGTCTCCCATAACCTTTCTCATGGCTCTTTCATCAACACGCACCAACACCTACACCATGCACTTGCTCAACCAACTTTAAGCACCTGTTTCATTTGCCCAGCGCATCCATTGAACTTGTACTAGCTGTCAATGACGCTCTCCTGCCAGCCCCTCAGAGACAATGAGGTTACTCACCCGGCTGCTCCAACTTCCCCTGCAGGCGTCACGCTTGATAGACTTACTGCTTTGTTGAAATCCATTCTGCGAAGATAATTACGAAAAGTACATATATATTAAATTTCCTCTTGTGTTTAGATCGTTTCTTTAATTCTTCTGATCGTTACACAAGGGTGAAAACAATGTGCCTTTGTTACCTGATCATGTTTTACGGAAAAGTCCTAGGTGAAATGCCTACAATATTTGCCAATCTTTCACGTTTGCAAAGTGTCCACTATACATATCAATCATTTAGGTTGCGGTTAAAATAAAGTAAAGAAGAAAAAAAGATGGAAACACATTATTGTTACTTTTTTCAAGATTCGACAAGGATACTACTACACAATGTTTACAGAGCCCAAAATTACAATGCTTCCTTAAAGTTAAGGACGACCTTAGTAAAATTTGATTTTTTTTAGGATACAAAAAATTGCATTTCAAAATTTTAAAAATCAAAAGTGTTTCATATATTCTGTAGATCACAATGTCGTCTTTGACCATATGTTGTGCACCGAGCCTGGCCTTTTATCAAGCACTTAAAATAAAGTAGGACTTAACTTTAAGGAGGCATTGTAATTTTGGGCCCATGTCCCAGAATTACAATGCATACTTAAAGTTAAGGAAGACTTAGGTAAATTATTGATGTTTCAACATATTTCATTAAATGCTTAATAAGTTGCCAGGATCGATGCAGTACTTGAGTTGTGGTCAAAGATATCATTGTAATCTACAGAAAAATGAATCTATTTTGATTTTAATCAGTTTGAAACGTTATTTTTCGCATCCTGAAAATAAATACTTAACTGAAGTCTTCCTGAACTTTAAGGAGGCATTTAATTTGGGGCCCATGTCATTAATCCAAGGCACCACTGAGATATCTAGAAGGTGACGTTGATTATGTAACATGCATCATGCCAAAGGAAATCCAAGACTTAGTTCGAAAGCTTCCAGTTACTACTAAAAAAACGAAACATAGATTATTGAGATAATAAATCCTTGTTCTGTTAAACCCGAATTTATCTTTAATTTAAAAACACTGTAGACCCATATCAGCTGGCTTCTAACGAAGCCATCTGATCAGGATCCACACTATTTTCCACTAAGTTAAAAAAATCGTACAACTGGAATGCTATAGATTTGAGAGGAGTGTAGTACATACTATTTTCAGCATGCCAAGGGTTAGATATATTTTGTTTTCAATTTATTTGTTCTTTAGATAAGCTAACACATATGTAAATGTAACAAGCATTCAAAGACTTGTGCCGTCTTGTTGGAAGGCAAGTCTTTGTTTTGTTTGATTTGATTCTTTACGTCCCAATGAAAAAATGTTGACTGGGACGTAAAGAAAAAAATAAAGACTTGTCAGGTACGAACAAGAACTTAAGGAAGGCAATTCGATCTTAGAATTGTTTGTTACCTATGTTACGAAAACAGGACATACAAACCATAAATACTTGTTTAAGATACTTTGTTTCAGTTTTATTTTTACATGTATCTATTGACATTCTAAAATGGTGCTAAATGGTGGCAAAACAATCACCTCTGGTGCACTCCCCAGTAAAAATAAATATGATAAAGGAAAGACTTTAATTTTCTATCTAGATTTTTCAAAATTTAAACAAGATAAAAGATATTCGTTACATGTAAGCATCGGTGGTTCAGTGCTAGAATGCTCGCCTGCCACGCGGGCGGCCCGGGTTCGATTCCCGGCCGATGCATATTTTTTTAATACTAGAAAGATAAACTTTATTTTTCGTTTTACGACCGGAGCAAACCTCAAAGATCATATAGGACATTTGATTGGGACACACAAGACAGCCTAAATGAGGCACACGTAGCTTGGAGTGACTAAAGCCGTAAAACAATATATTATTGCAGTGGCCTTATATGAAAGAATTCCTGGACTAGCCCAATTACTCCCTCCCCGAATACAGACATTCATATTAGGCCCCGTTCACATGCACACATTTACTTACGTAAGTAAAGTTACTTACGTAAGCAACTTTACTTACGGTGTCATGTGAACGCACTTGCTTACGTAAGCATGAATACTCCTGGAGTAAATTGGGGTACGTAAAAGTATATTTGCACCACCTCTGGAGGTCATGCAAAAAAATATTTGCTTATAAGTAATTATGCTCCATGAGTAAACTATGTCATGTGAACGGACCTCAAATTTACATACGTAAGCAAATTGATGTTTTTGACCAGCATTAAGTGATAATTGGTCTTGGAAATTAAGAAATAGGGCTAAGATCAGGAATCAATACAATCAAACCAATTTTCTGTCATATGAGAGTGCCCATTTTACACAGATTTTACTGTTACTAGAAGTTTAGATTCATCAAATCTAGAAACAACCCAAGAACTGAAGCAGAAATGTCTTTGTTTATATCAAAATGACTCAAACGCACAATATCAAACCGTTTTTCTAAATAAAAGAAATACAGTATTTGGATGTTTTGAAAGACATATAATCGTTTTTATCAGTAAATGTTGGTTTGAAGGAAATAACGAACTAACCAGTTTGTCTTCATGTACTTTTAAAGCTTTTAAAGGTTTCAAATTCCACAGTCATTATTTCAGAAAGGACTGGCTTACAAAACTGTTTGGTTAGTAAAACACAGACCCCAGTTGTTTCAAACTAATGATGCTGTTAATAAATGACTGATAATTTTAAATGTTAATGTCACAAATACAGAGATTCCCGTTGCTGTTATGTAAAATTGTAACAGATTTAGCTATGCAAAATCTGCTAACATTTTTCAACAAAAACAAAACAATCACTATTATTATATAGACAATTTGGTTTTTCGGTTTTAAAAAAGTGACCTCTCAATGAAGTCATTAACCTTACAATGTTATGAATGATTGAGCCTTGTAAGCCGTGATTTTTCTTCCGTTGTTTATAATTAGTCAGTTATCATCTGTATGAACACAATTTTCCCTCCAAAGATCTATCAAAGACCTATTCAGTTATCGCAAAGTACGGCGCTAGGTCGTTCCTAAGGATGATAGCACAAGGTTGAGCTTCCTCCCTATCACCATCACAGTCATCTCGCTCTTCATGCTCTTCTTCCCCCTCTTCAACCATGTATCTCTCATGTCGCTTTTCGCATAGGTTATGCATGATAGCACATGCTGTTACAATTGTACTGGCAAAATCTACATACACATCTCTTTTGAAAACATCGCAATCTTCCCTTCAAGCACCCAAATGTGCTTTGAATTGTCATGCGTGCTCTGCTAAGCCTGTAGTTGAACACCCTTTATGCAGCTGTTTTTAGCACGATGGTGTAATGTTTAAGCAGCCAGGTTTTAAGAGGGTATGCTGTATCCCCAAGAAGAACTATGGGCATTGCTATTTCTTTGCCGGGACCCACCAGTTTCTTCGTTTTCTGTGGAAACAAATCATTTGTCTCTCCTTTGGAATGCAACTCCGAATTTCCAAAAACCATCGCATCAAGGACCCGCCCTGGCCATCCGACGTTCATATCGGTTATAATGTAGTGAGCAGACTCTGGAGCAATTATTGGGATGTGTGTACCGTCCACTGCTCCTGCACAGTTAGGAAATCCCCAAGTATTATCAAAACCATCAATGACATGTTGTAAATCATCATCTGCAGGGAATTTCACATATTTGTCCAAAATATTCTCAGCCATTGCTGTGCAGACATCATGGATGCATTTATGCACTGTTGATTTTCTAACACCAAACAGATTGGCAATAGTACGGTATTCTGCGGAAGAGGCCATCCAGTACACAGCAATGGCAACTCTGTGATCCAGTTGAAGTAGCTCCTGTACGTATCTAGCCTGGTCAGGAAAACTAGGACGCAAATCATTACACAAAATCTCGAAAGTGGCTTTTGTCATTTGAAAATTTTCCATCTATTGGTCAATACTAAATGTCCCTTTTACTATGTCAGTCCACCACTCTCGAGATCGCTGTTTCTCCCAAATAGTTTTCTCATGAGACAGCCCAAGGGCCAACCCAGTACACAAATAATATGGCAGCTGTCGCCTCTGTTTTTCAACTAACAGTCTGTACATGGCTTCTGTCAAAATACAACTGATCTAGAGTAACTTTTAAGATACTTATGTGGACACTATTAGCATGTGAACGCAGATTAAATATACTTTTACTTATGTGTGTATATTTGCTCCTTATAGCAAAATAGTTACAGGTGTAAATTTTGTGCATGTGAACGGGGCCTAAGATGTATGGCCAAATCCCTTTCTGCACATAAAGAACACATGTTTTATTATAATTATACGAGAAAGTCACTGAAGGCACTATGCTGTGTCCTTGAGCAAGACACTGAATTCTCTGCTAAGTACTGGCTCTACCCAAGAAACGTCCCGACATAACTATAAATATTTGTACAGGCAGCTGGCTATTTTTTTAACCGAATGGAATGCTGTTCTATAAAATTAAGTGTAGCTTCACAGCAAATTTGGTGGTAGCTGAACTGCCACTTGTCATGGTGTGACCTTCCAACTGCTTTAGGCCATAGTTGTTTTTATTAGTTGATTTATAAACCCTCCTTCCTACTGTAATTTTCCGGAAAGTAGATTTTTTTCGAAAATTATTTTTTATTTGATCCGCCGACCCTAAATATTATTTGTTTTGTGAAAAAAAAAATGATGATTTTTTTGAATTTTTGAAAGTGATGCCCTGTCCAGATTTTAAGGAAAATGATGAAATATTTAAAGATTTAATATATACTGTTGATTTACCTGACTAGTTTTACTGTTTGTTCTGGAGATATTAAAAAGAAAAAAAGCTGAAATGACCAGTCAAAAAAAAAAAAAAAAAAAAAAAAAAAAAAAGAAAGGCCTGAAAATGACCAGTCAACCGACTGGTCATTTTCAGAGCTTATTATTTTTTTCGTACCCGAAAACAAATTCCCGTAAATCAACTAATAAAAAAAATCTGGCCTGATGATAAAGCTATGTTAGGTGATAACTTACATGTGAGCCGCGACATGAGATTTCCAACAATCTGGTATGTGCGACCAGCAAAGCCTCAGATTAATCAGCCTGTGCATACGCGCAGTCTGACTAGAGCATTTACTAGTCGCTTGAATATTTTATAAGTGTTAAACTACTGACTGAACGTCATTTGGAGTTTCTAAGCTTAAAAGGAGGCTGCACAGGCTCGTCTGAGTCTACACTAATCGAAATACCACATTGTTGGATATTACATGTCGCGGGTCATGCATCTTAGACAATGTGTGTAAGATAGGAATAAGCAGCATTAGAAGTGATACCTTCCTCTTCCTCTTCCATAGAAAGGTCAGAATTCTTCCATAATACTTCATTTCATGGGCATCATTGATATAGTCAGCCATTATTTCCAGACACTTTAATTGACTGCTAACACAGGCCGGATAATATGTCGAAAGTAAATAAATGTTCTCCAACTCTTCGTTTTTTGGGGGTAATTTTGCTTGTATTTGTCGTTTTCAGATTTTTTTTACAAACAATCTTTTAGGAATAACAGCAAAGTCTAGCAGGATGGACCCAGACCCGACCCGACGTTTTGCCTGGCCTGATCTACGTCCAAACTATTTGCTGGATAGTGACAGGCAACAAAAGTCGTCTTGCGGGGAAAGAAATTTTAAACAAACCTCGTCTTACGCTGCCTGAATTTGCTGTTTTATTGACTTTCTGGATTTCTTTTAGACCTCCGGACAATGTGGGATTCCTTTACACAAATAACTGGACGTCTATACCTTCCATTTCAGAGTTTTGAAAGAGAGCCAAGATGTCTACAACAACTGATTCAAAATCGGTAAGATGTATTTTATCTTTGCGAGAAAACTTGCCTGATTTTTGCACTAAAACGCATACCCCAGCCTGCACACACACGCACTCTATTCAGGCTTACTAGAAAGCGTACTTGCTTATATTAACTTGACACATGCAAAATTGCATTTTCTAGTTGGTCTCTGTAGCTGAGCAGACTGGATCAAGTCCCATACCCTGACGACATTTTTTTCACAAAGAGACACGCGAGAAGACAAGGCCCCGATTTTATAAACGCTTTCACGGGATTCACAGTTACGTAAAACAAGGTTCAAACAGAGCCCGGACGTCATGATTTTACGGAAGCCCTGGAGGGACATTTTTACTTATTACTTATCACTTATTACTTACTACTTATTACTTATCACTTATTACTTATAACTTACTACTTACTACTTATCACTTATTACTTACTACTTATTACTTATCATATCATATATAACCCCTATAACGGCGGGAAACTCCACTGTACATTCCCTGTAAAAGTCGTAGTAGTAGTAGTAGTAGAAGCAGTAGTAGTAGTAGTAGTATATGTGTAGTTGGTAGCTGCTGTTTTTGCTGTAGTAGTAGTAGTAGGAGTAGTAGCAGAAGTGATAGAGTAGTAGTAGAAGTAGTAGTAGAAGTAGTAGCAGCAGCAACAGTAGTATTAGTGGTGGCAGTGATTATAGTAGTAGTAGTAGTAGTAGTAGTAGTAGTAGTAGTAGTAGTGTATGTGTTGTTGGTGTTGCTGTTTTTGCTATAGTAGTAGTAGTAGTAGTAGTAGTAGTAGTAGTAGTGTATGTGTTGTTGGTGTTGCTGTAGTAGTAGTAGTAGTAGTAGTAGTAGTAGTAGTAGTAGTTTGATTTGTTTGTTTGATTTGATTCTTTACGTCCCATCAACAATCTTTCAGTTATATAGGGACGGTTCTTCCTGGGTTGAATCAGTACTAAGCTAGGA